>OX253997.1:14082500-14682500 GCA_946000715.1 Vitis cinerea var. helleri x Vitis riparia | reverse complement strand
TTATTAACAAGAATTATATTATAATTAAGTTTTATTTATGTAAAGCTTAAGTATGGTTAAGTTCTTAATTATAGTCCAAAAAATTAAGTCTGGGCATACAAAAATCGGCTTAAGGCATAAATGAGTTAGGAGATGGCTTCAAGCTTTTTAATATGGAAACTTCTAAGTCATATTTGATACGTCTAAACTTTATATTAAATTTTATTAACAAGAATTATATTATAATTAAGTTTTATTTATGTAAACCTTAAGTATGGTTAAGTTCTTAATTATAGTCCAAAAAATTAAGTCTGGGCATGTAAAAATTGGCTTGAGGCATAAATGAGTTAGGAGATGGCTTCAAGCTTTTTAATAGGGAAACTTCTAAGTCATATTTGATACGTCTAAACTTTATATTAAATTTTATTAACAAGAATTATATTATAATTAAGTTTTATTTATGTAAAGGTTAAGTATGGTTAAGTTCTTAATTATAGTCCAAAAAATTAAGTCTAGGCATATAAAAATTGGCTTAAGCCATAAATGAGTTAGGAGATGGCTTCAAGCTTTTTAATATGGAAAGATCTTACTGTAAGCAATGACCTTTAGGATGTGTGGAAACTAAATCTTATTGTGAGCAATGACCTTCTAAGATGTGTGGAAACTAATTGTTATGGCCCCATGAGAAAATTTTAGTGTCTATTTGTTAATTTTTTTTTTTAAAAAAATATTTATTCTTAAGATTAAAAATAAATAAATATTTGAGAACCAAAAATGGAAAATAAGAGTTTGCTTGATACCTATTTTAAAAAATAATTGTTGAAAACTATTATTTGATGTTATGTAAAATAAAATTTTATTTTAAAATTTGAAATATTTTAAACATATTTTTAATATTTTTAAATATGTTTTAAAATAATTTTTATATTTAGTGTTTTATTTTTAACTATTCTACATGTTTGTATAATTATTTTTAAAAAATAATATTAAAAAAATAAGTGAAAAAATAGAAAATAATTAAAATATGTTTTGTGAAAAATGTCATGTTTTATGTTCTTAAGAGTAGAAAACAGAAAACTAAAAACAGAAAATAGAAAATAGTTTTTTGTTATCAAAAAAGTTTTGTTTTTTTTTTTTAGAAAACAAAAAACTATTTTTGAAAACAATTACCAAACATACTCTAATTTTTTATTCTTAAAAATAGAACTAATATACTTTTATTCTTAAAGATAGGAAATGATATGCTTTCTATTGTTTTCATTTATTTTGTGATGATTGTTTTGTATAATAATAAGATAAATATGGAGAATAATTAAAAATAAAATACTATAATAAATTTTATTTTTTAAAAATATTTAAAATATAAAAAGCAAGTTTTAAATATTCTAAATTCCTAAACAAACTTTTGTTGTAAAAAATATTAGAGAAATATTTTTAAAAACTATTCTCAAATATACTCTTAATAACCTATTCTTAATAAGTAGTGTTTCTTTTTTTTTTTTTTTGTGGGTCTTAATAAGTTATTTTTTTTAAATAAGTTATTATTAGGGTTGTTCTTTGGTACACACTCTTTATTCTGGGTACCTACCCACATTTGACCATAATGATAAAATGACACGTGTGTAAGTGCATGTCATTAAAAAATTTACAAAAACTTATTAAACTTGTAAAAATGACCTATTGGTGAGAAATAATTACATGCATTTTATACGTATCTAAATATTACAACTTTTTATTTTATTTTATAATTTATTATTAAATATCAAATATAATTTGTTATTTAATGAACTACCTAACTCTATCTAAAAAAGAAAATCCTACCAACTATCCTTATACTCTCAGTATTCATATATCCAATTTTTTAGTATTTTAATTTTTTAATTTTTTAAGGATAATTATTAATTAGTATCAATAAACAATATTACTATATTTCCAAGTGGAAAAAAAATTCAAAAAAATATGAAAAATTGTCAAATTTCCAAGGAAGAATGTGAGGAATGGTATGGAGAATGTGAGGATTTGTCATATTCTTCCTAACCTTTCTCACATTCTTTGTACCCTTCATCACATTCTTTGTACCCTTGTTCACATTCTTCATACCCTTTACAATTACTTAGTGTTTTACAATTTTAATTTTTTTTAGGATAATTTCCATCATTTTTGAGCTTAATTAATATCATTAAACAATATTATTGTATTTTCAAGTGGAAAAAAAATTCGAAAAATTGTAAAATTTCAAGGGTACGAAAAATGTGAAGAAGGCACGAAGAGTGTGAGAAATTCTCACACTCTTCATACCCTTCCTCACATTCTTTGTACTCTCTCCAATTTTTAATTTTTTTTAGGATAATTTCTATCATTTTTAAGCTTAATTAGTATCAATAAATAATATTATTATATTTTCGAAGTAAAAGAAAAATTCAAAAAATATGAAAAATTGTCAAATTTTCAATCTCATATTCTTCGTATCATTCCTCACATTCTTCGTACCATTCATTACGTTTTTTATACATTTACTCACATTCTTCGTACCCTTTACAATTACTTAGTGTTTTAAAATTTTAAATTTTTTAAGGATAATTTTCATCATTTCTAAGCTTACTTAATATCAATAAAAAATTATTGTTATATTTTCAAGTGAAAAAAATTCAAAAAATATGAAAAATTGTAAAATTTCAAGGGGAAGAAGAATGTGAGGAATGGTATGAAGAATATGAGAATTTCTCACATTCTTTGTACCCTTCCTCACATTCTTCGTACTCTCCCAATTTTTTAGTGTTTTAATTTTTAAATTTTTTTTAGGATAATTTCCATCATTTCTATTTTTAAGTGGAAAAAAAAATCAAAAAATTGTAAAATTTTGAGGGTACAAAAAATGTGAGAAAGGGTACGAGGAATGTGAGGAAGGGTATGAAAAATGAGGATTCCCTACATTCTTCGTACCACCTCCAATTTTTAAAGTTTTAATTTTTTAAATTTCTTTTAAGGGTAATTTCCATCATTTCTAAACTTAATTAGTATCGATAAATAATATTATTGTATTTCCGTGTGGAAAAAAAATTTGAAAGTTTAAAATTTTGTAAAATTTTCGAGGGTAAAGAGAATGTGACGAAGGATGCTAAAAATGTAAGGATTCCTCATATTCTTTGTACCATTCCTCATATGATTCGTACCTTTTACAATTACTTAGTATTTTAATTTTTTAATTTTTTTGAAAATAATTTTCATCATTTATAAGCTTGATTAGTATCAATAAACAATATTATTTGTATTTTTAAGTGGAAAAAAATCGAAAAAAATCAAAAAATTCAAAAAATTGTTCAATTTTAGGGTACGAAGAATGTGAGGTAGGGTATGAAGAATGTAAGGATTGCTCACATTCTTCGTACCCTCTATGATTACTTAGTGTTTTAAATTTTTAATTTTTTTTAAAAATAATTTTCATCATTTCTAAGCTTAATTAGTATCAATAAACAATATTTTATGAGGAAGGGTACAGAGAATCTAAGGATTCCTTATAACCTTCATACATTTTCTTACATTTTTCGTATCCACTCTAATTTTTTAGTGTTTTAATTTTCTAATTTTTTTTAGGATAATTTGCATCATTTCCAATTTTAAATTTTTTTAATTCTTATTTTTTGTAACAATTCTTTTAATAATAACTTAAAATAATATTATTAAACTATGTTATTGTCATTTCCAGTTAAAAACTAAATATGAAATTTTAAAAATATAAATAATTTAGGATACGAAAAATATGAGAACAGTAAAAAAAATGTGATAAATATATGTTTGGTACTTTCATCACATTTTTCATATTGATTTTTAGTTTTAGAATATTTGAAATTACAAATTTATTTTAGAAAATACTATTATTAGTAACTCAAAAGAGTATTAGTAATTTATTTTATTGTAATTTAAATTTGAAAACCTTAAATTCAAAAAATGTAAAATTTGGAGAGTACGGAAAAAATTAGGACAATCTAATTACCTAAGCTTTACATATGATTATAAAAAAATGTTGAATTTTAATGAAAATACTCATTTCATATTAAAATATTACCATATTCATTTTTATGTTGAATTTAAATGTTTAATAATTTGTTAAAGATAAAATAATGTAATTATGATATATGATGATTTTTTTTTGTTAATAAATATATTTTCAAAGTTTATATCAATTTTATTTTTATTTTTTTCCAATTCTATTTTTATCTCAATATTTATCTCATATTTATTTTATTTAAACCCAAAATAAATAGTTGAGAATGGAGGAAGAAATTAAAGGAGACTGCGGAAGGCCACAACCGGTTCTTCCCTTAACCGGTTAAGTGGAAGTTTTATTTCAAATTTAAAATGGATGGCCAAGATGTAATCTTGGACCTCCAATGGCTTAAAAACTTTTTGGTACGGTACGAAACCCTAGAATTTTCCTTATTCTTGATAAGTCGTTTTGGTTTTAACTTTATAATGATTTGCATTATGAGTGACATGTTTTTTCAGACATAACTAAGGATGAAAATTTCCCGGGGAAGTTTCATGTATCGGTTAGGACCGACATGACACATGATGGAGAGTATCCACCTAGCCCCCTTTTCACCAATTTTTTTTCCTGATTTTTCAGGATTTTCACCGACATGATATATGGCCAAACTCAAAATTTGTATTTTTAGAGGGGCTTGGAGGGCTCCCTCATAAAAATTTAAGACCCTTGCGTGTAAAACTTATATATATCTTATTTAAACATTTTTTTTAAAATAAAAAATTAATTTTAATTATTTCTTTTTCAAATTCAAATTAAATAATTATTAAAAATATAAAAACCGTCATATTTTAATAATCTTTATTTATATATATTTTATATTATGATAGATTACAAGAAAAGTATATACCTATAAATAAATTATAAATATTTTAAAATAAAAATTTATTAAGATAAATATATTAATTTGATGATTTAAAATGAATTTTAAGTTAATTTTATTAAATAATTTTAATGCTTAATGTAAAAATTAAATAATTAATTTTAAATTAATAACTTAAGTTCTAAATTAATTTTATCAAATAATTTTAATATTTAATGTAAAAATTAAATTATTAATTTTAGTCAATAACTTAAATATAATTTAACTTAAAATGAATCGTATTAAATTGGACCGAACAGTGAAGTTTAATTAGAAATGAGTAATCGAAGGCATTTCAATTTATGGATGAAAAGAATGAAAAAGTATGCATGAAATTTTATATAATGCAATATCAAAATGAGGATAAATTATTAAAAAAGCTGAGGGATTTCAAAATGAGAAAAAGTTATTTTGGATAAGAGAGTGGCATTATAAACATTTTTTACTTTTTTGGGTTTTTGGTAGCTAGAAAAAGTTATTTTTGGTAGGCATTTCCGCCGCGACTCTAGCCTCAAAAGTTCATCGGGAGGAGAGAGAGAAAAGAACAAAAAGAAAAGATAAGAGAGAGGAGGAGAATCCCCACCAAAATCAAGTGTCGTTTCCGCGGTGAGAGTTCAGCCTTTCAGCTGAAAGCTGCTTTCATTTCTTATCTTTTTTTGAAATTTGAACTTGAACGTTTTGTTTTGTCGAACCCAACAACCTTTCAGGCAAATCTTCTGTACTTCCATTTCTTGCTCTCATTTGCACATACATTACTCCTCCACTTGTTTGTATTTTTATGTTTGCCAAGTTCTGCAATTTTTGTAGCTTAAATGGAGCTTTGAAACAAGTACTTTGAATAGTTTTTCAACCTTCTCACTCTATCATCTCTTCAGATTGAAGACCCATTAGGCCTTCAAAATGGTGAAGTTCTCCATGCCCTTGATGGGTTTGATGCTGTTATGCTTGTGGCCAACTGTTACAGAAGCAAAATACATCAAGTACAAAGACCCTAAACAGCCATTGGGCGTTAGAATCAAGGACCTCATGGCCCGGATGACTCTACAAGAAAAGATTGGCCAAATGGTGCAGATCGAGCGCGAAGCTGCATCTGCTGATATCATGAAGAAGTACTTCATTGGTAAAACAGATTCAAAATCATTGATCAAAGTCTAAGTCGGAACACTTAATTTTTTTTTTTTTTTTTGTGGTGAATGAATGTTATGCAATGTGCAGGGAGTATTTTGAGTGGTGGAGGGAGTGTCCCGGCCAAGAGAGCATCGCCTGAGACATGGGTGAGTGTTGTGAATGAATTCCAGAAGGGTTCTCTATCCACCCGTCTTGGGATTCCCATGATTTATGGGATTGATGCAGTTCATGGCCACAACAATGTGTACAACGCAACAGTTTTTCCTCACAATGTTGGTCTTGGAGCTACTAGGCAAGTGATGTGCATCTACAAGTATACATGTGCTTGGGTTTCTTTGATCAAAATGGGGCTTTAGAGTTGAGGTTACTTTCAATTTATTTGTGTGCATTGGACCTCTGGTTCTGGGTTCAAATGGACCAGATATCCAATTCCCATCTGTAATAGATGTGCAGCTACCAATTTTCTAAATTGACTTGGCTGAGAGATGAAGGGCGTAAGCGAAGGAATTAACAAATCCAAGCTTTTCTAACGTCTAGATTTGAAGGGGAATCTGTTTGCTCAGTGCCTCAAATGGTAGTAAATCAGCAGATGAAAGTTGAAATAGTATAGCCCTTAATGTGTATGACTTGTCTTAGGTTGCTGATATTTCCTTTTAGCTTTGAGCCATTATGTGAAACTCCTTTTGATGTTTTGAAAGGTCCACAAGTTTTCATGAATTCTCATACAAAATTTTCAGTATCTGAAAGAAAGGATAAGGAATGCATGAAAAAACTGAGACTTGAAACTTTGGACTTGAGTACCCTTGTTATAGTTGATTTTGTAAATCTTTGAATCACATGGCACTGTCAATTTAGATTTTTATGGAATTGAATATTTGATTGAATTAATGTGAGTGCTCAGGTTCTTGCAGTCAAACCTATTGTTGCATGATTGGCTTATGCTTAACCTAATATTGTATTTATTTTTGTTATTATTATTATTGTTTTAAATCTCAGGGATCCTCAGCTTGTGAAGAAGATTGGAGCTGCAACTGCTCTTGAAGTTAGAGCTACAGGAATTCCCTATGCTTTTGCTCCATGTATTGCGGTAACCACATGATAACACAGTCAGTAGTTATAAATCCTAGTTTTTTTAGCTTGTTTGGGGTTCTAATTTGTTATTTGTCTGTGAAATCTGTTGACGCAGGTTTGCAGGGATCCAAGATGGGGTCGGTGTTATGAAAGCTATAGCGAAGATCATAAAATTGTTCAAGCAATGACCGAGATCATACCTGGTTTGCAAGGAGATTTACCTGCTGGTTCTAAGAAGGGTGTTCCCTTTGTTGGTGGAAAGTAAGAAATTTAGCAAGGATATATATATATATATATATATATATATATATATATATCCTTTCTTTAACCTCTTTTATTTCCACTAAGTGAATTATTAACCACTGATATTCTTGGTGTTGAATCTTTCAGAAAATCTCCTTTATTGTGTCCCTTTATTCAAATTATTATTATTATTGTTATTGTTTTGTCTTAAAATTTCTTTTTTTTTTTAGCGAGGTCACATTGCTAGTCACATCACCATTTAAATAAATTAATTTGAGCTCGTCAGATCTCTACGCATTTTCATATAAGTTCTGTACAAAATGCATATGAACTTTTGAGATGATCAGTCAATAAGTTATAACTTTTAATATATGATAGCAAAAGGATGGACCTGATGCTACCTGGTCTGCAGTTTGTAGCTTTTGAACATACTCTGGAGTATGGTTCAGTTTTACATGATTTAAAGATAACTGCTTCCTGTAAATTTGCTCAACTGGCCTTATCCATGTACCTTAGTGGTGTGCCATGTGATCCTGTAAATATTAAGCATACTGCATACTGAAACAGGAAGAAAAATGCCAAAAGGCTTCTCCATGTTAAAGCTTCGTATTCTTTACTTGGTAGGTTGACTGCTGGTTGTGCCTAAAAGCATTAGAAGCCATTTTCTGCTTGAACAGTGGTTTGCATTTCTTTGGATTTCGTTCATCATAGATTTTTAGGTGCTAATTTCTCTCAGAGCTTTTCTAATTGGGTATGCAAGGGGTTTGCTATAGGTATCTGATGGATTTGTTTGTCCTTGCCGTAGCTGTAGACATTACTTGGAAAATGTTTTCTGGTTTGCATAATCATTCCCTATATTTGATTCTGTAGAAGGATTGATTAGAGCCTCTGCAACTGCTGTAAAGTCTCATGTTAAGAAAGGTTTACTTGGTTGGTGAATCTCTTATGGCTTGTGCATGTCAAGAAGCACATCTGAAATTAAGATTGTTGTTTAATAATCCTATGGAAATTTATTGAAATTCTGTGAACTGACATAGTTAAAGGTCCTGTTGCATACTAGGGAGAGGAACGATTTCCTCATTAATTTTTTAAATTGGCTCAGGACAAAGGTTGCAGCTTGTGCCAAGCACTATGTGGGGGATGGTGGTACTACCAAGGGCATCAATGAGAATAACACTATAATTGATTTTAATGGATTGCTCAACATCCACATGCCTGCATATCGTAACTCCATCAGCAAAGGTGTTGCTACAGTTATGGTTTCCTACTCAAGCTGGAATGGAAAGAAGATGCATGCTAACCATGATCTTATCACCGGATTCCTCAAGAATAAACTACGGTTCAGGGTAAAGGAAATCATTTAAGAAATTATTCAACATGTGTCTCAAGTTGTTAATTGTAATGAAGGACTAGAATTGCTAGGCATAATGTGTTTTGGTGGATGTATTTCAGGGTTTTGTCATATCGGATTGGCAGGGTATTGACAGGATTACATCTCCACCCCATGCTAATTATTCTTATTCTGTCGAAGCTGGAGTTGGTGCTGGAATAGACATGGTCAGTCAAAATTCATTGTGATGTTGATAAATAAAACCCTGAAATATTAGTATACAATTTAATGTTGCTTAAACTGACAAAGGTATAGTGAATTTTGTACTTGTTCTGGATATCTTTCAGGTCATGGTTCCATACAACTTCACAGAATTCCTTGATGATCTAACCTTCCAGGTGAAGAATGGCATCATCCCCATGGCCAGGATTGATGATGCAGTGAAGAGGATCCTGAGAGTCAAATTTGTCATGGGATTATTTGAGAACCCAATGGCTGATCTCAGCCTGGTCAACCAACTTGGGAGCCAGGTCTGCTATTTCAACCCCATTAATATATTTTTCCTGGATGGTGACAAATTCCTATGTTGATCAATAATGTGGCTCAACAGGAGCATAGAGAGTTGGCAAGGGAAGCTGTGAGGAAGTCACTTGTGCTGCTGAAGAATGGTAAATCTGCCAAGAATCCATTACTTCCCCTTCCTAAGAAAGCACCAAAGATACTTGTTGCAGGAAGTCATGCTGACAACTTGGGTTATCAATGTGGAGGCTGGACAATTGAATGGCAGGGTCTTGGAGGCAATGACCTAACATCAGGTACAATTTAAAATCCCACTTTAAACATAGGTTTCTAACTTCTCAAAATTGCATTTTGATGTATAAAATTCAGGAATTTCATTCATTGCTCTGTCAATATGCTTCATTGTGGTTTCTTACAGGCTAGATGATGATGCGCTTTTGCCTAAACCTTTGGCAATGCTTGAAATTTTAAGCAGAACTGGGGTGCTCGTATAGCATAGCTCAGATAAACCTGAAATTTTATTCTCTTCAATTGTCTTATAATTATATGCATAATCAGTGGATTTCATAATGAGGTGGTCATCTAATAACAAGCTGTGAACCTTATGACTAGAAAGTGGAAGATCAAAAAGTTTGTTTTCTCACCATATCTGAAAGGACTATTGAGGGGCATTTTATCCATTTTGTGAGGGCATTATTATTATTTTTTTCTGAAAGGTTTTTCTGATGGAATTCTGTTTTAATTAACAGGAACCACAATCCTAACTGCGGTGAAGAATACCGTTGAATCTGGCACTCAAATTGTCTACAATGAGAACCCTGACTTAGAATACGTCAAGTCAAACAAATTCTCATACGCAATTGTTGTTGTGGGTGAGCCTCCTTATGCAGAAACTGCTGGTGATAGCATGAGTCTGACAATAGCTGAACCTGGTGCAAGCACCATCACCAATGTCTGTGCAGCTGTCAAATGTGTCGTTGTTATCGTCTCTGGCCGGCCCGTTGTGATCCAGCCCTATCTAGCAAAAATAGATGCACTTGTAGCTGCTTGGCTTCCGGGAACTGAAGGCCAAGGTGTTGCAGATGTGCTGTTTGGTGACTATGGATTCACTGGAAAGCTGGCACGAACTTGGTTCAAGACAGTGGAGCAGCTCCCCATGAATGTTGGTGATCCACACTATGACCCTCTATTTCCCTTTGGGTTTGGTCTAACGACTAAACCTACCAAGCAGACCTAGAAATCCCTTTGGGAAAGGCGATACTTATCCAATTTAAACTTTCTGAGTTCATTTTCCTTTTCTATGTGTACCTTTTCATAGAATGTGGTTGCTGCATTTGTTTGTTTTTAACATGCAAGGATGCTATTCAAACAGAGTAGTAGAGGGGTGCTCATGCTTGAAGCAATATCCATTTCAACCTGGAGCTGTGAATGGTATTCAGCATCCCTGAGATGTGTACCAGAGATTAAGATTAAGAATTGAGTGGCAAGTTTGCGATAGCATGACACTTATAATTTATTCAATCGCTACCCATTCATAATGTACTATAAATCTGGATTTGAATCCTAATATAACTTTTATATATTGTGTTTTTGGGCCCTTTCTTCATTTCTCCCATGGAGGATGAATGACAGATCCAATTTTTGTTGTATTGTAAGTTTACAAAGGAATACTGAAACATGCACACGTACGCATGTTAGCATTCTTATAAATTTTATATATATATATATATAATATTAAATAGTTTTTAATATTTTCAAAATATTGAGTCGGGCCTCTTTTGTAAATTGGATTTGATTTATGATTTGAGATTTGGGCTTAGTACGTTGTTTTAGAATTATCATTTCAATTGAATTGCATTCGGCTTTTCTTATATTTTTATTGGGTTTGGATATTCTTTGGGCTTTGATTATTTATTTTGCCTCTTCATTTGGATTTTTCTTGGTGTTTGGACGGGTGTTTTGACACCATGTTGATTTTTTTTGGACTTTTTGGATTTTTCTCACTAAAACTCTTTGTATTTTCTTATTTATTTATTGTTTTTTGTGAGAGGTTGAGATGTTTTTGGCATTTCCAAGTTTTGTCGGGGAAGCTCTAGAGAGCTACTAGAATTGGGTTACATAGTAAAGGATATAATAATAATAATAATAATAATAATTCTAATAAACCAAACTCCCGTTTGAATACATTTTTTTATAAGCTGAATTTCTCTCTCTTTTTTTTTTTAATAAATAAATATAATTTTTTTTAATAGATAAAGTTAAGTTTTATATCTTTTTTTTTTTAAAAAAAAATCAAAATTTCATAAATAAAAACAAGTCTATTGTTTAAATAGGGACGCATGTGAAAAATGGAAGTTACTCTATATGAACAAAGAAATTTGATTTAATATTTATTAAATTTATAACTAATTGGTAAAAAAAAGATTATTATAAAATTTACCAAAAAAAAAAAAATGAAAATTTTGATTTAATGATCATTAACTTCATAAGTAATTTAAGAGAAGTTTCAACCATAATTAACATCAATTTACAAAAACAGTAAAGCAATTTAATAACTTAAAAAGTGACTTGATAACGGACTTAACCCGAAGAGAACATGAGCCTATATGCGCTCCTCTAAAACCCTAGTTGGTTCAATTCGGTGGGCTAGTCCCGGTTTCCACCAATTGAGCTAGTGGAACACGAAATGAAATGGCCCAAACTCAAAGAAAATAGGCCCAAAAAATGTAAATAAAATAGGGACTAAGGAGTAAGGACCAATTTTTGGGTCTACACCTTGTTCAAAATTTTATTTTTTAATTATAAAATATTGTTAAATTTTATAATTTTAAAATATATAAAATTTTACATTATTTAATTTATTTTTAAAATTTTTAATTATGATCATAATCATTTTTTTTTTATAATTTTATATTTGAGAAATTGATATTCATTTTTTACTTATAAAATATTGCTAAATTTTATAATTTTAAAATATATAAAATTTTACTTTAGTTAATTTATTTTTAAAATTTTTAATTATGATCATAATCATTTTTTTTATATAATTTTATATTTAAGAAATTGATAAATTTATGTGTTAAATGTACCATAACATTTTGGGTTATAAAAACGTTATCTTGATACAATTAAATGATTGCATTAGATGGGCTAGGAGTGAAACCCAAACATGAGTTGTTTATTGAGCAAATTCTATGAGCTAACATGATGGTATGAAATAAGTATTATAATTATGCTTGACAAAAATATGTTAAAATTTCATGTCATTTCCCAATCACTAGATGAAAATTTTATCATGGACAAATTATTTTTCATTAAGAGATTTCTAATATTAATCGAGTCGATTTTTAATTTTTAAATTATTTGAATCAATGATCTGAGATCCATTTGCCAGTGGGACAAGACTAAAAAAGAAAAATAGTAATTCTAGACCAATTCTGGTTCACTATTTCTTGAAATTTATTGGATTTATATTTTTGTTTAAAAATGATTTTAATAATTAGTATACTCATTAATGAATCAAATGCATTATGTTTATCGTAATTTGAAGTTCATGTATATATAGATAAAAAATAATTGTCATATTAGGTAAGTTCTACCATGTGAATTTCTAGTACTAATTAGATTTTTTTTTTTCAAATTGTATACTATTTTTAAAAATTAACGGTTTGATTAATAAAACTAAGAGTTTATTTGATAACGATTCTAAAAAACGTTTTTAATATTTTTAACATTTGAAAATTTTTATTTTTCAAGTGTTATAAAAACTAAAAATACTTTATAAAATAACTGCTAAATACACTTCAAGATATCAACTTTCATTTGGACTATTTTTCAATCTCCATTAATTTGAAATTTATTTTGTAAGTGATAAATTTGAAAAGAAATATAGTTGATGGAAACAACCATAAAAGAGATTTGAAATAAGATTTGGTCCATATTAATTGGGTCAAAAATTTAAATTAATTTTTTTAAAATTAATTAATAAATGGTTATTTATCATCTCCCACTTTATTTGAAATCTATATAAAAAATTCAAGTTGGTAAAGATAGAAAGGAAAGAGGTTTTTATTTGTTTAGATTTTTGTTTTATTCTAAAATTGCTGTATCATTCTCTAAAAAGTATTATCCTTTTTTGTTTTTAAAAATAGAAAATTGTTTTTAAATCATGAGATAAAATCACTCTAAGAAAATTAAAATAAAAAAATTCTTTATTCCTAAAAAATCACTTTTAAAACAACCTGAGTTTACAAGATATAATTTTTTTATGTTATATTTGAAGTTTAAATAGATGAAAAAGTGAATTTTGACTCATTAATTTGAAAATATATATATAAAAAAAGAATTTAAACTTCGTAAATCAATTTTATCTTTATCAATTTAAAAATATTTTAAAATACATGCATTTTTTTATAAATCAAATAATTATTTCTTAAAATACCCTTTTACTTGATAATATTAAATAAAATTATCCAAAATTAATTTATCATTGTAATTTGACAAAAGTTTTTTTACAAATAAATATATTGTAAATTTTTTGTTATATAATATGAGATACAAATCATTATAGAAAAATTCTCCCAATCCATTTTTAATCTCCTAGTTAATAATGATTTTATAATTCTCATACTTTTTAAATAAAATTGAATAAAATTTTTGTCAATTTAAAATACAATTAAAATGAAAATACTTAAAAATTAAATACAAATGAAAACCAAAACACTTTATAAAATAAAATAAAATATTTACTCTCATTCTATTTCCAGTTCTTTCCCGACATTTATATTTTTTATTAGAATGTTTTGTTTTAACTAAGTCAAAGTTAATATTTTATTTTTATATTTTTAGCTTTAAAGTTTTTTTAAGTTTTAATTTTTAAAATGTCTTATTTTATTAATCTCAAATTAGTTCTCATAGTAAAAAAATTGTTAATGGGTGTTATTAACATCACAAGTAAAATGGTCATTTCAAAAAATAATTATTTGAATTAAGAAAAAGTGTATGTGTGGACCCCGTATTTTGGCTTCATGCGCTTCCCACTTGATGGCGAGCTCGATTTTTGGATAAGAATGATTTTATTGATTAAGAAAAATGATTAGGAGTCGCTACTTATTTTTGTTTTATTTTTAAAGGTTAAACAAAATAAGAAAGAAAAACCCTAAGTGTGACTCCTTGGTTTGGAAAAGGTGGTCTGTGAAAAACTGGATCGGGTTTGGGGGTCAGGTTACTTATCGGGAATGTACGGTAAAGACCGTAGCACCCCTCTAAGTTCCTAAAGTCGGGTCTCTACTAATAAAATGAAGCTGACATGACAATCAGTAGGAAAATCAATGGATACTCGAATTGATCATGCACATATGAGAATCAAAACACTCAATAAAGAACAATCGAAGTGGGAGCAGGGCATACCTTGGCATCAAACGATCAATGCGCTATCAAGAGAGCGGGTTAGTGCACAATTAAGAAATAATCTCATGCATGTTAGAGAGTAGGAGGTATGATAATCCAATCAATCAAAATCAATCATAGAGTGACCCATGTTGGGCCCCCACCAAAGCCCGTTTATTTAGCATGACTTAATGTCATAGATTCCATTATTCTGGAATTATGAAAAAATTATTCATGCTTATTGAAATCAAGAGGAGCAGAAGATCGTTTGAAAATCAGAGCGGAATTAAAACTATTCGAGAGAAAACTAGATTTTTGGAAATTTATTTGAAAAATTGGAATCTCGAAGATTGCTGTCCACCTGGCCGGAGTGGGTCAAGGCGAACCATGCTTGCGTCGGGGAAGAATCCACTAGGGGTCTCGGGGTGCGACTGCTGCCGGCTTGGTCAGTGGAGGGAAAGCTGCAGGCCATGAACAATTGAGGATGGGGCTGGTGGTAAGATGACCTTCAGATGCTTCAATGGCGCGGTAAGTGAGCTCACCGTTCGGCGTAGCGGCACCAAAGCGCGAGCTGGCTGTGCTTGACTGAAGCCTCTCCGCGAAGCATGCTGGAACTCGCCCCGGCGTTGTCCTGAACAACGGCGATAATGTCGGGATCTTTGGCAAGAGATCACTTGCATCATCCAGACAGTGCATGAGGGTGTGCTCGGCGCATTGCGGTGGCAGCTTTGATAGCTTCAAGTAGCCTGATGATGGGAGATGGTTTGGCGGAGGTGATGGAGGTGGCAGCCAGTCCTGGGAATGGGTTGAAGGTAGAGGGCATGGGGGGATGGTTATGAGTGGTAGAGAATAGAGAGTTGACGCGTGATAGGTGCATTAGGGTGAGAAGAATGGAAGGATGGAGGTGGCCGGGTGCATGTGGGGATGAGATAGCTAAAAGAAACAAAAATAAAAACAGAGCAAGGATGAGAGATTTAAAGAACTATATGGCAAAACCACGTTCAATGAGTGATGAACGGGTTGCCAACTGGTGGGACAAGTTAGGAGCCCATGATTTAATCATCAAACATCCAATCCAACCCAAGAAAATACAATCACTTATAGAAGAGAGCCTGGAGTATCAGGGAGAACAAACAACAAAAAAAAAACAGAGCATATTACCCACAATAATCATGCTACATCCAAGCAAACCTATGACCCTTGATGTCCACAGCAAACAACAAAACAATATATATAAATTGGCAAGTGGTGAAGCAGGGCGTTAGAAAACGAATGCTTACCAAGCTTAAGGTGGTGTCGCCCTCTCTGTTTTTTTCCTCTGCCGCTGCCTGCCTCTCTCCCCTCTTCCTTGGCAAGCCCCTATTTTTCTATCTTCCTTGGCAAGCCCCTACTTGTCCTACTATTCTTCCATCAGCAGACATGGCCTCCTCAACCACCAACCTGACCATCCATGCCCTTTGCCGTGTCTATGAAGCTGCTCTCCTTTCAGAAAGGGGTCCCCCCATCCTACCAAAAAAGAAAACTCCCCCTCTCTCGGGTGGTCCTAGCTAAATCCAATAAAAAAAAAAAAAAAAAACATTGGTCTTTTTAAGGGGTTTACAGTATGTATTTTAAAATATTTTTAATTAAGTGAAAATAACACTAATTTATAAAAGTTAGAGTTTATATATATATATATATATATTTTCAATAACGAGTAAAAAAAATTATATTTTTTAGAAGTTTGACCTTTGCTTTTCAAAGAATATGTCTTTAAGGGAAAATAATCTTCAATATATGCACTCAAATGGTAAAAATAATTCTTTTTCCCTTTATTGTTCTTTTTTTCTTTTTTCCTCTTACTTTGATAAGACAAATGAACTCATCATTATTATTGCTTTTTTTTGGAAAAAAAAAACCTTTGACACGTGACAATCATCATTCCACATGATTTTTCTTTTCCTTTTTTTTTCATCTCCCCTATAAGATATTCATTTTCTTTTTACATTTTTTAAAAAATATGTTGGCATGATGAAATCTTTTTAATTTCAATTTTTTTTAATATTTCATCTTTTAATATTTATTGATTTTAATTATTTATGGACATTTTAAATATAAAATAATAATATATAATAAATAATTAATAAAAAAAATTTAATATAAAAATAAATATATGATGAACACATTTAGAGATTTAAGATATAAAATTTTCTATATTTATGCTAAATAAAATATTTATTTATTTTATAAGTCTTATTATATTATCATATTATTTTATTGTTTACATATTTTTTAATTTTAAATTTTCATGTCTAAATCATAGTTGATGATTATAATTTTTGTTTTTAGCTTATAAATTTAACTTGACCGTGGTTTTAAAATTTTCTTTCTTGGCTAAAATTTTTAATAAAAGAAGACAAAAACTTGGTTATGCTTCCAATATTTTGCTTTATTAAAATCTTTAATTTTTATTTATATAAAATAAAAAATAAAATATATTTTTCATAAAAAAATGGTATTTAATAATTTATATTAATTTTATTAAAAATTAAAATTTTTGTATACTAAAATTGTGCATTAATCAACACAATCATAAAAAAATATTTATTTATTTATTTATTTTTTTATGGAAAAAGTACGTGTGTTAAGAGTAACATATTTTCGTGGTACTTTTATCATACTTTAATGTTATTTTTTTACATAAAAGAATGATACCCACTTTTTCGAAAGTTGTGTTACGAAACTTGGATATGAAAAAATTTTAATTTTTAATAAAATTAAGAGAAACTTAATATAAATGATTAAATACAATTTTTTTTATAAAAAAGTATATAATTTTTTATTTTATATAAAATTAATATAAATGATTAATTACACTTTTTGATTTTTGATTTTTGATTTTATATAAATAAAAAATTAAAAATTTTAACAAAGAAAAATGTTAGAACCACAAAAATTTTAAACATTTTAACTAAGAAAAAAAAATTACAACTAAGTAAAAATCATAAGCAAAAAGTTAAAAATCATAATAATTGATTCTAATTTTCACATGAAAATTTAAAAAATTTAAAAAGATAAATAATAAAATAATATAAGAAAGATAATTTTATTTAAATAAGATTTATCAAATAAATAAATATTTTATTTAGCATGAATATATAAAATGTTATGTTTTAAACCTCTAAATTTATTTATTGTATATTTATTTTTACATTAATTTTTCTTATTAATCATTTATCATATATTATTATTATTAATTTATATTTAAAGTGTCTATAAATAATTAAAATCCATCAATATGAAAAGATGAAAAAGTAAAAAAATGAATTAATTTTTTTTATAACAATGTGTAACTAACATATTAAAAACAATGTGCATTATTTTCTAGGTAAAATGAAGAAAGAAAAAAATGAAAAATAATGTGGAATATTGATTAGCCATGTGTTAATTTGATAAGCATCATAAAGTTATATTCACTTGTCATTTCAAGGTTAAAAAAAAAAAAAAAAAAAAACAAAACAAATGGATTAGCTGGCGGAAAGAAAAGACTCGTGGCAGTAATTTTGAAATTTTAATGAATTTGAGTGCATGCTTCTTGAATTATTTTATAAAAGTTGTTAAAAAATCTATATTTTTTGAATGAACCACCTTTACATGATTCATCCGAGAAGTTATTGGAAAATTTTGAGTCGTCCAAACGGGTGAATGGTGAAAAGGGGTCGAAAGCGCCCAAACAATTGAAAAACAAATGCGGAGGCAAGCACCATTGTATCTCTCAACCATCACTAGTTCATTATTGTGGCTCTCTATATAGTTGATCCATCTTTACTACCCCACAATTGGCTTGGTTGTGAGCCCAAAACCTAAGGGGAAGAGGGGGTCATAGTGAGGATCCCCAAAATTCATAGGCAAATGCTCTACAGTCTTGAACCAGGTGTGAGCAAGCTTCCCGGTGAAGTCATAGTCCCCAAATAGAACATCAGCCACACCTTGGCCTTCGCTACCGGGAAGCCATGCAGCAACTAGAGCATCTATAAGTGGAAGATAGGGTTGAATGAGGAGAGGGCGGCCAGAGATTAGAACCACTACGCACTTGATGCTCGTGCATACATTAGTAATTGTGCTAGGACCTGGTTCAGGAATTGTTAAGTTCAAATTATCCCCAAAAGTCTCTGCATAAGGCTTCTCTCCCACCACCACAATGGCATAGGAGAAGTCGCCCGACTTTACAAGTTCAACATCAGGATTCTCGCTATATACCACTTGAGTGCTAGGGTCAATGGCTGCTGAGATGCCGCTGAGGATGGTTGTTCCTATTCATTCAAAGATGATGATATTAAGGCTAGTAATTGTTAGTTATAACTGTTGATGCTAGCAAATGCATGAAATTAATGGAGGATTAATAAGCATACCAGTTGTGAGGTTGTTTCCCTCAAGTCCTTGCCAAGAGATAGTCCAACCACCACACTGATACCCCAAATTGTTGGCGTGGGTTCCTGCAACTAGGATCTTGTTTGCCTTTTTAGGGAGAGGTAGCAAAGGAGGATCTGCGTTTTCTCCGTTCTTCAAAAGAACCAATGACTTTCTCACTGCTTCCCTCGCCAAATCTCTGTGAGCCTGGTTCAGAAATAAACATGAGACTTCACAAAGGCTACACAAGACGCTTGAAATTTTGTTAAGCATATATTAAGAAATAAACCTGGGATCCAAGGTGGCTAACGAAACTAAGATCAGCCAAGGGGTTCTCAAACAAACCCATAGTGAACTTGACTCTCAGAATCCTAGCTACTGCATCATCAATACGGCTCATGGAAGTCACATTTTTCTTCACAAGGTCAGTTAGACTACCAATAAATTCACTGTGATTAAAAGGAGTCATAACCTGGAAAACACACATAAGGCTTCAGCCAAAAAGCAATCAAATTTATATAGATTTAGAAGATGGGTATACATTGGGGAAGCCACTTACCATGTCAATCCCAGCATTAATCGCGGCTTCAACAGAGTACGTATAGTTGGCACCGGGTGGTGAAGTGATCTTGTCTATACCCTGCCAATCTGAGATGACAAAACCCTGAAATATATACGAAGAGGCAAAAACTTGTAATTAGAATGGATTATTAATTTCCTAATTTGAATGATATGAAAATGTAACAAATAGTGTTACCCTGAATTTAAGAGTGTTTTTTAGGAATTCAGTGATAAGTTGATTGTGAGCATGCATCTTCTTTCCATTCCAGCTAGAGTAGGAAACCATGACTGTTGCCACACCCTTTATGATGGAGTCGTAATAGGCAGGCATGTGAATACTCAACAATCCGTGCCAATCAATGATAGTGTTGTTCTCATTGATGCCTGAGATGGTGCCACCATCACCCACAAAGTGCTTTGCACAAGCTGCTACCTTATCCCTTTTGGAAGGTATAAAATAAAAAAAAATTACAGAAAAAAAGGGCAGTTATTTTGGTAAATGAATTTATCTAGCTTGCCAATCGCAAAGGTCCATCATGGATGAAATTACAAGCTGCCACGTGAACCACAAATGGAGATTTTAGAATTTACTTGACACACAATTTGACAATGATTATTCATTTTCTAGAGAAGTTCCCATCAATCAACTACGAAGTTTCTTCCATTCAGAAAATAATCATGTAGGCAATAGGGTTGAAAAGTTTTCAGTAGATTGTCAAGAATATGCACTACTAATATATTATATACTACATGAAGGCAGATTAAACTTACTTTCCACCAACATAAGGAATGCCCTTTCTTGAGTTGGCAGGAATGTCGCCCTGTAGCCCAGGTATAATTTCCGTCATTGCCCGAACAATTTCGGGGTCCTCACTATAGCTCTCGTAGCATCTGCCCCATCTTGGATCTCTACAGACCTATTGTATATACAGGGGCTAAAGATTAGAATAGTTTGAAAGCCATATTTCATGGGGACTATTACTGAAATTTTAGTCAAATGATTCTTTAATGTATACCGCAATACATGGCGCAAATGCATATGTAATGCCAGTAGCTCTAGTTTCAAGGGCCGTTGCAGCACCAATCTTCCTCACAAGTTCTGGATCCCTGCAGGATGACATAATCATACGTGAAGATGACAGGCATTGGCAGCGTACATTAATTTGTAGGTTTTAGACATTCATCACCTGGTAGCCCCAAGACCCACATTGTGGGGAAATATTGTTGCCTTGTACACATTGTTGTTGCCATGAACAGCATCTATACCATAAATCATTGGGATGCCAAGACGGCTTGAAAGAGAACCATGTTGGAAGTCGTTGATCATTTGAATCCACTCTTCTGCGGTGGCTTGAACCCGAGGCACACTCCCTCCACCACTAAGTAAACTTCCAATTGAGTATTCCTTCATGATCTCTGGGGTGGCAGTTTTTATTTCAATTTGTGTCATCTGACCTATTTTCTCTGCTAGGGTCATCCTTTTCATAAGGTCACGGATTCTAATGCCTATGGGCTGTTTTGGGTCTTTATATTTCTCATTTGCTTCCCCCATGGCTGCTAAACCACACAAGAGCAAAAGCCCCACCAAGAGCGATGGAACCTTTGCCATGTTTCCTTTGGAAACTCTTTTTGCTTCTGAGACAAATCAGAATCATACTTCAGATCAAGGGACAAAAACAACAGGATGAAGAACAGTGACAGCAAATAATAGAATTATAATAACTACATTATCTTTGGTTGATAGGCAAGTAGCAAGTAATAAATGTTTTCCTGACAAAATTGGATTTTGTCTTTTAAACCTAACAAAGAACTACCGTGGTTTCTCCAAGTTGCAAGTAAAATAACTGGATCATAAATGGAGTGGGGTGATTTTTTTTTTTTCATGAAAACATTTTCCAAGGGACTACTTTTCCTGGAAGTATGCAATCAAACAATTGTGGCATATTAAAGAAAATTTAGTAGAATCAGTAAATGGAGATACTGATCAGAAAATAATAGATGCTATAGAAAAGAAACAATAATAAATGAATCAACATTTGAGAGTGGTAGAGAGGATCGAGGAAAAGGAAAAGAAAATTGCAGAAAATATTTAATTGCCTAGCTAGCTTTCCCACAATCCAAACGGACCGTCAAAGTTAATAACAAACCAGATTCTCCGTACACAAAGAAATAGAAAGCTCAGTGAAGAGGCTCTTTCATGCAAGAATCAAACTCTAACCTGGTAACAAAAATTGCCCTTCACAACTCTCAACTCTGATGATCAACAAGCGATGAAGCCTGGATTTAATTTATAGAGCCATGGCAGTTACTTGCTAGGGTTTTAATCCACTACTCCATGAAAGGCAACTGATCTGGACAATCAAGTTGGTGGACTAATTGATCATAGGATGAATTAGGTTCATCCAATGCGATATATGTTTAAGTGAAATAGAAATAGAAATAGAAGCTATATATGGAAAATTTCTGGAGACAGGTGTTAGGATAAGATTTACACATGTTCAAGATAGAAATTCTTCCAAAATTAGTTGCCAGAGTTGATCAATGACATTAGTATTCCTCTCTACCTTTCAAGTTGTCCCTTGGACTTACCAACTTTAGGTTTTCAGGTAAATGGAAACATAAAATCAAGAACACTAGATATAGTAAATTACTACATTTACTTATTTATTTTACCATTAGCGAGTGTACGCATACCAAAGCACATGAGGGAAAATGAAAAAAGTCTAACAAAAAAATTAGTATGTGAATTTATTCTTTCAAGACTTATATAGAAATCTTCAAAATCAAATAAATGAATTAAACATCATGAAACCAAATTAAAAATAAATAAATGAGATTAGATATAAATAAGATTACACTTTTCGGCACCAAATTTTATGATAATAAAATTAATTTTTAACCAATATTTCTAGACTAAAAAAAAAGTACCACCTTGGTCCTTCGCCATAACATTTAGCAATTTTAATTTAAATACATCATTTTTCGTTTTTATGCTAAATTTGTAATTTTTTTTTGAGTTAATTATTTTATATATAATTTAAATATATTTTTTATTTTATATAAGAGCTTTTCAATAAAAATCAGAACAAAAATGATTTAATTTGAACAAGAAATTTGTGGATTAAAAAAAAGGGGAAAATCTCAAACGGATAGCATACCTATTGGAAGAGTTGAAGAGAAAAATTTGAAAAGAATAGAGAATGAGAAAAGAAGAGAAAAATTTTCCAACTTTAAAGATATAAAATGAAATGGTGGCAAGAAATTTGAAAAGTTTTCAAGCTTCTAATGATAAATTTTTATATCATTAATCAATATTAATAGAGTTTAAAGAGAATAAAATTTATAATGATGATAAATTTGAAAAGTTTTCAAATTTTTAATGATAAATTTTTATAATATTGATTACATTAATAGTGTAGTTTTAAAGAGAATGAAATTTATAACTTTAAGATATTTTTGGAATAAAAAAAGTGAAAAGTAAATAAAAAAGTAATGATTGGTTTCATACACTTTGCTTTAAAGAAAATAAAATAAAAAATTTATGTTAAATTTAAAAATTCTTATAGAAAAATCATTGGCTTATATTACGTTGTTAAAAATTATATTTTTAATTTATTTTTAAAAACCATTATATATTTTTTAAAACTTATTATTATTTTTTGTTTTTAAAAATAGAAAATAGAGTCTAGATTAAATTAAATAATTTCATATCAAATAAAAATATATGATATATCAAATTAATCAACCAAATGAAAAAAAAATATAAAGGAAAAATAAGTTTTGTTCCAAAAATATTTTAAAAAATCAAAAGAATTAAAATCTCAATAGAAAGTAAATTTTATATCAAGATCTTAATATTTTTAAAATAATGTTGTAATTTTCTTAATAAAATTTAAATTTGTTTAAATAAATAATGTAAATGAGTGATGAAACTTTTTATTCAATAGTGATCTATTATGTAATAAGTGTTATTATTAATTCACTATTATTTAATTAAATATAAAATTTTAAAATATTTAAATATCTCCAAATGAATGGAAATCACTAGTACAATTATAAAAAGTAAAAAAGTTTCATGTAATTTAAAAAAAAAATTATTTCATTGAAGAAATGAAAGATAGGTTAGGATAAGAAGAAAAAAATTAATAATAAATATAAGTGTTAAATATATTTTATTTATTTTCTCAAAACACACTTAAATATAATTTAAAATACTTTAAATTTGTTATTAAGAAAAAAAAACCTGATTTGTGAGAGAGTTCCAAACAAACCATAATCGTCATTCATCTAAATTTTAAATCTAAAATCGGAAAAATACTTTGGGATGATCTCCTACCATAACTTGACTTCTCTCTATACATATTATAAATAGACCAGAATCAATGGTTGAAACTAATAAATATTATATTAGTGGATCATGGGGCGCTTCATCAAATAGGATGGAGTAGGGAGGGGACGATGGAGTAGCTGTGCAGGACGGGACAACGAAGATGAATGCGTAGTTTGAGAGGTTTTCCACAAACATTAACCTTTTCCTTTATAGTTTCTTGAGAACAGTTTCAGGATTGATTTTGAATATAAAAATAAAATACAGTAGTGAATTTGAATATAAACTCAAAGTGAAGTTATGAACATGCATATTTTTGTTAAGTCAAGTAATTAAAACCTTAAATTAAATCCCTATTAAAACAGTTGATGGAATAGAAATTGGAGGCAAATGAAAAGATTAAATTTTTCATTACCTTTTGGGGGTGTTTGGTACACGGGAATAGGGAGTGAGAATAGACATCTCATTCATTTTCTCCTTTATTCCTATGTTTGGATAAATGTTAAGAAGACAGAAATGGAATAAAAAATTATTCAGGCAAAAATCAAATCCAACTTATAAGTCGGATTTGAATTCATCAAAAGTAGGTGGTATTCTGATTCATCAAACCCATTTGATAATATAAAATAACCTAAATATACTATTTTACCCTTTTATCTCATCCTTCAAGCTCGATGCTTATCTTCTTTGCAAAGCTAGAGACCCATTCATCATCCACTTCTATGCAACAAGTGATTATCCCAAACTGAATCAATCAAACCTTCCACGACATTTAGAAAAAAAAATTTCAATTTTTAATTTCTAGGGTTTTGAATGAAATTTGAATTCTTTTATTCCCTCTTTTGGAAATAGGAAAAACACTGGCTAGCTTTGAGAATTTAAATATTATAATATATATCTATATATATATATATATATATATATATATATATATATATATATATATATATATATATATATATATTGGTAAAATATAATTTTATAACTACTTAAGCATGAAAAATTATTCAAATTTTTAATAAAAATGATAATTGAATATTTGTACATTAGGGTTATATGATTTTTTATGGTTAATTTTTTATTTATTGAGTATATTTATATTTTACCATATGAAAGATCTTGGACAACTCTTATACTTCTTAGGATTGGAAGTTCATCATCGAGCTAGTGGTATTTTCACGAACCAGCATAAGTATATTCAAGATCTTATCACTTTGGCTGGTTTGGAGGACACTTCTTCTATTGATACTTCTATGGAGGTAAATGTCAAATACAGGAAAGATGAAGGGGACCTTCTGGATGATCCTACTCTCTATCGGCGCCTGGTTGGGAATCTTATCTACTTGACCACTACTCGACCTGATATCTCCTATGCTCTTCATCAGGTCAGTTAATTTATGACTTCTGCTCAGCATCTCCATCTTGCTGCAGTTCGACGCATCATCCGCTATCTTCGAGGTTCACCTACTCGTGGGTTGTTCTTTCCTACCAGCTCCTCTCTTCAACTTGTTGCCTATAGTGATGTTGATTAGGGAGGGTGTCCAGATACATGTCGATCTACTACGGGTTGGTGTATGTTTTTAGGTGATGCCTTAATTTCTTGGAGATGTAAGAAACAAGATCGTGTTTCTAAATCCTCTACTGAGGCCAAGTATCGTGCCATGTCTACTACTTGTTCTGAAATTGTATGGCTACGCGGTCTTCTTGAGGAGCTTGGGTTTCCTCAGATTACTTCTACATCTCTTCATGCTGATAACACTAGTGCTATTCAGATTGCCACCAATCCCATTTTTCATGAACGTATCAAGCACATTGAGGTTGATTGTCATTCTATTCGAGACACCTTGGAAAGTCGGGTGATATCTCTTCCTCACATCTCTTCTGATCTCTAAGTGGCTGATATCTTCACCAAAGCTTTGACTCGACAGCGACATCAATTTCTTGTTGGCAAATTGTTGCTGGTTGACTTACCAACATCAATTTGAGGGGGGATGTTAATGTTACCATATACAAATTAGGAATGAAATTGGCTATACATATAGGAAATGTTAATGTTACCATATACAAATTAGGAATCAAATTGGCTGTACATATAGGAAAAGATTGACAAATTGGCTTACCATGTATTTGTTAATGTTGCCATATACAATTTAGGAATTTAGACTCCGTGTATAGGATATATATATATATAGATGGATGCAGAGGACAATAAACTGATCAGAGTTCTCAGTTTCTGTGGAGTTTTTTTTGAGTATTTTGACATAAGTTTGGATAGGAAATTATTAAATTTCTGGGCAATATATCAGAACATGAAGGCCATGAAGTTTGGGTGTGCAGTTGTAGTTTATATGGCTTTTTGACTATTGAAAGTGCAGGGATTTATGCAATGACAATGGAAGGAGTAGCATTGGGTGAAAGGATAGAAATGGCTCTATTATGCAATCTTCGGATTTATGGAGAAAATGAAGTATTGGACTTACCAGAAACAGGACTTGCTATAATTCCTGGAGCTCAAGGAATCCAAAGACTTCCAGGATTGGTTGGAAAGTCAGTTGCAACGGAATTTATATTAACTAAGTCAGAAAGTTAGTGGCATGGATGTGATGTCAACAGTCAATTATTGTGTTCCTGCTAGTGAAGATCATTTGAAAGCGTTTGAAATTGCTCAGCATTAAAATCAGAAGCTACTAATCAAAGAAACAATGGCAGCTAAGAAAGAGAATTCAAACCCCATGTGCATGTAATCTCCTTGCATGGCCATCTTGGTATATTGTACACAAAGCTCTGAGCACAGTTACAGCAGCTATTGTTGTAAAAGGAAGAATAAACTGATACGTCAAGGTCTTTCTAGAAGTAGACCCCCAACAGTACGACCCATGGAGAGACAAAAAAATGGATAAATTGATCTGAACTTTCTCAGATTTCTCCTGGGAATGAAGGAGTGGTGAGTCGAACCGATGCTTTTAGTCCAAAGCAATCAAAGAAGCCAAGGTACATGAAAATAGGAAGCTGAGATATAAGTTGAGGAAAATAGAATCTACAAAGAAAGATTTGGAAGCAAAGCTACAGTCAGTAACTGATAATGACCAGGCCTCGATGAATCAGCTTGAGAAATCAGAACAGAGCATTGGAAGCTTAAGAATAGAACTGGAAATTTTGAAAGACTCGAAGGGGTTGATTGAAGATCAAATTGAAAATCAGAAGAATACCAATTACTTAGATCATCCTCTTTTCTTCTATTGATTAAAGCATCTACAAATAGATGGGCAATCCATGAAATTACACTTCCAGAAAGGGTATACTCAGTTTACTCCACACTGTATAACTTGGTATTGCCCAGAAGCTCTTCAGATACAACAAGCTTCGAGAATAAATCATTTTTGGATACTTGATACAGCAGAAGACAAAGAGCTGGAGGTGTCTGTTTCAGTGTCAACAAGGAAAGGCCAACTTCGATGCACAGTCCCAGACAACCCATTCCTCTGTTTCAGTATAACACATCCACATGGTATATTGCATGGCCATTTTTGAGAACTCCATCTTAAGTATGCATGTTCCATTTTTCTAAACCCCAAACATGCAGCTCTTCTTTTTTCTTAATTATTGAATTGACTCTTTTTTTATTTTTATTCCCTTTTAATTCTTTTACGTTAACAAAAATAATCCAATATATTTTTTTTTTGTCTGCTTTTAAAAAAAAAATCAATTTTAAATCTCTGTTTTTGATAACTTCACTTCTCTTTTAATATTCCCCCTTTAAAACCTTTTCTAATTTAATAAAATCATGATTTTAATAAATCTTGATGTCATATATATATATATATATTTTTGGGTATGTACCTTTTCTTTATTATTATAGAATTTCTAATAATCTTCTATTTCTTCTCATTTTTTTAAAATAAAATTAATAAATTTTATAATCCCTAAATTAATAGAATTTATATAATTAATCCATGCAAAAATAAAATAGGTGATGGAGGGAGCCGATACACATGATGTACTCATTTGTGGATTGATTTTGGTTATTAAAATAAACGGTTGATTTAACTTTACTATAGAATATACATGAGATATCTTATATTTATTATTATGCACTAACCTTCTCTATCATGATAGCAATCAACTTGCATCTAAGGTACACCCTGAATCTATCTCGCTTACTTTTTTTTTTTAATTATTATTATTATTATTATTAAGATTCTTATTCCTCAGTATCCATAGATTAACCAATTGATTTCCATAGATACCTTAACTTACATAGTAGAGACCTAGTTTTTTAGGGTTTAGAGGGGTGCTACAGTTCTTTGTTGTATCTTCCCAATAAGTAACTTGACCCTTGGACCCAACTTGGTTTTCACTGACCTATCTTTTCTTTCAGAAGTTATGTTTAGAGTTTTTCTTTCTTATTTTGTTTTCCTTTTTTAAAAAATAAAACAAAAGTAAGTGACGATTTCATTATTAAAAAAATTAGTTTTTCACAAACAAAAAGCGAGTCTCGCCATCGAGTGAGAACGCATGTGAAAATAAGGGATCACATTAAGAATCCAATTTTTATTGATCATATTATTTTAAAATCACAATTTTATTGATCATATAGGATAAAAATCAAATTTTTATTGATCCTATAAGTCCGATATGGAACAATAAAAAAGTGGTGCTCCTTTCAATAGTCTACCTTATTTTGATGGAAATAACTATTTCCATTGGAAAGCATGAATCATGTTTTTCCTCAAAATGCAAGGCAAAAAGGTGTGGAACTCAGTTGAATATGGTTGGGGAACACCATTAATCCTTGTTGCTTAAGGAAGATCAACAGGAGAACTTAAACCTAAAAATGAATGAGATAAAGCTAACAATGAAGGTAGTGAAGCCAATGCTAGGCCTTTATTTAGTATTTTTAATAGACTTTGTCCAAATGAGTTTAGAAGGATAAAAAATTGCAAATGTGCAAAGGAAGCATGGGATATTCTTCAATTCACTCATAAAGGTACGTTTTTTTGTAAAGATTTCTAAATTGCAAATGCTTGCTACTAAGTTTGAGAATATTAGGATGCATGAAAATCAAACTTTTTCTTCCTTTTGTTATGAATTAAGTGATATTGTAAATTCTTCATTTAACCTTGGAGAACCTATTCCTGATTCTAAGGTAGTTACGAAAATATTGAGATATCTTATAGAGAGATTTAAACCTAAAGTAATTGCCATAGAAGAGAGTAAGGACATTGATTCCATGAGAGTTGATGAACTTGTAGGCTCTATTCAAACATATGAGATGATGCTACCTAATTCCCATAAGCCTAAAGACTCTTCTTTTAAGGCTTTTGAGAATGAGGAAAAATATGCTAAAATGCTAGATGATATAACTGACAATGAATTAATATATGACTAAAAGAGTTAAAAGGGTCATGAAATTCAATAAAATGTTCTACAAGAACCAAGAATCTGGTAAATGAAAAAGACCTAATGAACAATCATTAAATGAGAAAAGAAAAGGTTTCTCCAAAGGTAAGAAAGTTGAATGCTTTAACCGTGGAGGTGGGACACTATATATTCTCAAGACTGTTCTGGCCATAAAGATATCAAAAAGTCTATGCAAGCAACATGGAGTGATTCAAATTTTAAAGAGAGTGCTTACACAACTTCTGAAGATGCAAAGTACGATCCTAATGACATGTTAGCTTTTGTTGCATTTATGGAACCTATGAATGATATTGATTGTGATAGAGATAATGATGATGACTAATTTACTGATGAATTTTTGGATAATCTTGTTGTTGAACAAGAAAGACTAATAAAGAGTTATATGAAAAATAATGATATTCTTGAAGTTCATAAAAACAAGATTGATGTGATTAATGCTGAAAAGATTAATTTGCTTGAGAAAGTTAGGTTTCTTGAATTTAAGTATCATTTCTCCTTGAGAAGAATAATGCTTTCACTTAAGAGATCAAGAATAATAGTAAGCTTTCTTCATTTGTGAATGAAGTATTTCACCCTAGAACTAAAGTGCTTAATGAAATTCTTGACAAATGCAAAACCCATTGTGATAAATGAGGTTTGGGGTGTATTAACAAAGATGAAACTCCCTTTAGTGGAGAAAGTGTGTTTGTCAAAGGTAAGGATGATACCCCTAACTAATTAGAATCTCTTAATAAGAAATCACTATGCACACATTGTAAGAAAATTGAACATTTTCAATTTAGATGATACACTAGGTTTTTTAAAGGGTTTGAAACTTAAATGAATAGACTTATGAATCAATTTAATTCCCTTAAAAATAACATCTTGAATAATGAGAAATGGAATAAAACCAATTAGAAACCTAGAAGTCAATCTAGTTCCTACAAGTCACCACCTAGGTCTAAGCAAGTTTAGTTAAGAAAGGATAGGTCAAAACGTCAAGTTTTGTTCAATTCTCTTAAAGCTAAATCTTCTAGTAAGTGGTACCTTGATAGTGGGTGCTCTAGACACATGACAAGATACAAATCCTGTCTTATTTCTTTTGAAAACTATGATGGTGGGGTTGTTACTTTTGGAGATGGAAGCCCAACTTATGTAAAATGAAAGGTAGCATGGCTATCCCTGATTTTCCTAAACTAGAAGGAGTTTTATATGTTGAAGGACTCAAGGAAAACCTCTTAGGCATTAGTCAAATGTGTGACAAAGACATATTAAGTGAATTTTCACCAAGACTTATGCGAGATTGTTAATAAAGAGGGAAATGTAGTCATCACAGGACATAGGACAATTGATTATTGTTATGCCATAAATCCTAACTTTGGAACACTCCTTATGTGCAGTAGAGTTAAGCTTGATCCTATTGAACTTTGGTATAGAAGACTAGGTCACATAAACTATAGGGATCTTATGCATTTAGTGAATACTAAAAAAGTTAGAGGTATCCCTCGACTCAGTGATGAACCTAAACCCATTTGTGGTGAGTGCATGAAAGAAAAACAAACTAAGAGTTCACACAAAAAGGTTAAAGAGATAAGGATCACTAGACCTTTAGATATTCTTTCCATGGATCTTATGGGTCCAATGTGAACTGAAAGTAGAGATGGCAAGAGATATGTCCTTGTGGTTATAACTGATTTTTTTGAGATACTCCTTTATGAGTTTTCTTAGGGATAAATAAGAGGTCATAGAACATTTGAAGTCTTGATTCTATAGAATATAAGTGGAGATTGGTTATCCAGTTGTAAGTATTAAGAGTGATAGGAGGAGAGAGTTTGACAATGTGGATGTTGACCTTCTTTGTGAATCAAAATGAATTAAACATGAGTGTTCAACCCCTAAAACTTTTAACAGAATGAAGTAGTTGAAAGAAAAAATAGAGTCTAGAAGAGATGGCTAGGGTGATGAGTCACATGCATGATATCCTTATGCAATTTTGGGTAGAAGCTATTAATACCGATTGCTATGCTGCCAATAGGATTTTTCTTAGACTAGGAACAAAGAAGACATCTTATGAATTATGGATTGGGAGAAAACCTAATCTTAAGTATTTTAGGACTTTTGGCAATGAGTGCTATATACATAGGGATGGGAAGAACCTTATAAAATTTGATGCTAAATCTGATGTAGGTATCTTCCTAGGCTATTCTACTATGAGTAAAGCATATAGGGTGTATAATCAAAATTCACAAGTCATTTAGGAATCTTCTAATGTAGTTATAAATGACACCAGGTATGATTGAGATATACTTGATAATCAAATTTTAACCCAGGAATCAATTGGGGATAACCTTAAAGTTTTTTAGACTATTAAAGACAACCCTAATGATATCCCTATAAGTGATCGCTCGAGTACTATAAGTGACCACTTGAGTGCTTGAGGGTTTATCTCAACACTCCAACATTGAATCCCTTTTTTGAATATCTTGGGTTGCTTTTTTTTTTGCATATTCCAACCATTTTCTTTACCCATAACTTTCCTTAGTTGAAGTGGGATTCATGATGGCCAAGAATGACATCCTATATTGTCTTTTTTCCTTCCATGGGTTACAAGATTAATAAAAATTGGATTTTTGCAATTAAAATTCTATACTCCATTGAAGGAGTTAATAACCAATCCAATGAAAAAATGATTTTTACAATTAATCAAAATCCTATGCTCCTAAACATGGAGCTTACAACGCACTCCAAAAAAATAAAATAAAAAATCTAACATTATTATAACCATTATATTACAACCATCAAATTAAATTCATACACAAATTTAATTTTCCAATGAATTCATCCCTGCCTTCCATGGGTTACAAGATTGATAAAAACTCCTATACTCCATTGAAGGAGTTTACAACCAATCTAATAAAAAAAGATTTCTACAATAAAAAATAAAATCTTATGCTTCTAAAGACAGAGCTTATAACCTATTCTGGAAAAATAAAAAATAAAAAATCCAACATTATTATAACCATCATATTACAACCATCAAATTAATTTCATACTCAAATTTAATTTTTCCATGCATTCATCCCTAGCGCCATGGGATGAATCGAAATACCTTGCAAAACAAAGTTAGCACACTATAGACCCTCCATTTTGTCTTAGTAGCATATTTTATTTTGTGTTTTTTTTTTTCACTTCTTGTTGCCTTATAGCCATCCCATGGTGGTCTATTGTCACTCATTTGGTACTATTTTTTAGCCAATTTTGGAGATTCATTTGTCGAGGGATTTTTATGGATCCCAAATGTGACTTTAGTTGCACCTTAGTTTAGCTCACTTAGTTACATTTTAGGTTTAGTTCACTTAGTTGCACTTTAGCTTGGCCCACTTTGTACACTTCAGCTTAGTTTACTTAGTGGCACCTTAGTTTAGATCACTTGGTTGCACTATAGGATCAACTCACTTAGTTGAAATTTAGGTTGAGCTCACTTAGTTGCACTTTAGGTTCAACTCACTTAGTTGCATTTTAAGTTTAGTTCATTTAGTTTCACTTTAGGTTAATCTCACTTAGTTGCATTTTAGGTTCAACTCACTTTGTTGCACTTTAGGTGCAACTCACTTAGTTGCATTTTAGGTTTATCTCACTTAGTTGCATTTTAGGTTTATCTCACTTAGTTGCATTTTAGGTTTAACTCACTTAATTGTATTTTGGGTTTAGTTCACTTAATTACAACTTAGCTTAACTCACTTAGTACCTTAGCTTAGGTCACTTAGTTGTATTTTAAGTGTGGCCTACTTAGTTATACTTTAGCTTAGTTCACTTAATGACACCTTAACTTAGCTCACTTAGTTTCATTTTAGGTTTAGTTCACTCAGTTGCACCTTAACTTAGCTCACTTGTGACACCTTAATGTAGTTCACTTAGTTGCATTTTAGGTTTAGCTCACTTAGTTGCACTTTAACTTAGCTCACTTAACTCACTTAGTGGCACCTTAGCTTAGTCCATTTAGTTTCATTTTAGGAAAATTCTTAGTTGTACTTTAAGATAATTCATCTAAATGCATATTTAGTTCATTCCATTTAGGTTCACTTTAGGATAATTATCTGGATACAAGTTTTATTTCATTCCATTTAGGTGCACTTTTAGGATAGTTCCTCTAGATGCATATTTAGTTCATTCCATTTAGATGCACTTTAGGATAGTTCATCTAGATGCATTTTAGGAACATTTTTAGTTGCACTTTAGGATAGTATTTCATATCACCTTGCATGGCATGTGCATGAATTTTGTTTGGGAAAGCAAAGGAAAATTCAAAATTGAAGGTCTTTAGGGATTCTTTGGAGATGGAAGACATGACTAGGATTGTGGATTTAGTTGCCTAAGTTTCTTTTAGTGAAAGGAAGGTATACATGACCACATGGAAACGATAAGGAAAGAAAGTAGTCTTTGGGGATTCTTTGAGAGGTGTCCATGATCACATGGAAAGGATAAAGAAAGTGGTCTTTGGAGATTACCATGAAGAGGAGAGGTATGCATGACATGTGTTTTGGATTTTTGGAAAGTTAGAACTCCTTTTTGGTATGTAAGGCATTGAGAGTTTGAGATATGGAAGGATTATTTGGTATACACGATTGCATAGAGATTTTAGTTTGAGAAGAAGTTGAAGATTGAGGAGAGTATAAACCCTTCATTTTGTCCCAGTAGCATATGTCAATCTATGTTTTCTCCTTTACTTCTCATTGCCCTATAACTTTCTCATGGTGGTCTATTGTCACTCGTTGGTATTATTTTTGAGCCACTTTTAAAGATTATTTGTCAAGGGATTTTTATGGATCCCATTTGTGACCTTAGTTGCACCTTATTTTTAGTACACTTGGCTACATTTCTAGGTTTAGTTCACTTAGATGCATTTTTTAGGTTTAGTCTACTTAGGTGCACCTTAGGTTTAGCTCACTCAACTACACTTCAACTCATCCCAACTCACTTAGTTGCACTTTAATTTAGTTCACTTAGTTGCATTTTTAGGCATTTTTTTTTCTTCTAGTACACTTTAGTTTAGGTGCACTTTAAATTAGTTAATTTAGATCCATATTTATTTCACTTTAGTTTTGGTAAGTTGATTTTTTTTGAAGTATTTTAATATAAAATTTTAGTGGTATGTACGTAAATATTGTTTTTGTAAGTTAATTTTTTTTTAGAAGTGTTTTAATATAAAATTTTAGTGGTATGTATGTAAACATCGTTTTTGTAAGTTAATTTTTAAAAGTATTTTAATAAAAAATTTTAGTGGTATTTACTGAAATATAATTTTAGTGAGTTATTTTTTTAATATAAAATTTTTAGTGGTATGTAAAAAATAAATTTTTGGTAATTTTTTTAAAGGTGTTTTTAATATAAGTTTTTTAATGTCAATTTTGGTAAGTGAATTTATTTAAAGTTTGTTAATATTTTTTTAATGGTGATGTGCATAAATAAGAAAACACTTTCCATTATATAAAAAAACAAAACACTTTCCATTATATATATATAAAACACTTTCCATTATTAAAATCAAAGGAGTTGCCATAATGTGAAAATTAAAGAAAAAAATGGTAGCCACTTTCTAAAGGATACACGTTGCCGTAATGTAAAAATAAAAAGGGACAACCACATTCCACAAGCACATGTAGCCATATATAGTAGCATGTATAGGAGATATGAGGGGGATCAAAAGGGGAGCACACACCGACCACCAAGAGAATTGTTAGTTGAGCACACCATAGGAAGCATGCTTGCACATAAAAAATCTCCATACATGGGTAATTTTAGCTCAATTTTTTTTAATTGGTTCATTAATATAGTTGATTTTATGTGAAAAGTTCTTGTTTTTAATTCCGATTTAGTTCAATTTTAATCTATCTTTTATGTTTAGATGTGTTTGTGATTTTAATTCGTTAGTTTAATTAATCATATTAGAAAAGTTCTTGTTTTTAATTCCGATTTAGTACAATTTTAATCTATCTTTTATGTTTAGATGTGTTTGTAATTTTAATTCTTTAGTTTAATTAATCCTATTAGAAAAGTTCTTATTTTTAATTCTGATTTAGTTCAATTTTAATCTATCTTTTATATTTAGATATATTTGTGATCATAATTTGTTAGTTTAATTAATCCCATTAGAAAATTTCTTGTTTTTAATTCCAATTTAGTTCAATTTTAATCTATCTTTTATGTTTAGATGTGTTTGTGATCTTAATTTGTTAGTTTAATTAATCCTATTGGAAATGTTTTTGTCTTTAAAAATTTTAATCTATCTTTTATATTTAGATGTGTTTGTGATCTTAATTTGTTAGTTTAATTAATCCTATTAGAAAAGTTCTTGTCTTTAATTCCGATTTAGTTAAATTTTAATCTATCTTTTATGTTTAGATGTGTTTGTGATTTTAATTCGTTAGTTTAATTAATCTTATTAGAAAAGTTTTTGTCTTTAACTCTGATTTAGTTTAAATTTAATATATCTTTTATGCTTAGATGTGTTTGTGATTTTAATTTGTTAGTTTAGTTAATTCTATTAGAAAAGTTCTTGTCTTTAATTCCAATTTAGTTAAACTTTAATCTATTTTTTTATGTTTAGATGTGTTTGTGATTTTAATTCGTTAGTTTAGGTAATTCTATTAGAAAAGTTCTTGTCTTTAATTCCAATTTAGTTAAATTTTAATCTACTTTTTATGTTTAGATGTGTTTGTGATTTTAATTCATTAGTTTAATTAATCCTATTAGATAAATTTCATATTTTTTTTTATTCTGATTTAGTTCAATTTTAATCTATCTTTTATGTTTAGATGTGTTTGTGATTGTAATTCATTGGTTTAATTAATTATGTTAGATAAAGTTCATGTTTTTTATTTTGATGTAGTCTAGTTTTAGTTTATTTATATTTAGTTTAGATGTATTCGTGATTTTTATTTCATTAATTTAATTAATCATGTTAGTTAAATTTCATAATTTTTTTTAATTCTGATTTAGTTTAATTTTAATTTATTTTTTACATTGGATGTGTTTGTGATTTTAATTCAATAGGTCAATTAATTCTACTATATAAAGTTTATGTTTTTAATTCTGATTTAGTTTAGTTTTAATTTATTCTTTAGTCTAGATGTGTTTTGTGTGTTTAGTTGATCTTATGTTAGTTCTTGATTGTTATCCTCGATTATGTGTTTCTTGAATCCTAGTAGTTAATTATTGATGAATATTTTGTTGGTTTGTTTGTGTTAGAAAAATTATGCTAATCTAACATATGATGATCACCCTAAAGGGGAGGAGGGTGAATAGGGTGATGGTCTCTTTTTTCAAATTTAAACTAAGTGAATGTAAGAAATAAATTATATGCAAGTATATAATAAAATAATATAAAGATAATTTCATATAAAGTAAAAGAGAAGGGAAGAGAGAATGCAAACACAAAATTTTATAGTGGTTTGGCGCAACTTGGCCTACATCCACTTTCCTCTAGCTTCAATCCCAAGCTTGAGGTTCCACTAATTCAAGGCTTCCAAACCAAGCCTTCAAGCAATACAATTGGATTATGGTTCCAATCCACCATCTTGGACTTTTGGCTCCAAGCATCCTTCACAATCCTCAAGAGATACCCCACTCTTGAACAACCTCTCAAGTGATACCCCACACTTGAAAATCCCTAAGTGATACCTCACATTTATATTCTTCCTCTCAAAGATATACAAATAATTTCACAAAATTCTAGTACAAAACTTTAGGCTCAAATGATACAAGAAAAACTAGGATTGAAAGGTGCACTAATGATATGCAAGTTTTAGAACAATGATGCACTCAAAAACACTTTTCCAAGGCTCAAATATATTCAAGAAAGGTCTGGGAATTTTAAACTCATAAACAATGAAGAATTGGAGCCTTTTTATAGAGGAAAAAAACCAAACTAATCGTTGAGGGTTTGATCGGTCGAGCTGGGGGGTCGATCGATTGACTAACCGTTAGCATTTAATGCTTGGCAGATGACTGTTGGACCTTGATTGGACCTCGACCGGTTGAGGTGCGGTTGACCGGTTTCTCATCCGGTTGAACAACTATTCTGGAATAGAGAGAAGGTTTTTTGCACCCTTCGACCGATTGAGCTGGGGGTCAATCGGTTACTGTTTATACCCTTCACTGGTTGAACTGGGGGCCAATTGGTTCCTGATTCGGTTCAACTGGTTGAGCCTTTTTTGGCTCAACAACCAACTTTTTCAACTTAAAATTTTTAAACAAGTTTGAAAAACATTTGACACAAGGTTTTAGTTGAAAACATGAAATTATCCAATTTAAAAATATTTAAAACAAAATAACTCTTGGATGATTTTAGTGCATAAGTAAAGAATGCAATGCATGAAAATCCTAGTGCACCAACAACCGTACAAAAAGATCTTATGAAACTTGGGTTTTGAAAAACACTTCTCTTTGAGGTGGTCTTCTTCTTCATGATTTCTCCTTGACTTGATTTGTCTTTCTGATTGCCACTTTGGAAATCGTCTTGCCTAATCACACTTGAAATATAATCATTAGTTCTAAACCTTGTTTTGTTATCATCAAAATCAATATTAACCAAACCTTGGTTTCATAGTTTGATCTAAATATTAATAGTTTATTACTTTGGTAGTGCTTTGTAAAATTTAATCTCCAAAGGCCATAAAAAAATAATGATTATTGGTTCTTATTTAAACACTTTAGTTTGCTTGGTTGTCGAAAATTTTTCTTGTGCTTTGTTATTTTCAAATTAATTTCTTTCAATTTAAAAGAAAAATCTTTTCTCAAAAGAATCTTTTAAAAATCTATTTCAAAAATTCATTTAGAATCCTTAGGGTCAAAATCTTTTTTTTTTCTTCAAAAAAAAAATTGCAATTATATCTCATTCAGTTTGCACCCTTTTGTTTTCAATAAAAATCTAATTTTGAGTGGAACATGAATCCAAGATCGTAGTCCCAAATGAATGGGATAATTCTTTGTTTTGATGAGTTTATCAATACTCATACAAGGTTGGGAATCCATAGGCTAGATTTGTGTATAACAATTGGGGACTTGGTGAAACCCCTACATAAAATTATTTGAAAAAAGTCTTTTGTTGTCAGCTTGTTTGGTTTGTTATGTCCCTAAAATAAAATTTGTATTGGACTCATTTGGAGTATTCCTAAATTAATTTTTCTTGTGTTTGTATGATGTTGTTGACTTCCTGAACTTGATTTTAGAATTTTGTTTGAGTTAAAAAACAATTTTCAAATTGGTAAGACTAGTTAATCTTTTGAGAGGTTCTGTTTGCACCTAGTTTTGGACACTCAAAATGTTTTTATAAAAATAAATTATTAGATGAATTTGTAAATTTATTTTGATATTTTTCCTTGATTATATACTTCTTGAAATCAGTTTTAGACACATAAAATATTAAAAAAATATTTTTTTCAATTAGGAAAAATAATTTTCCTTTTTTGCACCCACTATACTGTCTTAACTCTGAACAAAAGGATTGTTTGATTGTTTTTAGAAATGATTTGTACACTTTCTTGCTTTGATATTATTTTTCTTGATAAATAGACTTTCTGAGTATATATATGTTGTGTGATTTTTGGCATGGTTTTATCACTTCTTTGGGTTAGTTGAAAAAAATTCGATTTATGCATACTTAGAATTTAGTCTTATTTTGGACCTTTTGAGATATTTTTGTAAACTGGAAGTAATTGGAACCTCAATAAATTGTTCGGTCACTTAGGTCATAAACTAGACATGTAGAAGATGTTCCCTGATTTTTTTTAATTTTTTTTTGTAATTAAATTCCCATTTTAGATATTTTTTAGGATTTGTTTTTTAAAGACTTTCTTTTTAATTGTATGTCAGAATTTTTGTACAACATTTACTTTATCTTTTAATTTGGTATTAATTGGTATATCATGACTTGATCTTGGTTTTTGTTTTGTATTATAAATATAATGAGGATGCCGTATGATTTTTCCCATGATGAGATATTAATTCTAGATATTTATTTAAGATTTTTTTTTCTTTATTGTGAATGTATCTATTATGAGTATATGCTAAGTGTTTGAAGTTAAGTTATCCATTTTGCCTTCTTTAGCTCACTTGCAAATTAATCTAACTTTAGTTGTGTGTTGTGAACATTTCATATGATAGACGAGCTTTTATTTAAGTCTTAGGGTTTTTTTTTGATATTTTATGTGGTTCCATTTTGTAATTGTTTGTTTGTTGGAAATATGAACCTTGGTGTTGTATATTATTCAAATTTCCTATCTCTTAATTTAAGCTGTACATATCTTATGTAGTATATGGGGTTTTGATCATGTTACTCTTCTATTTATTATTTGTAAGCTAACCCTTTTTTATCTCTATGAAAGCACCTTGTAGGTTGTTATGCTATTCAAGTATGTTTCTTGGCTTCTTATCTCTTTAATTTTGTAAATAGACAAAGATTTGTATGTGAATAGCTTCATGTTTGATATTGCTTTATTATGCTTTGATTAGTGTTTGACTCTTTGAATGAGACATAGTGCATGTTGTATGTTGTATATTTGTTAAACTGACTTTGATGTTTTCATGAAAGCGCTTTGGAATACAACTCATGTACGCCTATCTTCCCTTCTTATGTAATTGATTTCTTAAGAATGAATGTTTTGATATGAATAGAGTATTGCTTGACTTTAATCACTTTTTCCATCCTTGGTGTGCTTGGTTTATTGATTAATTTCCATGCTTCCCTCAACCTAGCCAGTAGAGCCCGTTTTCAAGGCTTATAAGGGTGTTAACTTAGCCTCTGGACTTAGACTTGGGTTTTCGAAAATACGCTTTTCCAAAAACAAGGAGTCGTTTTTTTAAGGTTTTATTTCTTATTTTATTTTTCCTTTTAAAAATAAATGAAAATAAGTGGTGACTCCAATTTTATAAAAATAAGTTATTGATAAAGAAAACTAGTCTTGCCATTAAGTGGGGATGCACATGGAAAATGCAGGTCCACAGAGAGAATTCTTTCGAAAGTGGGGGTGCATGACCATTGAGATTGATATACGAAATGATGGGAAGACTTTCTTTGATACACAATTTTGGGAGATTTGGAAAACTGGGACTCTTGAAGTGTAAACAAATTGGTTTTTTAGATTAGCAAGACACTCTTGATCACAACATTGGAGGGAAAGAGAAGGAACTTTAGGGGACTTGTGGTTGCATGAAGAGATTTGGGAAGAGAGCACTAAGAGTTTTAGATTTTGAGGACTCTTAAAGACATCCACGACTTAGAGGTTCACATCCATGACTTGGCCATTGAGAGAGGATATTGTTGGGATTGTGCCCCTAAAAGAAGCAAGACATGATGTACAAAGTTGACTTAATAGTCCCCTTGCTATCCTTTAGTGTATTGAAATTCTTTTGAGCATTCAACTCGTGTCTCTTACATTGTACATGACTTGGGTGCATTAGGAGTTGCACATAAGATATAAGTCATGGGTTCCTTGTAAGTAGATAAGTTGTCCATAGCTGGTTCATAGATTTAGGTAATCCATTTGAGGCTGTAGTGTACCATCTCCTAATTGGAGGGATGTCTTGTCTTGGTCGTCGAGATGAGTTTTCCATGATGTGTGCACTAGTGTATGTGATGCATATTGGATAAGACTTGTGGTGAAGCATGATGCAAGGTTACCAGTTGTCATGATTCACCAAGCTATTACACTGCATGGGCTCTTATCCTTAAGAGGATGTCAAGCTTGTGCCAATATCAATAGTAAGCTTTGACTTATGGGTGAGATCTTAAAGTGGTCATATATCCCTATGAATTTGGTCTCTATTAATGGAGGTTGGTGGCAACAAGTATTCTCAATAGAGACACCATGATATCCCATGGATTGAGATAGTGTCTCCTTTTGGGTGATCTAAAAGAAATGCGATCATGAAATTTATGGTCGTAATGATTCCTCTAGTAGAATTTTACATATTCCCATTAGATTTAGAGTATGTCAGTTGATCACATAATAAGTGAGATTTATAACTCAAGGATTTAAGAGGTAATCTTGATAGGTGATAGCATTACCTTGTTAGATTATGGACATTAGTTCATGAAGAGTCTGCATGTAATGGATAGTAAGTCATGGATCCCAACTACATCTCATTTTTATTTACATAGGTTACTAGAGTGCAATTAATTGCCTTTGGTGGATTGTTGAATCAACTTCGGAATTTGGATTAAGAGGGAACTAGTACTCCTATGGGTTCTAGTGGTCCTTGCTTTGAGCTCATATACCATGATGACACAGTTTATGGGGGATGGATTGACTCTAAGTTCACTCTTGTGCATAAGGATGTTTTGGTAATTCTACAAGGTTGCATAGGGGATAGTGAACAAGTCCTTTGGATTGGACTAACTGATTAATTAGATGACCTTGTGTGGTTAATTAATAAATTAAAACCCATTTTGACATCGATTAAGTTATCTAAGCCTTATGGGCTTAGGTCACTTAAGCCTAGTAGGGGAACCTTAAAAATACCCCCTTAGAGGTTAGGGCTTCCATCATTTTTTTTCAGAGACAATTATCTTCCACCTCCAAAGAGAGAGAGAAAAAAGAGAGCATAGGATTCCTTCTTTCCAAAGCCCACACTTTAAAGTGCTAAGATCGTAGTTCGAGTCATCGAGCCAAAGATCTTGGGTGTACAAGACCTTCAGACTCCTCAGGCTTCATCTTCACCAATCGAAATTGATTTGGGAACATCCAAATCAAAGGTAAAGTTTTCTAATGCATTTCCTCTTGATCCTATATTATATATATATATATATATTGCTTCTATTGCCTAGGATCTAGAGGCATAGGGTAGTTTTGTATGTACCTATATGATCCAAGATAAGGAAGCAGAGAGATTCAGGGTTCTCATCAATACCAAAGGGAAAATAATACAACAATCAAACATATACTCAAGGCATGTCATGTTGGATTACACATTTAAAACGAAGAAAAATATGCAAATCTTATAATTGAATTGCATTAATGAGACTTATGATTGATCCACCATTGCTTTAATCTATTTTCTACAAGATATTCAAGGTTGTTCAATCCAAAATTAAATAAAAGAAAGAGTATTAGCAACTAAAATCTAAGGACAAAGTGTGCAAAGAGTAAAACCATAAGAAAGACAATGAGAAGGCTTGAAATAAAAAAAAATTTGGTACTAGAAATGATACCACACATTGTCACATCAAAATTTTGATACCAAAAATGTGAAACCATTCTTGATATCAAAATGAAAAAAAAAATGAGTAGTAGACTATGATACTAAAATTCTAATATCATAAGGTATGATATAATCAGTTTATACGACATATTGTGACATCAAAATTTTGATACCAGAAATGTGAAACCATTATTGATATCAAATTGCAAAAAATAATAGTGGTAGACTATGATATTGAAATTATGATGCCACAAGGTATGATATCAATTTTGGTGTTGAAACTTAATTTTAGTAATACAATTTACTTTTGCTGGCAATATTAGAATTTTGATACCATAGGATAGGTATTGGTTATGGTATTGAAATTTCAATACACTATATGTTGTTATAGATTAAATTAAAAAAAATATGAACTTGGCCATGTTGGGAATACTTGGATTGCTCTATTCCTAGCCTTGAATCGATAGGGTGTTGTAGGAAATCTCATATTACTCTATTCCATAGCCTTGAATCTCATTAGGTGCATGCTGCTTTCCTAGGTCCACAAGATCCTAGCAATGAAAGCAAAAACAAGTAATTTTTTTTTCTTTTTAGGATCTAGATCTATAAATTTAGATGTGCTTACCAAGATCAAAATGTTCCTAAATGAAATTCCTATTAGTGTAGAAAGCTCAAAAGTTGTAAAAGATCTCGTAGACCTAGTAATATTCCAATTGATGATATCCTTGAATCTTGGCATAAATATGGTGGATATGTCAAAGTTTGAAGCTATGGTTCTCTTTCTCTATAACATCTTGGAGAAAAGATAATGGAAGAAGCTTGAAACTCTACCTAAAGGGGTATCTATATGTTTCCCATAAGCTTAAGAGCTTACTTGGGTTGGGTAACTTAATATAGCCCAAAAATTGATTAATTAGCCTAATTGGGTTCCAATGGGTTAATTAGCCCAGTTCAGAGAGACTATTCACTAACTCCTATACAACCTTGCATATTTATCAAATTGTCCTTATGCACATAAGTGAACTAAGAACCGATCCAACTCTCATAAACTTCCATCAAGGAATATGAGCTTGAACAAGGGACCATTATATTGAGCCTCTAAAAGCAAAACACGATGTAACAAACGTTAAACTCGATTATTCCTCTCGCTATCCCTTTTACTTATTAACAATGATTTGTGCATTCAACCCATATCACTTACATTGTACATGACTTAGGTACATTAGGAATCACATAGAAGATACAAGTCATGAATTCCTTATAAAATGATATGTAGTTCACAGTTGGTTCTATACTTTGTTGAGTTCTATACTATTTTTAAAAATTAATAGTTTTACATATTAACAAAACTAAGATGTTAACTTTCCTTTGATTTGAAATTTATTTTGAAAAAATATGATTGCAAAGGAGAAATAATAGCCAGTATAGAGTAATTTTTTCCCCATGAATTTCAAGTATTAATTGACCTAGTGTTTGAGTTTCAATTAGTTTTTTATAAAAAAATTTAAACTTAGTGAATCTAATGCATGAAATATCAATTCTTTTGAAATTTGTTTTCTAAATGATAAAATTTGGGAAAATAGTTGTAGGGAAATAAGAAACCGTAAAAGAAATTCGAAATAAGATTTGTTCTATATTAATTGGGACAGATTTTTAAATTTAAATTATTTTTTAAAAATTAATTAATAAATATTTATCCTATATGAAGATTTTTTGCATTATGTGGTAAGAAAGAAAGGAATGAGGTTTTGTTTTATTTACTTTTTTTTTTTAATTTTTTTTTATTTTTTTACGATTTTATTTTGCTCTAAAGTTGTCTCATTGTTTAAAAAAGTAGTCTTCTTTTCATTTTATTTTATTTTTAAAAATAGAAAACTGTTTTTAAATCAATGGACAAAATGACTAAGTATATTAAAATAAAAAAAATCCTTATTACTAAAAATCCCTTTTAAAACACCATGATTTTACAAGATATTTTTTTTTTAATGTTATATTCAAAGTAAGTTAAAATATATATTTATTTTATTAAATAGATTAGTTATAAAAAAGTTATTGGAAATATGATTTTGAGAGTCCAAAATGGTAAATAGTGAATTCACCCATGAAATGGTCTTTGTTTATTAATAAAGTATATTTCTCAACAAAAGTGAAAAGGGTTCAACACCGCCCAAACAATTGAAAAACAAATAGAGAGGTAAGAACCATTGGTTTTTTTTTTTCTTTAACTTATATTGCTACTTTAAAAATTTTAAAAAATGGTAGTTCCAAAACTATTGACAAATCTATGACACTTTTTGCCATGTCGGAATTTTCATATTAGTGACACATGTTAAAAAAATTGAATTTACACTAAAAGCGTCTCTTCAAAAAACACCTTCTACAATTCCGCAAAATTTAATTTATACTAAAAGTGTATATTCAATAGACTCATTTCCGCAATTTTTTTATTAGTCATACATGTTAAAAAAAAATTATTTATACTAAATGTGTCTCTTCATAATTTTCATATCAATTACACAATAGAAAAAAAATTTGAATTTATATAATAGGTGTCTCTTGAAAAGACACTTTTGTAATTCCACAAAATTGAATTTATACGAAAAGTGTATTTTCAAGAGACGCCTTTCCATAATTTTTATTTATTTATTTATTTATTTTTATTAATCATACATGTTAAAAAAAATTGAATTTATACTAAAGACATCTCTTAAAGAGACACTTTCTACAATTCCACAAAATTGATGAATTTATATTAAAGGTGTCACTTCTTCCTCAATTTTCCACATAAGAAGCTAACATGGAACAAAATCCTGTCAGATTAGAATTATTTTTCGGGAAACTTGTGTTTTGATGGGGCCATTTGACAAATATATACTTTTCAGAACCCAACTTTACGAAATTTGAAAACCAGTTTTTAATGCGAAAAATTATATATTTTTTATGCACTTTAAGCCGATTGCATTTTTGTACCGAGATTGCCCTTTTTTTTTTTTTTTCCTCCCGTACCCACCATCCGCCTCTCCCTCCCTCCCTCCCTCCCCAGTGAAACCGGCTGGCCAACGTCATCACTGACCGCCACTCACACCTCTCTTGGGTCAACAATCTTCCCCTCTCTCCCTTTCCCTTCCCTCTTTTTCTCTCTTTCCTTCCCTTTCGACATCACCAAGCACTACAAGATATATGATTATTAGTGACACAATTATTTTATCGCAAAAAAGTTAATATTGTCGCAAAAACATTTTTGTGACAAATTTTTTTTTGTTTCATGAACGTCGCCTTATCCTCGTCGCGAAAAGTTTTTGCAACAAATTTAATGTTTCGCCTCTAATAGTTTATAGAGACATAATTTTTTTGTTGTCTCCAATAATATTTTTTGACGAAAAGATTTGTTGTTAAATGTTCAAAATTTTGTTGCTAAAAATTCTCGATAATCAATTAAATTGTCGCCAAATTAGACACATACAATGACCAAAATTATAATTTTGTTGCCAAATGGATTTTGAAACAAAACTTTATTTCCCTGTTGGAAGTTCAGGTCATATTTTAACAAAAAAAATAAATAAATGGCTCTAAACATATGAACTTTTGTCTATATGTATATAATAATTTTGTCATCATATTTTAATATATTCAATTGATATATTCCAATATTTAAATTTAAATTTAAATTATAAAACTTAATTAAACAATTAAATTTTGTTATAACTTAATTTATTACATAATTGATAATTAAAAACTCCAAATGAATAAATAAATTATGTGACAACAAAGCTTTAATAAATAATTGATAATATTCCATTGAATGCAAAAGAGTTTTGGTATATTCACATATACAAAATAAATAAATAAATAGTAAGCACTGACATCCACATTTGTAAAATGTCATAAGTTCTAAAAGTAAAAGAAAAGTAGCAAACAAACACATGTGCAAAATGTGATAACATAAAAAAATAAAAAAAAAAAATAGTAAAGATTGATATATAGCAAGCAAACTAACACATGTGCAAAATGTGGCCACAAAAATAACACATTTGCAAAATGTGATAACATCCAAAAAAAATAATGCAGTAAACAAAAGTACCATATATACATGTCAAGGAAAGATAATGTCCAAAAAAACTCCAAACCAAGTGTTAATGGAGAAAATGTCAATCATCATCCATGAAGTGTGACTAAGAATCCATAAGCTGTGTATCATCGGAAGGAGATGAACTTCTTGAGCTTGATCCTGGAATATGCATGTGTTGGCGCATTTCACTAACAAAACTAGCTAATTGAGCTATCTGGGACTGCTGGTGCTGGATTCGAGTCTCTTGACTTTGTAAAAGCTCTCGTGTTGCTTTAAGCTCATTCTCCAATTCTATCTCTCGATGTGACTTATGTGTAGATTTCGATGAGGATGAGGGTGGTCGAGGGGCATGACCTAACCTCTTGATATATCTAGATCTTAACCCTAACACTTGAACACATATTTCAGCCTCTTTCAAGGCTTGACCAACTTCTGGCACTGGTTGCTTTTGCAATTCTAACATTTTTTCCTACAAAAACAAAAAAAAAAGTAAAATAATGTAAAACACAAACTAATTAAATAAAATCTTTTCAATAGGCAACTTGGCTAATTCAACTATAATTTATTGCAAAAAGAGAATATATATATAACAATTTGCTTAAGTGTCATAGCATGTTCTTTATGATTATGGCAAATTTTTGGAAGGTTCATATAAATTTCTATAGAATTTCATGAAAAAAAAATTGAAACTTTTTCATAGCATGTTCTTTATGACTATGGCAAAATTTTGGAAGGTTCATATAAATTTCTATAGAATTTCATGAAAAAAACAATTTGTTTAAGTTTCATAGCATGTTCTTTATGACTATGGCAAATTTTTGGAAGGTTCATATGAATTTCTATAGAATTTCATAAAATTTTCCTACTATATATAGAATCACAAAATTTAATAAGACCAATTTAATTCATTTTTATCTATCATTTTTAAACTCAGTCAAATGAAAATAAAAAAATTACATAATGTGAAAAACCAATTTTGTATAGTGACCTACTTAAGCTACAAGTTAGAAACAAATTGAAAATCATATTTAAATAAAAAAATAAGCAAGCTGAAGATTCTATAAGGAAAACTTACATAAGAAGCCTTTGCTTCTTGGTTTATCCAACCATTTTGAGAAGTCCAATGCATTAACTTGAAAAGTTCTATTTGTCCTAGCGCTTGTCCGGTGTGTCGTGCCTAGATAACAACATGAAGAATGAGTAAAAAAAAATATAAATGTAATTTTAAGAAACAATAAACTATATAGAACCTCTCAAATAAATTTGCATCCATGGTGATCAAAATTCATGAGTCACACAAGAAAGATCTCTTATGCAAGTTAAACAACCAGATTTTTATTTTATGTTTATTGTAATATAAAGTAAGTCATTTTTTAATGTTGTATTATAATCTAATTTTTGTTATATTATTATTTTTCTAGCCAAAATTATGATATTTATAATAAATTGACTCACTTAAAAAGAAAGAAACAAATATATATGCTTTGTATAAAGAAAAAAATGCATATTATAAAATTTACAAGTCAAACTCCCTATTCTAAAAGGAAAACAAATCAAGAAACATATCTAGAATATTAGATAGAACATAAAATATACAATTTGGTTGCATGACATGAAAGGTATGTGCAAATAAGTATAAAAATTGATCAAAGTTATCAACAAAGGCCAAATAAGTTCATTGTGAAATGCTAAACGTAGAAAAACTCTAAACCTTAGATCTAACACTACAAATACCAACTATCTGCAAAATTAAAAATCAGAATGATGGAAAGATCAAAATTCAATTAAAAGCATGGTATAATACACAATCTAATTCAAACCCTTAGCTGCAAGTGGTCAAGGTTTCATCATTCACCAAAATCATAAATTAACCAATAATTTAAAATCTCTAATTCAAACAATAGTTATGAATATATACATATAGAGATATAGAAAAAGTGAAACATAGTTGAAAGGTTTTTGAAAAGAGCCGGATGAAAGTAGTGATGGAAAGAAAAACCCAAAGAAACCTCTATCAGAAAAGGGTTAGATGGACTTGGTTTCACCAAAGTCCATATTTTTTGTTTAATTTTGTTAATTTAAAAGATTTATTAATTCTTTTGATTTTAATTTTGGTCTTAAGTTGTGTTATTTATATGTAACTTAATCTTTTTGAATGATCTATATGTATAATACAAATCCACAATATTGAAGGGATAAATCATCTCTACAAATGTGTACACTTACTAAAAAAAGAAGGCTGCAAAAATTGGTTTTATAAAGGAACCCTATGGTCAAGGCTTAACATGCCTTGACCATATTAGGCCCATTTTCATAGCCCATGACATGTCATATCTAGAACCCTTCTATGTTATGAATATAATAGTACCTTGGCTATATGCCTTTCTTTATTTTTGAAAAATCACAAATGGTCCATATTTTTTTCCCAAGCAATCACTACCACAACTAGTAAAAGCTGAAATCTTCTTGCTATAAGTATACATGCCTTCTAGTCATGGTTTTTATTGACACCTACTTAAGTTGTTGACTATTCCTTTATTTTCTTAATAACATACATATACAAGCAACAAAAATATAAATTTAACAATTCAATTTCATTGCCTTAAATTCATCCTAAAAATATATTAAAAAAATACATCCTTATTATAGCTACTATGGACTTATTCTAATGTATAAAGTAATGTTAACATCATAAAAAAAGACTATCGTACTTCAAGTTTAACATAGTGATCATTGTATAGACATACATTTGTTTTACAAATGAACATTAAACTCAAGGCTAACGAAAACATGCAAGTAGAAGAATATTCAATATTGTCATTCATACCAAGTCTTAAGAGTATGGAATTCGATATTTATATATAAAAAAAGACTATCCTACTTCAAGTTTAACATAGTGATCATTGTATAGACATACATTTGTTTTACAAATGAACATTAAACTCAAGGCTAATGAAAACATGCAAGTAGAAGAATATTTAATATTGTCATTCATACCAAGTCTTAAGAGTATGGAATTGTAATGAAATGCACCATAGCTTTTAATGACCAAAATCTATACATAATAAAAATAGTTTTAGTTAAAGGATGGAATCAAAATATTAGATCCAACACATGATTCAATACAATAAAGACAATATTAAGCATTTAATAAGCTAATTATTTCCAAAGATAAAAGTTGATATATCTCATTAAACTAAAGAATAAAGTTAAATCATTTGTGAAGTACAGTAATCAACAATTTAAAAGCATTAATAAAAATAACATAATTTCTCTTAATTTTACCAATTCTTCCACATGTTGTACAAAAGACCGTGATCCACCTCGATGAGTAAAAGGTAACTTCATTCTGTTTTCAGTGTTCAATGTTGAGCGTCGCTTTATGATTAAAAGTTAAGATCAAAGTATCAATATTAAAATATAATATCATGTTAAACATGATAAAGCAAACCAAACAAGATTTTGATGAAATCTTTACCTGGAATTTTTCTGAGGCAAATCTATCACATAACCAATCCCACTGCTTTTGATCACTAACATGCTTATATGGATTTTGCTTTGCCAAAGCTATTGTTGGGCACTTCTTGAAATGCTTGTGGCACTTGTTTCTGTGATCTCTGTATCTTGCAGCCATTTTGCCTTCTATAGCCTTTTTCACATGATCTTGAGTAAAATCAATTATAAACTTTTCCTAGAACACAAATAGTGAAGTAAGACATATTTAAGCTTCTAAGCAAATAAGATGACCAATTGAAATTTATAAATAAAACTTTTAGTATAATAGTTAGATATTTTTCTTATTCTTTGTCACAATTAGCTAAGCCAATAAGATTATTAACCAAAGAAAGGTTAGTCAATAAACTAAAGTTGATTTATTATTATTCATAGTGGACTAATACTTAGATATTTTAGAGAGAATGAACAAAATATAAGAAAAAATAGGACAAGTTAACTCTATATGGGATTTTAGTTGGAGATGATTACAAAACTTTATAATTAGAATAAATCATGATAGTGTAAGGATAGTAATGGATAAAATAGAAGGTAATAAAATTATAAAGATCACATGCTTACAAAATTTAAAGTTAGAATGCATTAATATGGTAAAACAAGGACTAGAAATTAACTACTTTTAGTTGGTTATTTAATCTACATGGAATAATTAATTAATGTTTCTTGGTAATTTTAAAACTTAAATTTTATTTGCCTCTACCTCTAAGGAGAAAATGGAAAATAATGATAAAGTATTGTTTTCCATAGGCTCAAACTAATATATATATTTTGTAATATAACATAAAATTTTACATCTCACATCTTCCAAAAATGGAAGTCAAATTACCATAATAATAATAATAATAATAATTACAACAACAATAATAATGCAAAAACATACACCCATATGGTATCAATACCAAAGCAAATCTAACAAATAGCAAGCTCACAAATTTTAAATTAGTATAACACTCATTTAACATTTCTAACTTTAAGTCAAAAAGGTCTACATTAATTTTCACTCATATACATGCATAGGTGTACATATAACATATAAATTATCATTTCATTACTAAACCTAATTAGTAATGGAAAAATTATGCATCAAATTAGGAATATTTTCAAGCATCATACCTGCAATTTCTCCATCATGAAAACTTTGTCACTTTCTGATATATCAGCCCACTTCTCAACGTCCAATGGTGCATAATTTTTTACAATGGTTCCTATTTCAAATTTCATTCTACTACTGTTGACACCAGTCGGAGCATTATTTTCGGGTTTAATCTCAACCCCACCAAGTGGTCGACTTCCATTTGCTTGGATCAATTTGTCTGTCCCAACACCTCGACTGTCCCCCCGAACTTTCCTACGTCCTATGCATTGATCATTAACAATAATTAGTTCACATAAAATATTTGTAAAAACAAATAGAATGTTGTTATAGTAATTGTTTTATTAAAATCTCCATAAGGTAGTCCAACTTATATAGATAATTTCTATATTATAACTATATAGAAGTGAATCCAATAAAATGTTTTCATAACACTAAAGTCTCAAATGTTTGTTGTGATTAAATTATATTAGTACAAAGATCATCTAATTTTGTTTCAACTTAAATAAAAAACTATGAAAATTAATGTGTTTCTTAAGTAATGCACATAAACTTGATTAATCTCTATTTATGATGTTTTCCATAAGATAATCTAACTTACATAGAAGTATATCCATATGTACACTAAAGTCTCAAATGTTTGTTGTGATTAAATTATATTAGTAGAAAGTTCATTTAATTTCAATGCAACTTAAACAATGAAAATTAATAATTTCAGGTGATGCAACTGAACCTGTTGAATATATATATGTATATATATACATATAAAAACTAATCCAACATCCTTACCAGTGGTAGAATCAGCATCCATGGTAGAGGTGTTGTTATTGGGATCAAAAGGTGTCTCACTCGTGTCCATTATTGCAGGGGCTATGGTGTCCTCTACATTCCCAAAACCCCGCATGAGTTCATCTATACCAACTATCCGACTGTGACTACGAGTCATCCTTCGAGCTGAGCATTAGAAAATTATAAGAATTAATTAGCACATATAACTTCATTGAACATAAAGAAATTTGTTAAACAAACATACTAATAAAGCATAATTTAGACTAAATTTGACTATATTTCAAAAATAAAAGTTAAAGTTTTTTTAATGCCTATATAGATTTAATATTGTTAAGTCTATGACAACAAGAAGAAAAATTCCAAATTTACTTTAACCTATCCAATTAAACCAATTCAACATGCTTACAAGTTGAGTTTTTGTTAACATTTCTTGGTATCCCACAATCTTGCAATGTTGGAGGGGGAATTGGGGTGTCATCTCCATTCTCAATATCTTGCATAGGTAGAAATGTATCTACTCTCTGACTATCACTACACGGCATCCTGCGTACTGAGCATTGAGAAATTATACAAATTAATTAATGACATATATGATTTTGTTCAACACCAAGATGGTTTCTATAAACAATGATTTTGCAAAGCATATTTTTCATAATATAGTCTAATACATTTAAAATAATAATAAATAATATAGGTATTTTTTTTCTTTCATACAAATAAATTATAACACTTTAGTTTAGTTATATTTCAAATAAAAAGGAATGGATTTTAAGATAATGAATAGAGCAAATACAAATGGAGTTAGCCAAGTTTACGCTTTTATAGCTTTAGCACTAGTAAGTATATAACAGTAATAAAACAATCACAATTTCAAATTATGAGGTAACTTATCTAATTAAACTAGTTCAATATGCTTACATGTGGAGTTGTTTTGATGCCTACTATGTGTTCCATTGGCTTGCAATGTCGCATTAGTTGTAGTGTTCTCTAGATTCCCAACACCTTGAAGTTGTCGGTCTATGCCTCCTCTCTTGCTATCATTATCAGTCATCTTACGTGCTAAGCATTAAGAAATTATATCAATTAATAGAAATTAAGTCATTGAAGTTATCTGGTCCATTTACAATACATCCTGTATATGTGTGAATTCGAGCATCTGGTCCACATGCCAATGAATATAGTTCTTTCGTGACTTCAGATGGATGCTTAATACGCATTTGTCTCATCTGTAATAAGAAAAATGCATTTTAATTGTTGTTGTTAAAATATATACTCTACCATTAAGAAATATGAAAGACATGATTAATAACTTACATGATCTTTAAACTACTTAGGAAAATATTTTTCTTGTTCCAACTCCAAATTTGAAGCACTTATCCTTCGTAACTCATCCAAGTGCTCACTACATGTGCATTGTTCACAAAAGTGTGTATATAAGGTGTTATATTACACAAATGCTCTAAAAAAAACATATTTAAACAACTCGCACAAGGTTGGTTAACACTTACTCTAAATAGGGTTGCAACTCACGACAATTGTTTATGACATACCAATGTGCCTTTTCCAATTCTTCTTTCGAAAGTTGTTGTAATTGTCGACCACCTATTGGTCGTGCTTGTTGTGAGAAAATAGATAAATGGCTGATTACTACTCAAAAAGTGCTATTTGATAGCTTGTAATTAACTCTTTTAAACACTTTTGAGTAGTAGTTATTGCCTTTTAACCCAATTAACATATTAAGGACCTTTGCAAGAACTTCTAATCAATTTGTGTTAAGTTTTGGTGTTTTGATAGCTTTTTGATCACCAAAGCAATATGAGATTGAGGAGAGTTATTTGGAATCCATGGCAAAGCAATGGAAAGCTCAGAAACATGAAGAACCAAAGCTTTGAAGTCCTTTGCCATAAGCAAATCCGGAATGCAAGGAGGGGAAGCAACGAGAAATCTGCCATGAAGTATTCTTGATAACAGTCATGTCAGCCACTTTTGGAGCACTTCCTGGTGTCCAATTTATGCATGCTATATGTTGTTTCGAAGCTCAGGAAGTTAACAATCCAATTCTTCAAACGGTGCACGATTCGGAGTTGAAATGAAGGAGTTACAGCCATTGGAAGCCAATCACTCCAAGCTGAAGGAAGAATTTTGCACGCCTGCGAAATCACCCTTTTGCTGCGAAATGATTTCGCAGCCATTTTGCACAGTGTTGTGGAATTTCTCCTGAAGTTTCCCGATATTTGCGACCGACACTTTTGGATATTTTGCTTCAGATTTTTGATGTCTAAATCCCCATTTTCTCCTTATAACCCACCAATTATAGGATTCCTTAGTTATTAAGTTTGGAAAAGGGGTGAATAACCTCAGATATTTTGTTTTGTAATTTTCTTTATATATATCTCTCGGGGAGCCTGTTCTCAAGGACACCCTTTTGTAATAGTAAGGAATATATTTTACAGAGCACTTGCTTTGCTTTTCATATATATATTTTTGTTTTCTCGTTATTTTTCTTTCTAGCCAATCAAACTCTGAGGATTTTTCCTCAGAGGATGAGAGGCTAGGCTCTTCGTCTCTTGGAGTGAAGAAAGCAGGGTAAGTTTCCGAATGAAAAATTAGAAGTTTTGTTGTTTTAGTTTTTAATGAAGAGAAAGTGTGACCCGTTAATGGTTTTTATCTTTTTAGTTAACTTAAAACGCCTTTAAATCACCTGGGCCAACACTTGGTAAGGCAAGTGATCTCCGTCCATGGAGATTCACTAGTTTACCCCTTGCGAGCCTCTAGGAGGTGACTTAAAGGTAGGATTTTCTAGAATTGCCAACACTTGGTAAGCTTTTGGACTCCAAGGAGACATCCATTAGTTATCTCTTGCGAGCTTTTGACGGGTAATCCAAGGTTAAAGATCACCTTGAATGGCAAGTGCTAGGTGAGAGGTATGAGTCATTGCAAGATGAATCAGTGAGAGGGATTTAGTGTTTGAACCCATTAATGGGAAACATCTGTACAACACCGGTTGGAGAAGGAACTATATGTTAATTCTCTAATGCGAGGAAAATGAACAAGTGACCGGAACTCCCTTTTTGTATGAGGAATCTGAGCCTAGTGATCTGAAACTCCAAGAAACACTTTTCTTTGTAAGTAAAATCAGTTACTATTTTTGGTTAGTTTAAAACCAAACCTTTTTTTTTCATTCAAACATCTTTATGTTTTCTTTTAAAGCTAACCTTGAAACGAAAAGGCACCAATTCAGCTTTGAATTAATATCATTTCCAAAGTGAAAACCCATCCCAGTGAAAGATCCTAGAGCCACTATGCTATAGTAGCTTTGTCTTTGCTACCCTAGTTCATGGTGTAATAGGTTATAAATTTTGTTGATTACTCCCTCAATCAAGGAGCACCAGCTGGACACGAATCAGTTGAGACACCAATTGGGCACGAATCAATGGCCACTAGCTTGTTCTTCTCGATTATCCTCATTCCTTTCATCTCGAGTAAAACATGTTTCAATTCCATGAAGGTACATTGAACAAAATGTTAAAGCTTCATTCACAGTGTATGCTTCAGCAATTGAACCCTCTGGTCGAGCTTTATTTCTAACATATTTTTTTAAGGTGCCCAAGTTCCTAAATATGAAAGAAAAGTACCAAAAAAAAAAACAATTTTATTTATCACATGATAACATTACATAAATTTCATTATTTTTTAATATAGTTAAATGTATGTAAAATACCTCTCAAATGGATACATCCATCGATAGCTTACTGGTCCAGCAAGCTTAGCCTCACGAGGTAAATGCACCGCTAAGTGGATCATAATATCAAAGAAAGCCGAAGGGAATATCCTTTCAAGTTTACACAATATTATGACAATTCCTTCCTCTAATCTTTCTAGGTCCGCAACGTACAATGTCTTAGCACATAACTTTTGGAAGAATCCAGATAATTCAACCAATGCAGTACATATGTCCTTATTTAAGAAAGGATGAATACCAATAGGGAGAAGCCGTTGAAGCAAGACATGACAATCATGAGATTTTAACCCTAAAATCTTCGCATCGCTAATGTTTACATTTCTAGATATGTTTGCTGCATAACCATCTGGAAACTTGACTGACTTTAGAAACTTACAAAATTCTTTTCTTTCTTCGAAAGTCAAGGTATAACATGCATGGGGTTTTAATAACTTATTTCCTTTCAATTGAAGATGTAACTCATTCCTTATCTTCATGTCGGCCAAGTCCAAACGAGCTTTCTCAGTATCTTTAGTCTTCCCTACAATGTTCAACAAGGTATTGACCACATTATCACATACATTCTTCTCAACATGCATGACATCAATATTATGTCTCATCTTAAGTTTTGACCAATACTCCAACTAAAAAAAAATACTCTTTCTTGTCCAATTTAATTCTTCAGGCCCTCGTTTCCTTTTCTTGTCTTTATTATTTATATGCTTACTAGGCCTAGAATTATAAATATGAGACAATTGTTGTAAAATATCCTCACCAGATAGTGTCTTAGGTGGTGGTCTATGTTCAGGCTTACCATCATGTTGTCGACTCCTTCTCCAACTATGATTAAGAGGTAAGAATCTCCTATGACCCATATAACATATTTTGCTTCTAATGCCCTGTGAGGATGTGTCTTCATTACAAGTAGGACATGCCTTATACCCTTTTGTGCTCCAACCAGACAAGTTTCCATAAGCAGGAAAGTTATGTATAGTCCATAGTAGACATGCATGCATGCGAAAATAATCTCCACTTGACATGTCAAACGTATGGACACCATCATGCCATAACTCTTTAAGCGCATCTACCAAAGGGCGTAAGTATATGTCAATATCCTTACCTAGAGCATGTGGCCCAGGAATAAGTAATGACATCATGAAAAAAATTTCCTTCATACACTTCCAAGGTGGCATATTGTATGGCACAAGGACAACTGGCCACATACTATAGTTGTTACTCATAGTACCAAATGGATTGAAACCATCAGTTGCAAGGCCCAACCTCACATTTCTAGCATCCTGAGCAAACCAAGGATATTGATTATCAAAATCCTTCCATACCTCTGAATCTTCCGGATGCCTCAACACTCCATCTTCATGGAATTTTTTTTCCTTATGCCATCGCATATCAGCTGATGTATATCTTGACATAAACAATCTTTGTAGCCTTGGCTTTAATGGAAAATGTCGTAACACTTCTGAGGGATCTTTCTATTTTTATATCTTGGTTCGTTACACAGGGGACAATTGTGAAACGTCTCATTCTTTTTCCAAAATAATGCACAATCATACTTGCATGCATGAATGGAATCATATCCTAAACCAAAATCTCGCAACATCTTCTTCGCATCATAATGTGATTTTGGAATGTTTGCTCTGTCTGGAAAAGCATCAAGTAGTAGTTCGAGCAACATGTCAAATGACTTATTGCTCCATCGATTAAGAACCTTTATGTGCATCAACTTTACAAGAAAACTCAAAGCTGAGAACTTAGTACAACCTGGATGCAACTCTCGATGAGCTTCACTAAACAAATAATCAATATTCTTCCCATTTCTACCTATTTCATGACCAATAGATTCATTCGAGTTTAACTTCTTTATTTCTTGGCCCATGCATATCATTTATTACATCATTAATTTCATCATCAACATAGTTGTCATTGATCGCACACCCATTACTATCACTACACATATCAGGCTGCGCATGTGAAACACCTTCAACTTCATCACCATGATGTATCCATCTATTGTAACTACTTGAAAACCCATATCTAATTAGGTGTTGTTCAACTATGATCAAATCTTAGAATCTTACATTTAAACACTGTCGACATGGACAACGTGTCTTATTATCAACTCTTAAGTGTTGCTTTGCTGCCTGAATAAATGTTCTCACACCTTCAACATATTCATTACAAAGTCTATTTTGTAGTTGCATCCAACTCTTATCCATCTTCTTAGATCTGATACAATCATCAATGATGTATAGGCATAAATTTAGACTCACACACACACATATGTATGTAAGTATGTATGCATATTTGTATATACCATATGTGAAATAAGGAAATGAGATAAATTAAGTGAAAACAATGTGGTCATAGTCTCGCTATTACATGGTCATACTCACACATATAAAGTAAAGAAATTGCTCATGCACAACTAGTTTATCTTGTGATAGAATGATGCAAAGGTGAGGTGTTGTTCTTTGCATAGGCAAATTCCTATTTTCACATATATGAAATCCTTATTCCTTAATGAGCTTGGTAGCTATATGCGTTAATAGTAGTTCCTGTATGTTGCATTGGATCTTGAAGTTACGATTCTAGGTAAATATTACTGATAGAAACTCAAGACCATCAATTTAAAACAACCGACAAAAGGTAAAGAAAAACCAACAGTGTAATTAATTAATCCATAAAAAATTTGGAAAAGAAAAATCATAGGGGAAGTTCAATAAGGATTATCAACCAATGATACGATCATTATAATGTCAATGCTCACTTAAATAACAACCAACTAAGAAGTAGTGAACACTATAGATTCATGAATTATAATATGATGTCTTAATAAACACATAAAGACAATATTAAAGTACTTATTATTCTACCTAACATTAAATAGAAGGAAGATATAAGTTATAATTCACATTCCAATGTTAGTAATTTTCTCTAAAGGTATGACTATGAAAGATCAAAATTGTAGAGAGAAAAAAAAGTTAAAATTTATACCAATATAGTTACAAAAAGCTTCTAAAACAAATTACATTGAATCTTAACTTTGTGTTGTAGGCCTTCTAGAATCTTATTCTTAAAGTTAAAATCTCAACAACAAAGAGAGAATCTTAAGGTTCATATTAGAATAAAAAAAATAAGTTTATAAATTTTCTACCTAAGACATAAACCTTATAAATAAAAATTATAATAAAAATGGACCATGATGATTTAAGAATACACAAAAAAAAAAGAAGTAATTTGAGCATATCAACATATGATGAGTGTCTTATGCATTCTAATATATCCAACTTCCTAATTTAGGTGGTAGTTCCTATTCCATATAGGAATGCATAATCCCTATGACTCAACCACTAATAAGCTTCGTTTTACTTCAACAAAATTTCGACAGCATTTCCCCATAGTTCTCCAAGTACACGAAATGGGCAAGACATTATTTAACCTTGTCCAAATATGCACCCAGAGAACAAAAGGAAATGTTATCAAAATTTTAAGAAATGAACGAAGCATATGAGGGTGATTTCATAGACATTATGTTATCCTATACTGTCCAACCGGACAATTCAAGCATAATTTGTAGACAAAATTTTAATCACATGTTAGACAAATTAAGAAGTTGTCAATTTGAAACTACTTCATTGATAGGACCATTTTCACTCTTTGACAACTTCAATGTCTCTAACATGTAATAAGAAAAAAATTTGTCACACAAAGATACTTGAACGGAAGTTTAAGGTTTTATGCATGCATATATGAAGAATAAAAATGAGAAATTTACTTCTTTAACTTTTTTGTAAATCAGGTACATGTGCATGTGTTCAAGAAGGCTTCTAAAACAAATCATATAATTTGCAAGATTTTTAAATAAGGTCACATGTTGCGAATTAGCATTTGTGCGGCAATTTAGTGATTCAGATTAACTAGGAAACTCAGCAAGAAAACTGATGCATTATAACCATATAGATAAGAGAGAATGTCCTTTATATTTCATAAATAAAAAAAATGATTCAACAACCTCAAGGTAGTATGTGACACATAGCCTCTTTTTTGTTCTTAGCACAATTTTCTAATCATAATAATATGCTAAATTAATTGAACCTTTAATATCATAAATAATTTAGTAAAACATAATAAGTATTTCCTATATAAGGGAAAAAATTGAAAATAAATACTACATATATGAATATTAACATGCTATCACTATTAGAAATATTTTTTAAAATTTAAGTATGTATTTCTAGATTCATATAAAGAAATAAAATATTCTGATCAATCAACTAATTCGATGCATAACAAAAAAGAGGAAAACATACTTCACAAATTGAATTATCAAGCATATAATCAAATATAAGAAGAAGTGAAGCCCAAATTATTACTAACCTTAATGCAAAGAAATATCAGCTACTCAACAACCACTCAACAAGTCTACAAGACAACACCATAACAAATGGAGATGAAAATTGTTAGAAGATCAAGAAACTAGCTGTTAATTTTAATTATGTATATAGAATTGATCTTTAAGATAACCAATATTCTTTATATCAATGAATGAAAATTGATAAGAAGAGGTTAAAATTATACAACATGCACAACAAAGATATCTACTGTAAATATTTAGAAACTTTTGTAATATAAGAAAATTCTTAAAAATTATCATATTAGAGTCTCTTGCACCACATTCATTTTCCATGAGAAACACATAAAATGGAATCCAAATTGAACATATATAATTAAATCCATTGTGCCCTGTCAATTATACCCAAAAATCCTACGAATTTAACCTTATTCATGACCTTTGCAATAATTCTTCATGTCAAAGCATTGTTATTTTTAAATCTCCTCAAAAAAGAGAGAAATCTCTAGATCTTCTCACCACCTACTGCCAGTCCGTAAGTCCCCTCTTTTGGCTCTATCTTCTAAATCCTCTTCACCTCAAAAACTAAAAAATAAAAAATGAACAACATTCTAGAGGATCCAAAAAGGTAGGCAGAGGGCAACATTCAAAATAATTGCAGTAAAAGGATCAAGAGTAGTATCATAAAATGAAATGAGTAGGGAGCTATAATGGTTATACCTGAGAGCACTATCCTATCTTCTTTGATTCTTGCCTCCTCTCTTGGCTTCTTTTACTCTCTCTATCTCCAAAAAACCAGTCCAGACCTCCCTCGCTCTCCACAGTTTCCAAAAGAAAACCCCCCCAGAGTTGTCCAAAAACCAGTCCAGACTCCTTCTCCCAAAGTCTCTTTCTTTGTCTATTCTTTCTTCTCTTTCACCCCATTTGTTTTTCTGAAAGCTCCCTAAAAAATCATTTCAGACCTACCTCTCAAAAGAAACACATGAGAATTTCCCCCAAAACCAGTCCCCTATTTTTTGGTAAGAAAATTAGTAGGTAGGGAAATGAATAGCTATGAAGAGAGAGAGTCTAAAAAAAATATTTATTTTATAATAAAGATTTTATAATATAGTGAAAAGAATGGATTGGAACGTGTAAATTTGAAAAAAAAAACATGAGGAAAGATTTGGAAAAGTGCGAAGTGTAGGGTCCTTTTCCTCTGGGCTACTGACAAGTGTGTACACAAAAGCTCAATCTGCCTGATTGAAGCATTGGACGACGCTTGCAACTAAGCTCCTGTTGATATGGATGTGTCTTGCCTTCTCTTCTACATTGATGTCTTCATGCTCCCACAAACTCCATAAATATTATAAACTTGAGAAGTTGGTAGTCTTTTAAATCATTCATATTTTATTCTTAATAAATCACAACGCCTTTTGAAGTGTACTGTTGATGAGAATTCATATGAGGACTAAAATGAAATCTAACTTATATTTAAATTAAAAAAAGAGTAACAGTAATTAAAAATATTATTAAACAAACAAATTAAAAATCATGAATTATATGGGTATGTACTACGTGCTTAATTAAAGGACTGTTTTTTTTTTTTTTTTTTGATTGAAAATTTTTATAAATTCTGAATAGACTTGTTTAATTGTTGTACGCAGTGGAAGTTTCCTGAGCCCTCGGTTTCAACAACTGAACCTAGTTCCAACTTCCAAGTTGCGAGTTGGTAAATCCAAACCCTCCCTTTCAAGCAAACACCAAAAGGTTTGATTGTTTGTCTCCCGTTCACAACATCATTATGCTCTAAACAAACACTTCTCTAGGCATATAGACTTGTAGTTCTCATAATGAATGAAAGGACAGGGAAAAAAAGCCACTTCTCTTACTTAGTGCTGCACCACTAACTCTCCAAAAGCTATATTTTATTTCTTGTAATTGATGAACATTGACCCACTTTGATACTCACATCCTCTCAAAATATATATAAATATATTTCCTTTTACATTTGAGTATTTATTTTATACAACTAAAGCATAAAGCATAAAGATTCCTTACCTCAAACTTAGTTTTTCACAAATGCATATTATAATAATATTAGTTATTATTTTATAATCAAAATAGGATTATAACTTTATAAATAAAAATAATTAAATTAAATTAAAGTCTAAGAGTAATTGAATAATATTAATTTCAATTAACTATTATTATTATTATTATTATTAATATGAATGTCTCTTGTAAAATTATAAAATTTTAGTTTACCATCAAAATTCAAAATTACTTTTACACTTTAATTATAACTCACTAAAAAAATTGATTTTTGAAATATATTGTTAATAATAATTAAAATAGAAAAATAGAAGATTATCATGAGTGAAAAAAACTGGTTGCAAATTAAAATTCATTAGCTAATACTACAACATGGAACATATGCCAATGTGATCCTATAATTTTGATATTACCTAAACTACATCTAAAAGTGATATTACAATAGTTTTTAGTTAACTTGGACTATATTTTTCTAATATGTCATATGAATATTTTTATGCTTTTTTTTTCCTATTCATATTTATTATGCCCTATATGTACTTAGTAATTATAAATGATTATAATAATGTTATATAGTATAAGTGTTATTAATTGTAAAATACAAATTCTAAAAAAAGAAATCAGATGGGAAAATTAGTGAAGATATTTGACTTCTTGATTAACTTTTGGATGGACATTGAAAAATAAAAATATAAAATAATCTTCTTCAAGTCCAGCTAGATTTCAAAAAAATATCAAGTTTGAGGATTCCAAAATCCTTATATAAATTTTTTAATTTTTTTATAAAATTTCTAAAAAATTATAATTAGATTATTATATTTATTTAAAAATATAGGTATATATGATCATTATATATAATTTAACAATTTTGAGCATGTATCTTATATTCAACATGACATTTCTTTTAACTTAACCATCCTAACATAAACAAATGAGGGAAGTAATAAATATAGATGTATAAATTACAATTTTCAAATCATCAAATTTTATTATTTTTGAAATTTTTTTGGATCTTGAGTAATATTTACTTGTATTGATAAAATAAAAATTAGTTTCCCCTATTTCTCTTCCTCTTTCTCCCTCTCATTTATGTCAACTGTCTTTCCATTATTTACATCAACATCAACTCCTTCTCTCTATCATTGACATCACCTTTTAAAATAATGATTCACCTGCAAACCTACAAAGCTACAAGAGCTTCATAGTGAGCCTAATAGTCTCCTTCCTCGATTCCCATTTCCTATATATATATGTAGATGTTTGTTAATATACGGGGAAAGGTGATTGGTATAAGCAATTTTTTATTTTTTATTTTTATGTTTTGCATTTAAGTCTACCATAGAATAACTTTCATATACAAAATCATTGATAGAAGTATACAAAAATTCAAATGAGGTATATTGCATAAGATACTATTGCAGTATATTTTCAATCATTTTAATATTTGAAAAATAAAACATCAAATTAATTTGTAAAAGCGATTGACGTGACCAAGTTGTAAAACTTACCCAATAACAGGTTAAAGGTTTTGAATAATAATTGTGTTAATAGACCACACAGTCTTTATAAGGTATAAGTTATATAATGAACAAGAATTATATAAGAGATTGTTATTAAATAAAATAAATCTAAAAAAGTAAATTTAACTATGGATATCACATACACTTCCATTAATTTTTATAGTATCATTTGTCACATGATATAGGGTTCTTGATTATACTCTATATGGTATCACATTTTCCAAGAAAGTTTTAAAATTTAGAAAAAAGGATTCTACTATAATTATTAGAAATTGAAAAAGAAAAAAAATTATGAATATAATATAAGTCCTCACCATCATCTACAATTATCTTTATCTTCCGTGTAAAAAAAAATAAATAACATGTGTGTATTCATATTTACACTTCTATATTGTAAATGTTGTCATTCAAAATTTGGTATTTTATACCAGAGATGATCGGCAAAAATATAAAAAATGGGTGGCTTCCTTTTTTTTTTTTATAGTATAATTCTTATTTATATGAATTATAGTGACTTTTATGATTAATCTATTTAGAATATAAATTATAACTTTTGGTTGATAAAATATTAGTCAAATTTGGGAGAACCTTTCAAACTTAGTAGAATTATAAGGTTGAATATAATAAATAATGATATTTAGGTAGAATTTTTATATTTCATTTGTCAGTGATTTTAAGAAATATCTTTTAACATACTCATTCCATTAATTTTATTTGATGTCCACCATGTTAATTCATCTATTTGCTCCTCTACCAATGATGAATATGAACCGAAATAAGGGTGAACTTTTCCTCCTTGTCCCTAATCCATGAGAATGGAAACATTGTTTACCCACCCATAAGCACGCGTTCGGTCTTAGCTATGTTGGAATTCGGTACTGTACAAGGCATTTACACTAAGTGTACAATGCAAATGTGCTAACTGTACAAGTGTGTACAAGGGTACCTATCTTGAAGGATTTGAATTGCTTTGAAAAATTGTTTTCTCACTTCGTTTTTCTAAGGGGAACATAGGACATAGTGATTCCTCAATTCCCTACGTACACATTCATTGTAATGTGGTCGCACACTTATGATGAATAGGAACCTAAATTGGGTTTGATTTGCCCTCTTTCCACTCAGCCATGGCATTGGAATGTGGTTAGCCCGCCCATATTAACTCGTTAAGTTGTAGCTAGGTCGAATTCCTGCAACTGTACAAGGCATTTACACCAAGTGTACAAGGATAATGTACTAAATGTACAAAGGTGTACAAGGGAGGGTATCTGTTCACTTGTTTTGTTTGTTAGAGGGATTTATCAGCATCAATGCAAAATTGTGTGGACAGTATGGAGTGATGGATAATGAGACAAATGAAACAAGTACATCACCGTATGTTGAGTCGTTTTTCCTTTTCACTTCCAGATGAAGCAAATAAAGAATGTGCTATCCTGAAACTGGGTGATTTTCCATTTGTGTCGAGCTTCGTTGATTCATATTAAATTAAAATGACTACTTTTTAATTGTTTACAAAGCTCTTTTTTAAAAGTGCCTCCCGCGCCTCATTTTTTCATGTTTTTCCACTGGTTCTTCAAGGTTTGTGTCGTTTCATTTGCCCACAAGAGATTTTTGACGGCTTTGTAGCCTTTTGAGTGCTTCAGATTCGTTTTTGGGAGCAGATGGAAGGTTGCTCATGACACCTATTTGAAGTTCAAATGACCGGTTTAAAAGGAAATGTGGAATTTATAATGTTTAAAAATGGATGCCCAGGGACGGTTTTAATTTTCGCAGCGGAGAGGTGATTTCTCAATAGAGAGGCATTTTCGCAGTGGAGGGGCATTTTCGCAGCCCATTTCGCAACTTCGAAATGAGGGGGGAGGCTACGAAATGGCACTCATGTGCCAAAGGGTGGTTTCGCAGTTGCGAAACCTCCTGCGAAATGGGTCTATGGCTGTGAAAATTGGAGTTTTAAAGCTTTGGGGATTTCGCAGCCCATTTCGCAGCTGCGAAATGAGGGGGGGGGGGGGCTGCGAAATGGCACTCATGTGCCAAGGGGTGGTTTCGCAGAGAGGGGGCATGAGGCTGCGAAATGATTTCGCAGCCAAGGCCTTATTTCGTAGCGTGCTTTTTGGGGCTGCGAAATCAAGGGCCATTTTCGCAAGGGCTTCCTTTGGGCTGTGAAATCTCGCAGGCCATGAATTTTCCCTTGTTTTTGAACTTTTTTTTTACTCCAAGCGACCTTCCTTCAATTTCTTTGCAATTCCTCCTAAATTAGACCATTCAAAAAGATTAAGTTACATATAAATAACACAACTTAAGACCAAAATTAAAATCAAAATAATTAATAAAGCTATTAAATTAACAAAATTAAACAAAAAATATGGACTTTGGTGAAACCAAGTCCATCTAACCCTTTTCTGATTAGGCTTTCTGTGGCTCAAGGAGGTTGATTTCCTCATTTTCTTGCTTAAATGACTCAAGGAATGGCTTGAAACGATGACCATTAACCTTAAAGGTGTCAGTGCTATTGGAATTCAGTAATTCCACCACTCCATTTAAGTGCACTTGGTGAATAATGAAAGAGCCTCCTCTTCCAACCTTGTAGCGGTCGAGGGTGACAACTACACTCTCTCTCATCCAATAGCCTCCTCTGTCCAGTTGAGGTTCATCCCCGCTATCTACACCTAAAATTAGATGGCCGGGAAGGACGAGATTGATAGTAACAAAATTGCCATAGAGGATTAGGGCATTCTTTGGCCGACAGCGAGAGACGAAAAAGGGGAAGATGAAAGCGCCTACTGCAAACTAAAATTTGGGAAAATGGAATTCCAACGTGGATTTTTGTTTTTTTTTTGTTTTTTTTAAAGCCACCAAAGGGCATTTTCGACAAATTAAATATTGCATATTCTTCTTATCAATTTTCAGGTTTTCTTTGGGTCTTGGGCTTAATTATGTGAGATATATGGACCATTTCTTAATTTTTAGGCCCAGCTGGGCCTAAAACACAATTTTCCCATTATTATATAGACAACTTATTGTAGACCACCTATTTGGAAGGCTTTTATTTTTATTTTTATTTTGAGAGGATGTTGGTTTCCACGTGGAGAATGCATGTGCAAGGAGACCATATAAAGCTCATAGCAAGGAGGTTTCCTTTGCTTGTTGGTCAAACAAGAGAGAAGTGGTAGGTGGAATTGAACATGAGTGTCTAGTCCTGTAGGAATGAGTGGCTACTCTTGAAAGACTAGGTGAAATGATGAAATTGTGATATTTTAATTTAAATGATGTTTGGGTATCAGCAGGATACTCCACCTTTCCTTTAGTGCACGACCTCCATGCCCACCTTATATGCACACTTGCTCTCAATGTAATAATCATGAAAAAATTAAAATTAAATATATAATTTATATATTATTAAAATTAAAAATAATTATAAAAAAATTAAAATATATAAAAAAATTAATAATTAATTATATTATTTTTTATATTTGAGATTATCAAAGTAAATTATTTTATTAAAAAAATATGTATAATATTTAAATGTGAGCATGTTAAAAATAAAAGGAAATTTTATTATTTTAAAATATATTATATTTTTATTTAATATTATAAATATTTTTAGAAAAGTAAAGTGGTATTGTAGACCACCAAAAGGTGGCTTTGCTTTATTTGGTTTTTTTAAGGCCTCATTAACGTTTTTGCCATGGAGAGAGAGAGAGTTTTGGGCAGACATGAGGGGCCTTAATAAAGCTCTCCCACTTTGACCTTGGCTTCACGTCACCACCATGCTGAAAGGACCACCTCCAGCTTAGAGGAATGGGAAGGTATGGGTAGAGAGGTTTTTGGGGAAGGGGAAAAACGGAAGAGGCTGAGAGAGGTTTGGGGCATTTTTTAGAGAGGGAGAAGGGTGAGAAGGGAAGAAAGAGAGAGTCGGGATTGAGGGGGGTTTTTCAATGAGTTTTGAGAAGAGAGTGCGAGAAAGGGAGCTCAAAGTAGAGCTGATTCTTAGGTCCATTTTTTAGAGAGAAAGTGGCGGCTGGTGCTAGAAAAGGGAGCTCATAATATTTTAATTGTTTCGTATTAATTTGTAGTTGTTTAGAGTTTCCTTTGGAAAGTTATTAGTTCTTAGGGCTTTAGTTTACGTTTTAAAATATATGAATAATTTATATGGCCATGGAATACTTTCAACATGTTAGTGGTTTGTTTTATGGAATAATATATATATATATATATATATATATATATATATATATATATATATATATATATATATATATATATAATTTCAAGTTGACAGGGTCAGACATGTTTTAAATTTAAAATTAAACAATTGGAAGCTAATATCAATGTAGGTTTATAATATCCATGCTAGTCTATGTAAAATTATTTGTTGGTAACTTTGAATATTCATGTCATTTTTTTTATTATTTGTTGTTGGATTTTGAAATTCCATGTTTATCTATATTATCCTTGGAATTATCAGTTCTTATTTTATTGATTCATGTTAATTTTTATAACTTTTTAAAATTTTAGTTGCTATTTAAAATATCCATGTTAGTTTATATTACCCATAAAATTATTAATTGTTATTCTAGTTGATCCATGTTAATATTTTTGTGTTCTCAATCATTCATCTTATGTAGATTACGTGTGTTTCATAATTTATTATATTAATTTAATTGGTTTCATGCTATTATTTTCATACTCCAAGTTTATTATTTTAATTTAGGATTTAATATCAATTTAGTAGATGTATATAATTTGGTTAATTTCATGATATTGTTTACTTGTTTTAAAGTTTGCTAATTTTAGTTTTGAAGCATCAATATTTAATTTGTAGTTGTTTATATATATAACTTTAATTAAATTGGTGCCATATTTTGCCTGTTTTCACTTTTGTAGTTTTAGTTGTAATCTGTTGATTAATGTGGAAAAGTTAGAATTAGTTTGGCTTTGTTTGATCCATAAAGAGGACTGCCAACATTTTAAATGAATGATTATTATAATTTTATTGAACATCCAAAGTACATTAATTTGATTATTTAAGGAATTATTGATGCATGGTGGTCATTGCATTTCGTGTGGGATTTATATTATAATGTGCGGCCATAACATGTTCAGTTTCATGAATTATATTATTTCTATTATTTATTGGGCTATTACATTATTTTAGGTTTAAGTTTAATTCTAGGGTATTACATTATTTCTATTATTTAATAAGTTTTTTTTAAACTTCTTTTAATTTTAAATAAAAAATTTCAATATTTCCTTAATTTAGAATAGTTTTCCCAACTCTCACCTACCATTAATAAACATGAATAAATCTTCTCATTTTCCTTGATTTAAAATAATTTTCTCAATATTATTCATGATTCAAAATTTCTCAATTTTCAAATCTGTCTCTGCCTAAGTGTGGCCTCCTAAGGTGGTCCCTACGGCTACAAAAAAAAAACTAAGAGGAAAAAAATTTCCCTGACTGTTGGCCTAAAGGAGCTAAAAATGAGGCCCCCCCAATGAGGTCCCTAAAATGCAACTGACTAAAACTATAGAAGGTCCAAATGGGCCCAACCCACTCTTGGAAAATGAGGAGTTATTTGAAAACTCAAGGTGTTTGAGAAAATGATTTTAAAAATCATAAAAATTGCATGCCAAGAAAAAAATATGGCAGCATGAATTTTATTAAATCTGGAATTTTATTCGCCTATGGAAAATTTCCAAGGAGGAAATTTTAAAAAGAGAATATAGCAAAATAAAACTCACCTTGGGAGGAGGCCATGCATGGAATAGGTGGATGTCCATGCAGGAAAAGGGCCCACGTCCATGAGAGATGGTATGGGAAAGTTGGACATGAAATGCCAAGTATGAAGAAGATCCAAGCATGAGGTGCAAAAGGAGAGTAGCCCAAATAAAAGCTCAAATGAGCCTGCTGTCTTTAAAAAAAGGGCCAAGCCCACCAAAGACAGCCCAAAAAGAAAGAGGGCCCAAGGGGTGGTCTACAAATATATTAAAGTTAAATACATTTTAATATTATATAATATTATTCAATCTAATTTTAGTAATATATCCTAATAAAAACATAAAATAATATTTAAAAATGTAATATTATTTTTGGATCATATAACATTAATTGAAAAGTATTTAATGTAACAAAATATTACAATTACAAAAGTGTAACTATGTCATACACATATTTAATTAAACAAAATTTTAAAAACTCACTATATAGAAGACTAATCAATGCAAAGGAATTTTACATATTAAAATCTCGTATCAAATTCTCATCCAATTTAATGACTCGAGTAGAAAATTCATGCTACATATATGGATTGTAATATATTAAATTTAAATATATTTTTAATATTATATAATATTGTTCAATCTAATTTTAGTAATATATCCTAATAAAAATATAAAATAATATATAAAAATAAAAATATCATGTTGTTGCAAAATAACCATAAGTGGCAAATTTTGTGTCTAAATTTCTATATCATTTTTTACTAACAAAAAATTCAACAAAATATTTCATCGTCAAAATATATATCTTGAAAAAAAAAAATCCTCCTTAAATGTCTACTTTCATAGCCAAATTTTTTATGAATAACTTACTTATGTGAATGTCTTCATATCAGTATATTTGGCGACAAAAGCTATAATTTTTGTCTCTAAATCTCTATAACATTTTTAGTAACAAAACATTAAATAAATTATTTCATCGCCAAAATATATATCTTGCAACAAAAAAAAAATCATCCCTAAATGTCTACTTTCGTCGCAAAATTGATTATGAACAACTTATTTTTTTTGAAAGTTTGCATATTAATATAATTGGAAACAAAAAGATACATTTTTCGTCTCTAAAACTATGTATATAAAAATATTGAGACAATTTTTGAATTTTGTCGCTAATTGATACATTTAGGGACAATTTTTTTTCCCAATCTAAAAATTTTGTCGCTAATTATTCTATTTCTTGTAGTGAAGAGAGAAGAAGGTGGTGGCAATGGTGGAGAACCAAGGCCAGAGGCAAGAAGGTGTGACTAGTTGCCATTGACGGCGACAACTAGCAACTCTCGCGGTCATTGATGACAGCGGCGGCGGCGGAAGCACCAGCGTAGGGAGAGACCCCTTTACCCAGAGGTGAGCTCGCCCTCGCTTTCGTCGGCCTCCCTCCCGCCCCTCCTTGACGTCTCTCTTTATGTTGGTGCTTCCGCCACCGTCGTCAATGACAGCGAGAGTTGTTGGTTGCCGCCGTCAATGGCAACCAGCCGCGCCTTCTTCCCTCTGGCCTTGGTTCTCCACCATTGCCACCGCCTTCTTCTCTCTTGGTGATGTTGGGAAGGAAAGAAAGAGAGAAAGAGGGAAGGGAAAGGGAGAAATGGGGAGATTGTCGACCGGAGAGAGGTGTGAGTGGTGGTCGATGATGACGTCGGCCGACCGGTTTCACTAGGGAAGGAGGGAGAGGCGAATGGTGGGTACGGGAGGAAAAAAAAAAGGGCAATCTCGGTACAAAAAATGCAGTTGGCTTAGAGTGCATAAAAAAGATATAATTTTTCACATTAAAAGCTGGTTTTCAGATTTCATAAAGTTGGGTTCCGAAAAGTATATATTTTCCAAATGGCCCCATCAAAACACAAGTTTCTCTTATTTTTCTGTATTTTAAAAATTTATTTTCAAAAGTATTGTACTTCTATAAAAAATCAAATTTATTTTCAAAAGTACTATACTTTTATAAAAAATCCAACATTGCTGTGTCGAATCTAATTAGGACTCCATCTCTCAACCATTGGCTCTCAATATAGTTGATCCACCTCTACTCCACCACAATTGGCTTGGTTGTGAGTCCAAAGCCTAAGGGGAAGAGGGGATCATAGTGAGGATCCCCAAAATTCATAGGCAGCTGCTCTACGGTCTTGAACCAGGTATGAGGAAGCTTCCCAGTGAATCCATAGTCCCCAAATAGAACGTCAGCCACACCTTGACCTTCACTACCGGGAAGCCATGCAACAACTAGAGCATCCATAAGTGGAAGATAGGGCTGAATGAGGAGAGGGCGACCAGAGATTAGAACCACTACGCACTTGATGCTCGTGCATACATTAGTAATTGTGCTAGGACCTGGTTCAGGAATTGTTAAGTTCAAATTATCCCCAAGCACCGCTGCATAAGGCTTCTCTCCCACCACCACAATGGCATAGGAGAAGTTGCCACACTTTACAAATTCAACATCAGGATTCTCGCTATATACCACTTGAGTGCTTGGGTCAATGGCTGCTGAGATGGCACTGAGGATGGTTGTTCCTATTCATTCAAAGATGATGATATTAAGGCTAGTAATAGTTAGTTATAACTGTTGATGCTTGCAAAGGCATGAAATTAATGGAGGATTAATAAGCATACCAGTTGTGAGGTTGTTTCCCTCAAGTCCCTGCCAAGTGATAGTCCAACCACCACACTGATACCCCAAATTGTTGGCGTGGGTTCCTGCAACTAGGATCTTGTTTGCCTTTTTAGGGAGAGGTAGCAAAGGAGGATCTACGTTTTCTCTGTTCTTCAAAAGAACCAATGACTTTCTAACTGCTTCCCTCGCCAAATCTCTATGAGCCTGGTTCAGAAATAAATATGAGACCTCACAAAGGCTACAGAAGACACTTGAAATTTTGTTAAGCATATATTAAGAAATAAACCTGGGATCCAAGGTGGCTAACGAAACTAAGATCAGTAAAAGGGCTCTCAAACAAACCCATAGTGAACTTGACCCTCAGAATCCTAGCAACTGCATTATCAATACGGCTCATGGAAATCACATTTTTCTTCACAAGGTCAGTTAGATTACCAATGAATTCACTGTGATTAAAAGGAGTCATAACCTGGAAAACACCCGTAAATCTTAAGCCAAAAAGCAATCCAATTTATATAGATTTAGAAGATGGGTATACAATGGGGAAGCCACTTACCATGTCCATCCCAGCATTAATCGCAGCTTCAACAGAGTATGTATAGTTAGCACCGGGTGGTGAAGTGATCCTGTCTATACCCTGCCAATTCGAGATGACAAAACCCTGAAATATATACAAAGAAGCAAAAACTTGTGATTAGAACGGATTGTTAATTTCCCTATTTGAATGGCATGAAAATGTAATAAATAGCGTTACCCTGAATTTAAGAGTATTTTTTAGGAATTCAGTGATAAGTTGATGGTGAGCATGCATCTTCTTTCCGTTCAGGCTAGTGTAGGAAACCATGACTGTTGCCACACCCTTTATGATGGAGTCGTAATAGGCAGGCATGTGAATACTCATCAATCGGTGCCAATCAATGATAGTGTTATTCTCACTGATGCCTCTGATGGTGCCACCATCACCCACAAATTGCTTTGCACAAGCTGCTACCTTACCCCTTTTCGAAGGTATAAAATAAAAAAATTATAGAAAAAAAGGCCAGTTAGTTTGGTAAATGATTTATCTAACTTGCCAATTGCAAAGGTGTATCATGGATGAAATTACAAACTGCCACATAAACCACAAATGGATATTTTAGAATTTATTTGACACACAATTTGACAATGAATATTCATTTTTTAGAGAAGGTCCCATCAATCAACTTCGGAATTTCTTTCATTCAGAAAATCAATTATGTGGGCAATAGGACTGAAGTTTTCAGTAGATTGTCAAGAATATGCACTACTAATATATTATATATTACATGAAGGCGGATTAAACTTACTTTCCACCAACATAAGGAATTCCCTTCCTTGAGTTGGCAGGAATTTCACCTTGTAGCCCAGGTATAATTTCCGTCATTGCCTGAACAATTTCGGGATCCTCACTATAGCTCTCGTAGCATTGGCCCCATCTTGGATCTCTACAGACCTGTTGTATATATAGGGGCTCATGATTAGAATAGTTTGAAAGCCATATTTCTTGGGGACTATTAAAAAGACTTTAGTCAAATGATTCTCAAATGTGTACCGAAATACATGGTCCAAATGCATATGTACCGCCAGTAGCTCTAACTTCAAGGGCCGTTGCAGCACCAATCTTCCTCACAAGTTCTGGATCCCTGCAGGATGACATAATCATACGTGAAGATGACAGACATTGGCAACGTACATTAGTTTGTAGGTTTTAGACATCACCTGGTAGCCCCAAGACCCACATTGTGGGGAAATATTGTTGCCTTGTACACATTGTTGCTGCCATGAAGAGCATCTACACCATAAATCACTGGGATGCCAAGACGGCTTGAAAGAGAACCATGTTGGAAGTCGTTGATCATTTGAATCCACTCTTCTGCAGTGGCTTGAACCCGAGGCACACTCCCAGGAGAACTAATTAAACTGCCAATTGAGTATTCCTTCATGATCTCTGGGGTGGCAGTTTTTCGATCAATTTGTGTCATCTGACCTATTTTCTCTGCTAGGGTCATCCTTTTCATAAGGTCACGGATTCTAATGCCTATGGGCTGTTTTGGGTCTTTATATTTCTCATTTGCTTCCCCCATGGCTGCTAAACAACACGAGCAAAAGCTCCACTAAGAACGATGGAAACTTTGCCATGTCCCCTTCCGAAACTCCTTTTGCTTCTGAGACAAATCAGAATCACACTTGAGATCAAGGGACAAAACCAACATGATGTAGAACAGTACTGATAGCAAATATTTTCCTAACAGAATTGGATTTTGTTTTTTAAACCTAATAAAGAACTACCGTTTGGTTTCTCCAAGTTGCAAGTAAAATAACCGGATCATATAGGGGAATTTTATTTTATTTTATTTTCATGAAAACATTTGCCAAGAGACTACTTTTCCTGGAAGTGTGCAACCAAACAATTGTGGTACATTAAAGAAAATTTAGTAGAATCAGTAAATGGAGATACTGACCAGAAAATAATAGATGCTAGATAAAAGAAACAACAATAAATGAATCAACATATGAGAGTGGTAGAAAGACTGTTCCCTTGGGATCAAGGAAAATTGCAGAAAATAATTTATTTGCCTAGCTACCTTTCCTACAATCCAAACAGACAATTAAAGTTAAAGCAAAACCAGATTCTCTGTTCACAATAACCAAGATTTAAAGCTAGTTCGAATGCATTGAAGCTGAAAACTTAACACAAGAGATGGAAAGCTGACTGCAGAGATTCTTTCACAAACTCTAACCTGGTAACAAAAACTGCCTATCACAACTCTCGACTCTAACGAGCAACAAGCAACGAATCCCAGAATTAATTTATAGAACCATGGTAGATACTTGCTAGGGTTTTAATGCACTACTCCCACTACTCCTGCTCCATGAAAGGCAAGAGATCTGGACCGAGCTATATATGGACATTTTTGGAGAAAGGTGTTAGGATAAGATTCACACTTTTTCAAGATAGATAGGATTCCAAATTTAGCCACCAGAGTTGATCTTCAGCTAAATGAAATCATAAAATCAATAACTCTAGATTGCGTTATCAATTAATTCATTTCACTTTTCTCTTTCTATTTGTGTAAATGTGTCAATCTTCCAAATAAACATTTGATTGGAAGAAAGTCGAATTACTACATGGATTTTTTTTCTTGAATTAATTATTTTGACCAAATCATGGTTACCCATTAATTATTTTTACCAGTTTTTTATTTTTTTATATATTCATTTTGCAAAATAAAATTTTTATTATAAATTAAATTTATGGTTAAGAAAAGAAAAACTAAAAAAATATTTATAAAATGTTATAAAATATAAGATTTTGTACCACTATGGTGGTAACTTGTGGATGATCACCTATAAATATCTTTTATAACATCCATAGGAACCCTAATGAAATTCCATTGAGTTTTTCCATGCATTTTATCCTCTTTTTTATCTTCTTCTCTTTCCACTTTTATAACACGTTATCAGCACGAAATTCGTTACAAAAGAAATAGAAAGATTTTTCTTTTCAAAAAGATACTAGCACATGCCCTATTGTGTGTTCGTTTAGTACTTTACAACAATTCCCTGGTGGCCCATTACTACTCGTGTAGTCTATATTTTCTAAGCTACCATGGGAACTTTGGTTCAAGGATTTATCTAACCTCGTTGTGACTCTTGGCAGCCTTAATTTAGACTTAGGTTCACTTAGATACTCTTAGCATCACTTTAAGCCCATTTAGATACACTTGGCCCATTAGGCACCACTTTAGGCCCATTTAGATACATTTGGCCCATTAGGCACCTCACTTGGCCCATTAAGCATCACCCTAGGCCCATTTAGGCACCTTAGACTCATTAGGCACCACTTTAGGCCCATTTAGATACACTTGGCCCATTAGGCACCACCCTAGGCCCATTTAGGCACCTTAGGCCCATTTAGACACCTTAGGCCCATTAGGCCCATTTAGATATACTTGGCCCACTAGGCACCACACTTGGCCCATTAGGCACCACCCTAGGCCCATTTAGGCACCTTATACCCATTAAGCACCACTTTAGGCCCATTTAGATACACTTGGCCCATTAGGCACCACACTTGGCCCATTTAGGCACCTTAGGCCCATTTGGCACCACTTTAGGCCCATTTAGATACACTTGGCCCGTTAGGCACCACACTCGGCCCATTAGGCACCACCCTAGGCCCATTTAGGCCCATTAGACACCACTTTATGCCCATTTAGATACACTTGGCTCATTAGGCACCACACTTGGCCCATTAGGCACCACCCTAGGCCCATTTGGGCACCCTAGGCCCACTTAGGCACCTTAGGCCCATTAGACACCACCCTAGGTCCATTTAGGCACCTTAGGCCCACTTAGGCACCTTAATGTCATGGACTTAGTCATTCACTAAGCTCGTGCAGCACTTAGGCAAGTCAAGACGTTTGATCTTGCTAAGTCAGTCTTGCTCCCCAATGCTTAGCTTGCTAGGCTAAGACACTCGCGACTTAAAAGCTTAAGAAGCTTAGTAGGCAACTCTTTAAAGAATGGAAGCTCTTATTAAGTCAAGGAAGCCTTTACAAGTGCTTGGAAGCTCACTTGCTTGGTTAGGAAGTGCTTTTGGGTGGTACCTTGGCCAAATGAAGCCCTCACCTATTTATAGGCACCAATGGAACTCTTTGGAACCTTGGAGGGTTCCTTACAAATCAAGAATATTCTAGAACTCCCTACACTAATCTATGTACAACCTTATGTACAAGAATATACAAGAGATCTCTAGAATTCTCTAGAAAGCCTTGGACTCCTTTCATGTCTTCCACCATAGTGTAGAGATGTGTGGACATCTCTAGGCATCTCTAGAACCTTCCACACTCTTCCCACCAATGTCTTAGTTTAGATGGCTTCAGGAGTCTCCAGAAGCTTCCCTCCTCCTATATAAGCCCATGGGAAGGGTCATTTGAAGCATCCTGTGACATTAAGCTCACTTAGGCACCATACGCCCACTTACACACCATAGGCCTATTTAGTCACACTTGGCCCATTTAGGCACCCTAGGCTCATTTAGCACCCTGGGCCCATTTAGGCATACTAGGCACATCTAACCCATCTAGGCAAATTTGACTCACTTAGGCACTTTTCTAGGTTTAGTTTCACTTAAATTTGTTTTTTTGTTTTTGTTTTTCTGTATTTATTTATTTTATTGATTGATTTTTAGGATTAAGTAAGTTTTGATTTATTTTATCTTATTTCATTATTATTATTATTTATATTTTATTTATTCATTTTATTTTGTGATTGCATGAAAAGAATTTTATTTTTTTTTTGGTGGTTTGAGTTTGACACTTTGATTTTTATTATATGTTGCATTAGTTTAATTTCTTTTTTTTAATATGTATAATTGTGGACCCCGCATTTCGTGCTCAATGCGTTTCCCACTCGATGGCGAGCTCGATTTTTATTTTTGAAAAATGAATTTTGTTGATTATGAAAAATGACTTGGAGTCGCCACTTATTTTTGTTTTATTTTTAAAGGGTAAACAAAATAAGAAAGAAAAACCCTAAGTGTGACTCCTTATTTTGGAAAAGGTGGTCTGTGAAAAACCGGATCGGGTTCAGGGGTCAGGTTACTTATCGGGAAGGTACGGTAGAGACCGTAGCACCCCTCTAAGTCCCTAAAGTCGGGTCTCTACTAATAAAATGAAGCTGACATGGCAACCAATGAGAAAGTCAATGAATACTCAAATCGATCATGCACGTATGAGAATTAGAAACAAGCATAAGGAGTGACTATGATGCGAGAAAATACGTACCTGGGTGGCGAACCAATATGCGCTATCAAGAGGAGGTTAGTGCACAATTAAGAAATAATTTGGAGCATGTCATAGAGCAGAATAATCATCAATCATGCATAGCATTTAAATAAATCAATCAGTCAATCAATCGATCAATCACATATGTGGGGCCCCCACCAAAACCCGTTTATTTTTGCATGAATTAATTCCATAAATTTCATTATTCGGAATTACGGAATTTAAATTCATGTTTATTTTAAAACGTTTTAAAATCATAAAAAATTCGAAAGTGTCTCGCCGAAAAGAAAATGGCGGCCAAATTTTATTGAAAAACGAAGTTTTATAACCTAAAAAAAAACTAAGGATAAAAAATTAAAGAGATGAAATTATTTGAAAAAAAGGAATTTGAAAAATTATTTGCAAACTAGAGTTTAGGAATCTATTTTAAAAAAATAAAAGATGAAGAAAAAAATAAAATAAATAAAAAAAAAAGTGAATAAAGAAATAAATAAACAAGAAGAAGAGAGGACGCGTGGCTTAAAGGTGGCCATGCAAAACGGGTCATGCTTGTGGGTCCAGTGCACAAGTGGGATAGCCATGCGGACAAGGGTCCAGATCACATTTCGCTGCTACAATGAGGCAAGGCACTTCATGGCTAATGAAGAATGCAAATCTGCTGAATCTGAAATTGATAGGTTGCCTCGAGTCAAACTTTTCCTTCTGGCAAAGACTTACCATCTCAAACTACTCCTTTGAGGCTCACGGGTATTTCTAATCTCCAATATCTGCTTGGAATTGCCGCCTTTCAGGACTGTACTTTGCCAAAGGCACAGCCTGGGTACTAGCATCTCTACGCGGGTCCTTTGCGAATGTCCTGGAATTGCTTCGAGCCCACACCGTTGGCAGTGACAATGAGGATCTGGAATTGCTTCCAAACTGGAGGATGAACTTCTCATGTTGCTGGCCTGCAGATCCATCTTCTGGAGAAACCACTAGTTGACAATTATTCACTGAAGCAACTGTCACTTGTCCACGGAAATTCGAACACCAGCATAGCCGGATTTATACTATTCATATCCAGCTGTCAACCAAACCCTGTGATCAACCCAGTATCATCCTTCGACGCTGATTTCATGGGCTTCATGAAGAGGTCATCTGTCATTTGAGAACAGCCCGAATATTCATTTGGCTTGCTGAGGCCTATAACTTCGCTTCCCAATTCAATGGTTCAGCTTTCCGCTGTTGAATCTCACGCTGCTATCCAGTTTAACTGGCGCCAGAAAGGGTGGATTCTTCATCAGATGGGATCAGTTTCCCATATACCCATGCTTCTTGTAGCTCCTATTAAGCGTTGTCACTAGCTCATTGAGGTCAAACTAGGTACGACAAGCACGAACCTGAATGCTCTCATCAGCGCTGCCCTCATTGTTAATCATAGACCTCAGAAAGCGAAGCAGCTGCTCTTTTGTTTTTATCCTTGTGTTGAGTGTCCACAAAATAAAAAACGACATGGAGCGCATAAATGAGGCCTCAGAATCATGAAGTTGGAAGAAGATTCGGAGTAGAAGAAATCAAAGCAACTCTTGTATTCCAGAGAAGAACAATCCCTAGATGAAGAATGGAAGAAGTTTCATCGCATCAAGCCTTGAGATGTTTTTATTCTGGTCTAGACCACCCTTTTGAAATTTGCATTTACAGAGACATCCGGTGCTGGCTCAAAAGGCATCAACAGCAGATTGAAGAGGGGGGTACCATGAGAGATATGGATATAGAGAGCAGCTAGCGGAATGGTTCATGGAGATATATAGGTATAAATTCATGCATGACAAGGACAAATGGGAGAGATGGTGAAACTATGAGAGAAAATAGGCTGACTGGTGGAGTTGGAAAATGGGTATGGAAGGTGTATGATACACGTGCATGATCTCCATGCATGTGGGTAGGAGAGTGTAGAGAGAGAATGGGTTTAGTGGGTTAAAAAACTGATTGGGAAGAAATGATGCAGTGGGTATAAGTGAGGTTAATGGGTATGGGAATAATGGGCAAGAAATGGTGTGATGGATACATGGCATACAGGGTTGGATGATCATGAAGTATGGCTGCCAATGGGTATCACCAAGTATGGTGGTGAAAAGAGGGAATGAGTGAGGGCAAATATGCATGGATATGAGATGACATGGGTATTGTGGTGTGGCGGAATAGTGATAATATGAGGAATAGGTTTTATGGGCATAGCAGAGAGGTAATGGCATGGGGTGATAATGGGACTCGGGTAACAGCTACAATCATGGGTGTTGGATGGGTCGAGGTGGGTATGAAGCAATGGTTTGGCAGCCATGGATGCATATGGCACGGACTGGTGATATGGGGAGACCATGCATGCATGGGATTAAAGATGGAAGAAGATGAACATGGTGATATAATGAAGGGAAGGAAATGGGTTTGCATGATGGTACTGAGGTGAAGCCAATGGAACTGTGAATAATATCCTTGCACTGAAGCTGAGAGATAATCACTGAGGCAGCAAATTATGTGCAGCATCCTGAATGCCCAGTTGTGTCCTTGGCACTATATCATCAATTGGTGGGACGTATACCACCTCATTTCTTGCAGTCACCATAAAACTTGGGTCAAGTTGCCCAATCACTTTTGGACCCTTCCTTTGAGGAATATTTCTTTTTCATCAATCAGAATACGTTTATGCTTGTATACTTGATCCAAACTCCTTCTCAAGTTGCCTCCATTCACCAATACAAGGACTATTTCAGTCACCTTTAATTATATCCCATCCCCTCCACAAAAGCTTCCCTTCATCACCATCGGACTGTTATTACATACCACAATGGTCCCATCAAGCCTACTGATTATCCAGATATCATCAAATGAGCCGGAAACTGAGGATTCTCAACAGCAAGAGCACCCTGAGATTGAATGAACTCAGAGTGCCTCCAGGAAAGGCCACCCTGATTCAGACTTTTCAGGTGGGGATGGGAAACCCGATACAGTCTACAGCCAAGCACCAGGAGCAGAGGAAAATAGCAAACAGAGCACAAATAATAGGAACTGAATGAAACCCCCACAAACCTCATATCATGTATCAATCAATGAGCTCAAACGTAGGAGTGGGTCAAATCGATTTTTCAAATGAGTTTTAAAACAAGATCGAGACATGAATGCTAATATCTCATATGAAATCTCAAAAACAGAGAACACAAAACAAGTTAGAAATCAAAGATGAGTCAAGTGAAAGCAAACTCGAATTCCATGCGAACAAACCAAAGATCCCAACAAACACATCCAGACATCAAAGCAGAACCTAATGATACCCAGAAAACTCAACAAAATGGCATGAATATGGAAGAACCAATAGTTTGTGGAAACAAGTACCTGTATCGATTCCTATCAATGTGATTCTTATGAACGTTTCTTCCTCTCTCTGACCAGGTATCTCTTCCAAGTTTGTCTTCTTTCTCGATCTCTGTCTCTCAAGTTAAACTCCTCCTTCTACCAAAAATATCTCACTGTAATTCTCCTCAAAACGTCTTTCCTCTCTCCAACTCCTTTTTTTCTTTCTTTTCTCTCTAAGCTCGTCTCCCTCTCTCAAGTTATCCCCTGTTCCTCCTTCCAAGCACTCTCTGTTTTCTAATATCTCTCCCTCTCTCCCGCAGCTCCTTTCTCAAGCCCAGGATCCTCCCCAAATATCCCCAGGCAGCACGTCCGAAAAGCCACCTGCTCCGCTGCCAGACGCTCCTCCCAGCTTGCACTAACGGCCAACAGATTTTCTCAGAATCACCTTTACAGGTGTCAACCCCTGATTGCTCCTCCAACTCCACTATTGTGATTCTCTAGCAGCTAGTCAAAATGTGACACGTGGCTTCCCCCAGATGGTGGCACCTGGCTAAAAGCAAGCTGCAGAAAATTAGCCCCAAATGGGGGTCTACAATAATATTTATTTATTTATATATGTATTATACCTTTTATCTATTTGTTCATATTTTCTTATTTACTTATTTAATCACTTCTTCAAAATTTAGTGAACCAATGTACACTTTTAATCACTTGAGTTGTTTCGACTTTGGATATGCATGAGATTGCCTAACTAATTTTTAATGGAGTAATCTTGTTCATTTCATTCTCTTTTATTTTATTTATTTTCAATCTCCTAATTTTATTTTCTTTCTTTCTTTTTATTTTTTTTATTTTGCATGAGGACCCCCAAGCTGCTATTGACTCTCGAGGGAATACACAAACCTTTGAAGAAGAAAATTCAGCATGTATATAGACTGAAGGGAGGGTCATGTTTAGGTTGGTGAGTGGTCTTTCCATGTCGGTGGAGTCAACGGGAAAAAAATGTTGAGCTGTGGAGAGTGAACACATGGTTTTGGAAAGGAAATTTTCAGCACGTAAGGAAAGAAAAAAAATGTTGAGCTGTGGAGAGGAAACATATGGTTTTGGAAAGATGGATAAGGCAACACGTGGAGGTGAGAGATCCAACATTCTGGAATGGAAGGTAAGAGGGTTGACTAGTTTTTTTTTTCTTTGGAATAGAGGAATCACGATGGTCTAGAAAAAAGATTAAGAGAGAAAATAAAAGAAAATGAAAGAAACACACCATTAAGGGGAGGTTTGATGGATCCGAAAGTTGGAAGGAGGACTTTGCTGCTGATTCTTCCATTTCCAACACGTGGAGAGGTCTGACCGATGATAGAGAAAAGATTGAGGGTGATCCGAAAGTGGGAAGGAGGACTTTGTTGCTGATTCTTTCATTTCCAGCACGTGAAGAGGTCTGACCAATGATAGAAAAGATTGAGGGTGATTTGAAAGTGGGAAGGAGGACTTTACTACTATTGCTTCCATTTTCAGCATGGAGAGACGGAGAAGAAAACACGAGGTAGGGTAAAAACAAGTGAGAGACACACCATTGAAAGGATTTTTTTTTAGGAGAACAACCGCATGAGCCTGAGTATGTTTAAGGCATCCCCCTATTGTCGCCTTGTTTAGGGCATCCCCCTATTGTCATCTTGTTTAGGGCATCCCCCTATTTTCACCTCGTTTAGGGCATCCCCCTACTATCAGTCTATTTAGGGCATCCCCCTTCTTTCGATTATCACCACCAAGGATTTTCATCCTTGGACTTTCGAGATTATCACCACCATGGATTTTCATCTTTGGGCTTTCAGATTCACCACCATAGATCGGACATCTATGGGCATTTCAGTTATTTCACCACCATGGATTTTCATCCTTGGGCTTTCGAGATTATCACAACCATGGATTTTCATTTTTGGGCTTTCAGATTCACCACCATGGATTTTCATCTTTGGGCTTTCAGATTGACCACCATAGATCGGACATCTATGGGCATTTCAGTTATTCCACCACCATGGATTTTCATCCTTGGGCTTTCGAGATTATCACCACCATAGATCGGACATCTATGGGTATTTCAGTTATTTCACCACCATGGATTTTCATCCTTGGGCTTTCGAGATTATCACCACCATAGATCGGACATCTATGGGCATTTCAGTTTTTTCACCACCATGGATTTTCATCATTGGGCTTTTGAGAGTTTCACTACCATAGATTGGCATCTATGGGCATTTTTATTGTATCACTACCGTAGGTCTTCACCTATGGGCCCTCTAGTTTAGTGTTTAGGTTTAGTTTTTTTGGTTTGGCTTCCAAAGCCATTATTTTTCTCAGTTTAGCGTTTAGAGTCAGTCTTGTCATTCAAAGTCACAGCTCCTGGCATTCATATTCACTGGCATTGCATATCTTACCTTCATGGTTTTGCATTTGTCCTCGGTTTTCCTCGCTTCGTTACTCGGTGCTTATCGCATATTCATCTCGTAGTCCACATAGGGTGGTTTCCTTTGGACGTGTTCTTGTACATACTCCAGGGTGGTTCAACCGTTACTCATCTTTGATATGGTTTTTTGAGTCATTTTTTGAGACGTCTTAGAGGGAGCCTTGGTCCTTAGTGTAGCTTCAGAGGCGCTTTGAGACATCATTTTTTTTTCTTTTAGGATTAGAGCCTTTATGTTCGTTTGTTGGCCTGAGTGACTTTGCGTTTCACTCGTGTCCCTATGGGGGCCTCGTTGGTTTTTCGGTAGAGTTCACTTCATTCCACTCACTATTCACACTTTCTTTTCATTCCAGTGTTCATATTCCTTACACTCGTGAGCTCTACCGAAAAAGGGCATATTTGTAGACCCCCATATGGGGCTTGTTTTTTTCATTTGATGCAGGTCACACTTCTTGCCAAGTGGAGGGCTCTTAAAGAGCCAGATGCTACTTCCTGGTTGGGTGGTCAGTGAATCAGGTAGTGGGTTGGAAATGCAATGGGATGGAGACACCTGTTAGAGGATATTCAGAAGAGCTTTTGGGCTGTTAGAGTGGAGTTTGGTTATTCTTTTGAAGTGTGAGGGGGACCCCCCCTCTCTTACCATGAATCCCGCTCAGATGGGACGGGCAGCCATGAAACTGAGGGCTTGATGCCGGCTGCAGCAGGCGTGCAATAGCAGGGAGAGTGGTTGGGCAAGCCATGCTTGCTGACCGGTGAATAGGAGGCAGAAGAGTGGCTTGTAAAAGAAGACACCAAGAAAGAAAGGAAGGGGGAACGGTTGGGGGGGAAGACAAAGGGAGAAAGGGGGAAAGCATTTTTTTGGAGAGGTAGGAGAAGAATCAGTCAGGTTTGATTATCTCTTACTTTATCTTATCTTATTTTTTAGGATCACCTTACGTTTCTTGCTGATATTCAGATGATTGCTTTGATTACCTAAGAAGGCAAACCTGTTTCTGACTTTTGTTTATTTGATCTTTGTTTTCTCCCGTATGAGCTACATGTTGGATATATTTTGTGTTTGTGTGTTAAGTTCATTGAGATCCTCCCACCAGGCTCTTTTGAAAGCTCTTTTGGTCTTCGTGATGCAGAGCTTGGTTTTAGTGGTATTATCTCCCCTTATACATTGCTCTGTTCTTCTTTTTTTTTTGTTCTTTTTTCTTTTTCTTCGTTTTTCCCCTCTATTCTTGGCATTTTCTGGAGAGGAGATTCGTTAGCTTGAGGGTGAAGCAAAGTAGCAAACTGCCTGGGTATATTTTGCAGAGTGAGAGAAGGAGAGCATTCCAGTTTTCCTGGTGTTTGGCTGGAGATATTTGAAAAGAGGAGATCATTTCTTGGACGGGAATGCTACAGAGAAAAGGGTGGAGACATTAGAGGTTTGAAGAAGCAAGCTGAAGCTGTGAGGAGAGGCCCAGGCGGAGTCACGGAGAGCAGGGAAAGAGCTTTTTAGTTCGATCCAGTTTAACTTGTCCAAGCAAAGGCTTCATGTTCTCATGATGAATAACACGGTTACCACATGCCTACGCCTTCTTCACTGTTCGCGTCAGCCATACCCATTTCCTCACTCAAGCTTGCAGGAATCAAGCATCCTCCACCACACCCATTTTCCTCTCATTCATTCTCCATCCCACTCCCTCACTTACATGGAGTCTCACGGGTGCATGCTATCCTTCACTCCTTCACATACCCATTAAAACCACTCACTCAAGCCTCCATATCCATACAACCCACCAAACCCGTTTTTCTCTCTAAACTTTCACCTACTTGTGGGATCCTCCCTAAAAAAATGCCACGTGGCTCTCTCTCCCTTGCACATGCAGATGGTCCCCCTTGCGACGCGCGGCATAGCTCATTCCACCCGGGAAAGAATTCTGTCCGGCCGACGTTCAACCTTCTTCGGATATCTCACATCCGAAATTCTATCCGGCCGACGTTCAACCTTCTCTGGATATCTCACATCCGGAATTTTGTCCTGCCAACGTTCCACCTTCTCCGGATATCTCACATCCAGAATTCTGTCCGGCCGATGTTCCACCTTCTCCGGATATTTCACATCCGGCGCCTTACGCCAGATGGGAAAGGAGGGCGATTCAACTTCCCTAGTCAGACATGTCCGGATCCTCTGATAGCGTTTACCCGGAGAGCATCCGTAGCCGACGATTCAGATTCCTCGGACAGCTTGGCTCGTCAGACACTCGCAATTCGCCGGATCCATTTCCGCCCGCAATCTTCTGCTCCTCTTGATTTTAATAGGCAAAAATGTTTTTTTTTCATAATTCCGGAATAATGGAATCTGTGATATTAATTCATGCAAAATAAATGGGTTTTGGTGGGAGCCCAACATATGTGACTTTATGATTGATTGATTGATTGTTTGCTTTGATTATCATACATGATTGATTTACCCTACTCTCTAACATACATGCGATTATTCCTAAATTGTGCACTAACCCTCTCTATTGATAGCGCATGGTGGCTCGTTGCCCAGGTACGTACCCATTTTCCTCTAATCGTTGTCTATGCATGTCTCGACTTTTATGTGTGCATGATCATTCAAGATATTCATTGATTTACTCGTCAATTGCCACGTCAGCTTCATTTTATTAGTAGAGACCCGACTTTAGGGACTTAAAGGGGTGCTACGGTCTTTACCGTACCTTCCCAATAAGTAACCTGACCCCCGAACCCGATCCGGTTTTTCGCAAACCGCCTTTTCCAAAATAAGGAGTCACACTTAGGGTTTTTCTTTCTTATTTTTGTTTACCCTTTTAAAAATAAAACAAAAATAAGTGGCGACTCCGAGTCATTTTTCCTAATCAATAAAATCATTTTTCAAGATAAAAATCGAGCTCGCCACCGAGTGGGAAACGCATGAGCTGAAATGCGGGGTCCACAGAGACGTACCCTTGAAAGGATTTTTTTGAGGATCTTGGGGGTGAGAGACGCACCCTTGAAAGGATTTTTTTGAGGAGAACAACTGCATGAGCCTGGGGGTGAGAGACGCACCGTTGAAAGGATTTTTTTGAGGAGAACAACTGCATGAGCCTGGGGGTGAGAGACGCACCCTTGAAAAGATTTTTTAAGGAGAACAACAGCATGAGCCTAAGGATGAGAGACGCACCCTTGAAAGGATTTTTTTTTTTTTGAGGAGCACAACCGCATGAGTCTTGAAGTGAAAGGCGCACCATTGGAGGGAGAACAACCACATCAGTTTTGAGGTGGGAGGTGCATCATTGAGGGGAGCACCAGTTGCACCAAAGAAAGGAAATCAAGAAATGATGATTGTTTCTGAGCATGAGAAGGTAGTTGCAACCTTGAGGGGAAGTAAAACCATTTCTTCTAGAGGTGCAAGGTGTAGTTGCACCATTGGAAAGCAAGCACAGGTGCATTCGTACCCTTGAGGAGAAGAAACTTCTAGAGATGCAAGGTGCAGCCGCACCCTCGGGAGAATTTATGGAACAGCCGCACCATTGAGAAAATTTTCGGAACAACTGCATCATTAAGAAAATTTTCGGAACAGCTGCATCATTGAGAAAATTTTCAGAACAGCCGCATCATTGAAAGACAAGAGAAGGACCAGCGGCACGTATCCAGATTTGCTCCAACACATAGTAGCTAGAGTTCACTTGCTTGCTCTTCAAGACATTAGTCTCACATATCCGAGCTATTTTGATAGCATCCCAGTCACTTCTTTGATCTCCATTGGAGACATCTTCAGCACCAAACACGGTTGCCACTTTGGGAAGCCTATTGCCCATACACCTATTCGGTTGGGTGAACTTCTCTCTTCTTATATTTTTTTAATCCATCAATACAATATGTTAAAATTTCTTTATGGATTTACTATTATGCCATTATAAGTCATTGTTAAACTTGAGATCTATTTATTTATATGCTAACTATTTATCCATTTATTAACAAGATTTATGTTATAGGTTAGAGACATAGTTTTAAAATTTGTCTTAGATAGTTTTTCCTAAATTTAATTTTTGGTTTAAGTGAAATTTGTGTTCGTTAAAATAGTTAATATTAAATGTTAAATATTTGATTTTAGGATTGCCATAATTGGTGTTAAAAATATTTTTACATTTATATTTTATTCTAGTAATGTAAATTTATTTAAAAAATTTGATTCCATAAGTTCATATTTCAATTTAGTCATGCTTATTTATTCATGTGTTATTTATTTATCCATTTGTTAATGAGATTGATTTTATAGTTTAGTTTTAAAAAAAATTTTGGATAGTTTTTTTCAATTTAATTTTAGGTTTAAGTAAAATTTTAGTTTGTTAAAATAATTGACCTCATGTGTTAAATATTTGATTTTTAGATTTGCCTTAATTAGTGTTTAATTCATTTTGACCTTAGATTTCATTTTAATAATGTAAATTTATTTAGGAAGTTGATTCCATGAATTCATATTTTGTTTTTAGTTTGCTTTCATTTAATTTGATTCATTTTAATTATTTTAGGTGTTTTTATAATTTTAAGTTATTAATAAAATCAATTCTATATTTGAAGGTGCTTGTGTTTAGTTTACTTTGATTTAGCTTCACTCATCTATTCAATTTAAGTATTTGCTATAATATTAGCTTATTAATAAAATTAATTCTATGACTAAAAATTCATGTTTGCCCTTATTTAATTTGGTCCATTTTAATTAGTCTACATGTGTTTGTGTGTTCAATTGATCACTACTAATTCTTGATTGTTACTCTTAATTTACGTGTTTCTTGAAAATTAGTCATTAATTCTTGATGGATATCTCGTTAGCTTATTTGATCTGAGTTTGAATAGTTTATTGCTTAGGTAGTTTCTGGTAAAATTTACTTTTCGGAGGCCATCGGAAAATAGAGAAGATTGGTTTTATCAACTTTAGAATGTTTTTAAAAATTTTCTAAAACTTGTATGACTTTCCTCACTTCTTGAACTTGAATTTGAAGTTTCGTTTGAGTTAGAAAGCCATTTTGGAATAGAAGATATAAAGAAGTCTTTAGGAGGGCTTTGTTTTCACCCAGTTCTAGACACCCGAGATCTTTTTGAAAAAAATAAAATATCATAAAACTTTTTAAATTTGATTAAATATTTTTTCTCAATTTTAGGCTTCTTGAAATTGATATTAGACACATAAAATATTGAAAAATGTTCCTTTTTGAGGGAGACATGATTTTTCAAATTTGTACCTACTGTGCAAGATGGAATCTGGATAACTAATTAGTTGGAGCGTTTTAAAAATATTTTTGAGTTCTACCTGACCCTGAATTTATTTTTTCTGTGATATAGACACCTTGAAAAATGTATGTGACTTTTTGTACGGTTTTATGTGATGTCTTATTATTTTAAATTTTTTTATAAATGCCACTATTTTTTTACTTAATCTGGACCTTCTAGAACTTTTGGGCATCTTTGCTGCAATTTGACATTTGAATGAGTGTTTGGATTTTGGTATCTTGTTCTAAATGTGTAGGAATTGCTTCCAGCAATTTTTTGTGATTAAATTAAACTCCAAGACATTTTTTTAGAAATTACTTTTGTGATACTCCCTTTACTATATCCATGCTGATGACTCAATACTTGCTTGAATTGTTATTATTTTTGGAGTCATTTGATTTATTTTAGCTCAATTTTGGCTTTGGTAATGTATATTAGACATAATAAAGGTGTTATATAATAATATACTTGCCCTAACCACTCTAGCCTCTTTTTTGAGGAATCTTATAAATTATGCTTGTTATCTAGGTACGCCCTCTATCACTACTTTTTGGGATTCCATGAACATGCACGTTGTTGTGAGCCTTATTTATGCTTAATGTGATCCTTAGGTACTTAGATGTATGCTTGATTCGCTATGATTAAATATATGTTATGTGCTATATTTCTATTCTAACTCTGTTTTATGATAGCGCTTGAGAAGCAATTCAGGTATGCATCCTAACTCTCTTTTATTGTGATTCGATCTTGTTTGGCATGCTATTTTTTTTTTAAATCACTTTAGTTTATTTACCTACCTTCAATTAATCAATTAATTGCCACATTTCCCTCAACTTAGTCAATAGAGACCTTTACAGGACTTAGAGGGGTGCTACCTTTTAGAGGTATCTTCCCAATAGGTAACCTGATCCCTAGACCTAGACTCGAGTTTTTCAAAAACACGTTTTTCCAAAAACTATGTAGTCACTTTTTTAGGGTTTTCTTTCTTGTTTTATTTTCCCTTTTAAAATAAAATAAAATAAGTGGTGACTCCGATTTTTTCCAAAACAAAACTTTCACTAATAAAAGCGAGTCTCACCGATCGAGTGGGAGCACATGCGAAAAATGCGGGTCCACAAATTGGCGACTCCACTAGGGATTTTGAGGATCAAGATTGAACACTAGTTGAGGAAAATGTGGTGTTTAATTGGTCGATTAGAGGGTACCTCATCATTTTTAAGCAAGGTGATTTAGTTAGCTTGCTTGATTGCTTTGCTATCTTAACATGTTTGATTGCCTTGAATGATCACTTGACTCCTTTGTTCACTTCAACATGATTCACTCTCACATATGTTAGATAGGACTTTGATTGTTTGATATTTATCTGCTTGGTATGATTGTTTGTTGCATGAAAACCATTTCTCTTGCATGATTGTATGATTGCTTGTCTTTGTTCATTATCTCACTTTGATCTTAGGTTTTTCAGATGCACCCACATCCTTCACTGTGCACTTTATATTATCCTTGAGTGTTGAGATATGAGAGAGCCTTTATCATTAAGAAACTCTCTAGGAATGCGAGGAAGTGCATGTGTGGAGGTGATGACCACCTTGCATGGAAGCACCCCGTCTCCTTGGAGGCATGCAGAGGGTTGCGTACTGCCGGAGGGTGCGATCGCTTCTGCTAGGGATCCTCTAACCCACCCATTTTATCTTATAGAGTCACTTTAACCTTGTAGGTTAGCCTAGACCTAATTAGGATTTCATTCCTACATGTGGGTGCATTTATGGACCTTTAGAGCTACCTTGGTCACAATTGGGTTCAGTTACCCTCTCTATAGTCTCATTTTGGTATGATAAGATACAAGTACCAGTTTGAGTATACATGAGTTGTATGCTTGAATACCTTTTAGTTGGTTCCTACAAAGCTACCCTTGTACAGTGTCTCATCCAGTGTTTTCATGTTTATAGGAGTATTTCCATGCCCAATCTGGATTCGCCTTCAAGGATTAAAGTTAGAGGCAGGTTGACCAGAGCATCAGATCAACCAGACCAGAGAGTAGATCAGAGAGATATGGACTTAGGTAGTTACTATTGACCAGTTTGTCGTGGGCATGGCTTCGATTTAGGAGGCCAAAGCCGGCCTCGGCCAGATGATAGATGGGTAGCAAATCATGCCTCAGGATAGCGCGCAGTATGACCTTGCAGTATGACCTTGCAATACCACCACCACTACCTCCACTTAATCAATTGGTTCCACACCTTGCACCATATGTTTCGCATAGTCAGACTGATGTTGCTCCACCTCTTGTTGTAGCGCCCATTCTGGCCTTAGAGGACGCACATGCTCGTATGGATAGACTCGAGCAGAGCATGAGACAGATGAGGGTTTCAGATGGAGCTATCAGTTGGGATGATTTTGATAAAATATTGGTGGCCTGTTTACCAGCCCAGTTTAGGATGCTAAAGATTGAGAGGTATACGGGCATAGGTTACCCTAAGATTCATTTGAGGCTATACAGTAGTGTAATGAGGGCCCACGGGTTGGATGAGGCCCACCTGATTATGCTTTTCTCCATGTCTTTGAGTGGTGTAGCACAATGTTGGTTTGCTTCCTTAGATGCTTCACGTCGTAGGACTCAGGATGATTTGGCCCAAGAGTTTTTGAGACAATTTGTGTTTAATACTTTTGTTGACATCTCGAGGAGAGAGCTAGAGGCCTTGAGATAGGGACCAAAGGAGTCGGTGACTTCGTTTATCTCCCGATGGAGGGAGAATATTGCACAAATTGTTGATCATCTTTCAAAGGACCAGATTAGTATGATTTTCAGGAGCTTACAACCTAGATTTGCTAGACATTTGATAGGATTTTCTCATAAGGATTTTGGATCCTTGGTTCAGGCTCTGTATGGTATAGAGGAGGGCATGCTAGAGGATTGTGGCCCGAGTCTCCCATTTATGACTCAAAGGGGAAGAAGCCTTCAAGAGGACAAAGACCAAGAGATGTGGGTACTATCAGTTCAATAGGATTGAGATCTCCCAGGCACTATCAAACATTTGGGCAAACTTCAGGAGCCTATTACCCACAACGTTATGTTCAGTATAGACCGCCTAGGCCCATGACTCTTACATACTTATACCCGACCCTAGAGCCTGTTTTTGTTGCACAGGTCTCAAAGAGGCCTCCTACCTTATACCCTCAGCCCCAAGCCCCATAGACTACTATTCCTCTCGTACAGAGGTCGACAGGACAGTTCTCCCAGCTAGTCATGCCTTTGAGTCGAGCTTTCCAAAACTCATAGAGGGTGGTTTGTTGACTCAGTTGGCTTCTAGGCCTGTACCCCAGCTCGTGTCACCGCTTTAGGATGGATCTGCATTGTTCCTACCATCAAAGTCCAGGGCATGACACGGATCATTGCGCCGCCTTGAGACATGCTATATAGGACTTGATAGATCAAGGTCTAGTTAACTTGGAGCAGCCAAGTGTAACCACGAACCCTCTATCGGTTCATTCTACACATGCAGTGCCACCACCCCCGAGTAGTATCCATCACATAGATTTTGTAGAGGATGACAACATACACATGATGAGTTGGAATGATGGATTGCCAGAGCCGATTGTTTTGGATGATGGTTATGAGGTTGACACAGTGGGTTCTCAGACTTCTACATCGTTCAGTTTGATTTCAAATTGGGTATCATTTGAGTTGACTCCTACTACACCATCGGCTACAACACGTTAGGGCCCATCAATCCCATTTATCCTACGACCAGATGATGATGATTCAAAGGGGAGAGATGTATAGATTGTGACCCGCAGCGGGAGAGTAGCTCAGCCCTCATCTCTAGTAACCAAGCCATTTGATGGTGTAGTTTCTCATGAGGAGGTCAAGAGAGAGGATGATGAGCTACTGAGTCAATTACAGAGTATACAGGCCTGCATATCTATTTGGAGTTTGCTAGCATCTTCTAGTACTCATAGAGATGCATTGATTCGGGCTTTGGGCCAGATTCGCGTTGAGACCATTACTACTCCAGAGGGGTTGATTCATATGATGATGGCCGATAGGGCCACATGTATTGTGTTTTCAGTTAAGGACTTGCCACCTGAGGGTTTAGACCATACACGCTCTCTATATATTATAGTTGGTTGTTCAGGCCACAGAGTTCCATCCGTCTTGTTAGACAATGGCTCGGCCTTGAACGTCTACCCATTGGCTACTGCTATCGCCCTTGGTTATGAACCTTTAGACTTTGGTCCCTCTACACAGACTGTCAAAGCATATGACAGTACTAAGAGGGAAGTCATGGGTACTTTGATGATAGAGTTGTTGATCGGTCTAACTACATTCCTCATACTATTCTAGGTTTTGAGGATTCCCACATCCTTTAACCTGCTTCAGGGCCGACCATGGATTCATTGGGCCAGGGCTATTCCATTTTCCTTTTATCAGAAGGTGAAGTTTATACATGACAGGTAGGTCATCACAGAACAGTCTCCTAGAGATATGTTTGCCTTTTTCGAGCCAGTGCTTCAAATCAGTCATAGTGAGGATGACCTATTTTTGACCGGGTTTACATTGATGAGGTGCAGACTCTTGAGGTTGGGGACTTCTATAGAGATCTCATAACTATGTCATTTGATCAGCATAGTTGTACGGTGGTACTTGACATGATGAGGGGTATGTTTTTTATGCCTGGTTTAGGGTTAGGACGACGTCAGCATGGACCCATGGAGTTTGTGTCGATCATGATACACCATTTGGGATTGGATTTGTTCCTACAGAGGCTGACTATAGATATATGGAACAACTGCACAGAGAGAGGGTAAGAGCCCGTCTAACTTGCACACCATTCGATTATCATGTTCGTTCTTATAAGATGATTTTGGTATATTACTTCGTTAGAGGATCAGAGATTCATTCTCATATGGGGGATTTTGGTGTTGTAACTAATATAGAGAGACTGGGTGAGCTTCAGCATTAGTTTCACCATTTATAGTTAAGAGATGAGATTTCTGGCGCACCAGTTTCAGTAATGATTACTCATTCGTCACCAGATCGAGCCAACTTCTTATCTTTGTGCTTTCCAGAGGAGACTACTGATTGTGGAGTAGATGTTGAGCCTACTGGGGTGACTGATGGAGTTGTTTCTCGTGACAAGTACTGGAATGAGATGGATATGATGAGTATGAGTTAGATTGTTGAGATGGTTCAGTGTGAGCCCACTTCACCATTCAATCTGTTCGGGATGTCTAGTATCGAGGTTACCGAGGAGATCCAGGCAGTCCTTGTTCCAGAGCTTATGGAGGATGTTGCAGTTGGTGATGATTTGTTTAAGGACACTTTTAGCTTTATTGAGGGAACGTCCTACTTTGTGGACCCACCTCTTTCATTTGACATTTTATCGGGATTCATTTCCTGTCTTGACTATGTTTATGATTCCGCATCTATGGATTTGAGTATTTTCGAGTATTTGTCTACCTCTTATGATAGTATTTATATATTTGCACCTCATTCACCCACTCTACAGATATTTGATATAGATGATGAGATTGCACAACCTGATTAAGATAAAGACTTTTTTATCATGACTGAGATCCCATAGATGAGAGAGTTTCACCTACTACAGGGGATATTGAGACTATTGATTTTGGCACAGAGGATCAGCCTAGAGAGTTGAAGATTGGTTCACCTTTGTCTATAGACAAGAATGATAGACTTATTCATCTATTCAAGTCATATTTGAACGTCTTTGCTTGGTCTTATAAGGACATGTCAGGTCTTGATCCTTCTATAGTCTAGCACCATTTGCCTATCTTGCCACATGTTAGACCACTTAAGCAGAAGCTGAGGCGATTGCACCCACGTTGGAGTCTATAGGTGAAAGAGGAAATTAAAAAACAACTTAGTGTTGGATTTATATCAGTGGTTGAGTATCTAGAGTGGTTGGCTAATGTCATCCCTAATCCCAAAAATGATGGCAAAGTTAGAGTTTGTGTTGATTTTAGAGACCTTAATAAAGCTAGCCCTAAGGATGATTTTCCTCTCCCACATATTGATTTATTGGTTGATAGCACTATAGGCCATTCGATGTTGTCTTTCATGGATAATTTTTGGGGTATAATCAGATTTTGATGGCTTCAAAGGATATGGAGAAGACAACCTTCATTACTGACTGGGTACCTATTGTTATAGAGTTATGCCATTTGGGTTGAAGAATGCAGGAGCTACTTATCAGAGAACTGCTACCACTTTGTTTCATGACATGATGCATAGGGATGTAGAAGTTTATATGGATGATATGATTGTGAAATCCCGAGGTAGAGTAGATCACCTAGCGGCTCTAGAGATATTCTTTAAGAGGATTCGAAAATTCAGGTTGAGGCTAAACCCCAAGAAATGCATCTTTGGAGTGACTTCTGGGAAATTGATGGGGCATATGGTCAGTGAGTGGGGCATAGAGGTTGACCCAAATAAGATCAAAACCATACTTGACATGCCTGTGCCGAAGATTAAGAAAGAGATCAGGGGTTTTCTGGGCAGGTTACAGTACATCAATTGTTTCATAACTAGATTGATAGACATATGTGAGCCCATATTTCATCTTTTGAGGAAGAATCAACCGACAGTTTGGAATGATGATTGTCAGCTTGCATTTGAGAAGATTAAGAAGTAGTTGCTTTCTCCTCCTATTTTAGTGCCTCCTATGTCGGGACATCCACTTCTTCTGTATTTATCAGTTTCAGACATGGCCTTGGGATGTATGCTAGTTTAGCTTGATGACTCAGGAAAAAAATGAGCTATTTACTATCTGAGTAAGAGGGTGCTGGAGTATGAGATGAGATATGTTATGATTAAGTGTCTCTGCTTAGCGTTAGTTTGGGTCACCAGGATATTGAGGCATTACATGACTGAGTATTCAGTGAGTTTGATTTCTCGGCTAGATCCGTTGAGGTATTTGTTTGATAGACCCGCATTAACTGGTAGATTAATGAGATGGCTCATACTTTTGATAGAGTTTGATATTCAATATGTTTCTCAGAAGTCTATTAAGGGAAGTATTGTCATCGATCACTTGGTCTCATTACCGATATGGAGTTCATTGCTATGACTAGCTTATCAGGTTGGTGCATGTACTTTGATGGTGCAGCCAACCACTTAGGGTTTGGGATAGGCGTTTTGTTGATATCTCCCCAAGGTGATCATATTCCAAGGTCAATTTGCTTGGTGTTTTCAGATTAACATCCCATCACGAACAACATAGTTGAGTATAAGGCTTGTATCCTTGGTTTAGAGACTGCACTGGAGCTTAGAATTAGACAGATGGAGGTATTTGGTGACTCCAATTTGGTACTAAGACAGATTTAGGGAGATTGGAAGACTAGGGATGTAAAACTTAGGTCGTATTGTGGACCCGTATTTTTCATGTGCGTCCCCACTCGATCGGCGAGACTCACTTTTTATTTATTTGTGAAAAATTAACTTTTGGAAAAAAAAAAAGTTGGAGTCACCACTTATTTTATTTTTATTTTAAAGGGAAAATAAAACAAGAAAGAAAAACCCTAAAAAATGACTCCATAATTTTTGGAAAAAAGGCATGTCTTTGAAAAACCTGAGTCTAGATCCGGGGATCAGGTTACCTATTGGGAAGGTACCTTTAAAATGTAGCACCCCTCTAAGCCCTATAAAGGTCTCTACTAACTAAGTTAAGGGGAATGTGGCAATTAATTGATTAATTGAGGATACCTAGATAGACTAAGGTGATTTCAAAAATAACATGCCAAACAAGATCAAATTATAATAAAGGAGAGTTAGGGTGCATACTTGGACTGCTTCTTAAGCGCCATCAAAAGACATTAATGATTAGTTTGGAAAATAAAACACACAACATATATTTTATCCTAGTCTCTTTGTCAAACATGGCAAGCTAAACAAACAATAAAAAAAAATATATATATGCTGAACAAGTTGAGAATCGCATACGAAGCAATACATGACGATCATATATAAAGCAATACATAATTTATGGAATTAAGATACGAAGGTAAGAAGCATACCTGAATAGCATGGGTAACTCGTAATGTGCTTCCACAAGACATGAGGGGTTAGATAATAAATAATAAGATAAATCCTAGCATGCTTGTTATCTAATTAGCATAGCAAAAATTATCGGAGTATACTAATTCAACAATTATCACATAAGTCTTGTATATAATTCCTAAAAAATAGATATGATTGTAACAACCAATAAAGGTGGTAGCAAAAATAAGTTTTGAAAAGATTTTGTTTATGTAGGGGTTTCACCAATTCCCCAATTGATATACACAAATCTAACCTGGAATTATCCCATTTATGTGGGACCACAAGCTCAGGTTCGTGTCTGATTTCAAACCAAAATTTTCGTTAAAAACCGAGAAAGATGCAAACCGATCAAAAAATGGTTGCATATTATTTTAAGAAAATGGGATTTTTTATTCTAAGGCTCTAAATGAATTTTTAAAATAGGTTTTTATAAGGAACATTTTGAGAAAAGTATTTTATTTTAAAATAAGAGAAATTAATTTGAGAACAATAAAACGTATGAGAAACATTGTACCAAGCAAAACAAACAGAAACAAAATCATAAAGTAAAATTTTTGGCAACCAAGCAAACTGAAATGGTGTGAATGGAGACCAATCTTCACAATTTTCCGATGGCCTCCATGAATCAAATATAAACGAACAAATGTCAAAGAAAATAACTAAACGGCCTTAGATCAAATAAAGTCAACTAGATATCAATCAAGAATTAACAAAGATTAGTCAAGCGTATAAATTGAGGATATAATCAATAATTAAATTAGATTAGTCGAACACACAAACCTATGATTAAGGTAATGTTAAATATAGTACCATAAGAACTTACAATTCTAAAACACTTGAACTAAGTAAGGATCAATCAGGAACTAGAGCTTAACACACTTAAAACATGGATATAATGACAAGGGGTCAAATAAATTAAATAATTAAAATTCTAAAGACTCATAAACCAAATATGATGAATCAAAAAAATAAATAAATAAATAAAAATAAAAAATAACTGAAATTAATAAACATAGTGATAATGATATAGAACCAAATGAATTAATCACCTAAAAACCTAAAGCATCACATGAATCAACTAAGATGAAAAAAAAAAAAAAAAAGAATAAAATAACACGATGATAATGACATAGAATCAAAAAATTAATCCGTTAAAATTTTAAAGCATCACACGAATTAATTAGGATGAACCCATGAACTAAAATAAAATAAAACAAGATGATGATGACATAAAACCAAATAAATTAATCGACTAAAACTTGAGAGACTCGAAAACTTAATAGAGTAAAAAATTAGCAAACAAAGCTCTAATTTTCAATCTAAAAAAAACTAATAAACTAATGGATAAAAAAAAAAGAAATAAAAAACTCAAGAACAAGGAAACTCACTTATCAATGGTCCTTCACCAAATTTCCAACACATTTCATTGTGAATTTTCAGCCATGAAAAAAAGCTTCCATTCACAGCCACAATTCTCGCGTGTCCACCACAAAAATCAGTTTTCAAGAATTCTCCTTTTGCATGAAACTACCTTCAAAGGAATTCTCCATATGCAACCATATATTCCGTGATTCATCCATGGAAATTTATAAATTCAAGGCCATTATCTCCATTAAGCTAATTTTAAAATTCATCCATGGAGATTTATAAATTCAAGGCCATTATCTCCATTAAGCTATTATAAAATTCATCCATGGAGATTTATAAATTCAAGGCCATTATCTCCATTAAGCTATTTTAAAATTCATCCATGGAGATTTATAAATTCAAGGCCATTATCTCCATTAAGCTATTATAAAATTCATCCATGGAGATTTATAAATTCAAGGCCATTATCTCCATTAAGCTATTTTAAAATTCATCCATGGAGATTTATAAATTCAAGGCCATTATCTCCATTAAGCTATTATAAAATTCATCCATGGAGATTTATAAATTCAAGGCCATTATCTCCATTAAGTCGTTATAAAAGTCATCCATGTAGATTTTATATGCAAGGCCATTGAAATCTGATTGGAATCAAGTAATTAATATTCACAAAGTGGCTGCCCATTCTCCATCATAATCAAAGTGTTAACACGGCTAAAAGTGAATGAAAGCCTTTCCATTTAACTAAGGCATCAACACGGCTGAATGTGTATAGAATCTTCTTCATTAAAACAAGGCGTCAACACGCGTAAAGGGGATGAAATTCTTACCCGCTTCCATGGAGATCTCCTCTCCTTCCCAGAATAGTGCAGCTAAGTTCCAACCCCTTACCTCAAAAATCTGATTCCTAATGTCTCCGACCTGTTGTGTGTGCAGCTCTCCCGATCTAACCTGTGCGCGTGTCCTTAGAAAATTAGAATTGTGCGTCGACTCCTTCATGTGAGTGTGGAGATATTTATGAGTCTTTTGTAAGTGGACGGTACAGAGAACAGGAATGGAAGACTTCAATTTTGGCTTCCCACAGGTTATCGGTCCCGTCTGCACTGTTTTGATGACATAATCACAGGACTTGTAAATCTCTTTTTCTGATCACGCAGAATATGAAAATCACAGAACCTTGTTAGCCCCCTCGCCTAATCCTCCTTGAACCTCCGTATAATCAAAAACCCCTCTTTCCTTTCCAAGACGTCCCGAAATTTATCGCCTGAAAGAACCAATCTTTTAGAAGAATTGCTCGGCTTCCAATGAGATCAGGACTCGTGCTGCCAGTCTTTCCAATTTCAAATTCCCCTCCAAAACCTTCCAAGAAGAGTCCCACTTTCCTTAAACTCCGATGGTAAGTTTCCTATAAACCGTTATTTGTGGAGATTTCGTGGGCTACTCCTCTTTTTTTTATGGTTATGTGTCGGCTCCTCAAAGTTCTTCGCGCGTCCTCTCAAAAAAATTGCTCTCGTGTCCTCTTTGCCTTCCAAAAGAAAAGTCTCTGAATATGTATGTTATCATGAACCATGACCATGTTTGATGCCATGATTGATTGTCTTGATGCTTGTTTGATCATCTTTGATGAAAATACATACCATGTGTCATATTTTCAAACTAATCTCTTATGTTTCATGATAGCGCTTGAAAAGCCATTCAGGTACGCATTTCGACTCTCTCTTATGGTTGGTTTTCTTGTTAGGCATGCAATATTTGAAATCACCTAGCCTACTTAGGTACCTATAATTGACTGATTAATGGCCACACTTCCCTTAACTTTGTTAGTAGAGACCTCTTTAGGGCTTAGAGGGGTGTTACCTCCTAAAGGTACCTTCCCAATAAGTAACCTGATCCCCGGACCTAGACTCGGGTTTTTCAAAGACATGTTTTTTCCAAAAATTATGGAGTCACATTTTAGGGTTTTTCTTTCTTGTTTTATTTTCCCTTTAAAATAAAAATAAAATAAGTGGCGACTCCAACTTTTTCCAAAAATTAATTTTTCACAAATAAAAAGTGAGTCTCGCTGATCGAGTGGGGGCGCACGTGAAAAATGCGAGTCCACAAATTGGCGACTCCATTGGGGAATTGCTGTAAAGGACATATGATAAGAGGACAAAATGGAGGGTCTACACGTATCATGCTTATTTAGAGTTATTGGTTAGGAGATTTGATGACTTGAGATATACTCGTCTACCTCGAGCGTAAAACAAGTTTGCTGATGCCTTAGCTACCTTAACTTCGTCTGTGGACTTTCTGACTGATGTGGTTATACGTCCATTGTTGATAGAGTCGAGCTTTGCACCCGCTTAGTGTTGTCTAATTGGAGATATAAAGCCCCAGGATAATCTACCTTGGTATCATGACATTTATCAACTTCTTAAATCTGGCACATACCTAGAGGATGCCACAACCAAGGATCGAAGGGCATTGAGGCAGTTGAACACTAGATTTGTGATTTGTGGAGAGACTTTATATAGGCGATCAGTTGACGGTATGATTTTATTATGTTTAGATCGAGCCTCTACAGATCGAGTGATGAGAGAGGTTCATGCGGGAGTTTGTGTTCCACACATGAGATGACACATGTTGGCTCGTTAGATTATGAGGACAGGTTACTTTTGGTTAACTATGAAGACAAATTGTTGTCAGTTTGTTCAAAGATGTTCAGAGTACCAAATTCATGGTGATCTCATTCATGCACCACCATCAGAGTTACATGCTTTGACCTCGCCATGGCCATTTTTAGTATGGGGCATTGATATTATTAGGAAGATTTCACCGAAATCTTCCAGTGGTCATGAGTTTATCCTAGTTGCCATAGATTATTTCACCAAGCGGGTGGAAGTTGCATCATATGCGAGGTTGACATCTGTTAGAGTCGCCAGTTTCATCAAATCACACATCATTTGTCATTATAGGGTGCCACATGAGTTGATTTCAGATAGAGGGGTACACTTTCGAGCTAAAGTTGACACTTTGTTGTAGAAATATGGCATCCGACATCATAGATTTTCTGCATATAGGCCACAAACTAATGGGGCAGTAGAGGCAACAAATAAGAACATTAAGAAGATTTTGAGGAAGATGGTTGAAACCTCTCAAGATTGGTTAGAGAAACTCCATTTTGCGTTGTGGGCATACCATACCTTTTTTCGCACCTCTACAGGAGCTACTCCTTATTTTCTAGTGTATGGTATGGAGGTTGTTTTGCCAGTCGAGGTAGAGATGGGTTCATTGAGAGTAGCTCTCGAGCAGCAGATTTATGAGACAGAGTGAGCTCAAGCTAGATTTGATCAGCTTAATCTTTAGATGAGAAAAGATTGAGAGCAGTAGATCATGTTCAGGTCTATCAGAGAAAGATGGCTCGTGCTTTCAAGAAATGGGTTAAGCCTAGACCATTCCAGATAGGGGATTTGGTTTTGAGGATTCTTAGAAGCTTAGTTGGAGACCCCAGGAGGAAGTTCAGACCTAGTTGGAGTGGGCCTTATGTTATTCGAGAGTTGACTCTAGAAGGGGCTGCATGGTTGACCGACTTAGATGGAAACCAATTTTCAGAGCCTACCAATGTGGATCAGCTGAAGAAGTATTACGTTTGAGATTGTGGTTACAGGATGGGTGGCCATCATTTCGGTTAGCCTTACACCTTATCACCTTTATTGATATATTAGACCGTTGCTAGCCCATTGAGCCTCATGAGGTATGCTATAGCCTTTTCTTTTCTATAGCCCTGCTTATCATTTCTACACCCGAGTTGGTGTCATTTGATGTATAGTTATGCTTTGCTAGGAAAGTCTCATGAGAACTTATAGGCTTATCTTTCTCATATTTTCTATTATCACCTCACCACCCTATTTGTTACGTTCCACTATTTTCACATTTTCGTCTATATCTTGGCTTTCATTATTGGTCGTTACACTTCATATTCTCTTACTTGGAATGTTGAATTTTTCACATATTAATGCATAAAGGATAGTCGTATCACCCCTTTCATTCCATCATTTAGCATTGATTCGAAGATTTTAGCTTGAAAGGTTGTCTCATGGGTTGGGGTTCATGTATTCATTAGTGATTGGAGAGAATTCATTCATTTCTTTTAGTTTCTCATTGGAGTAAGACTTATTGACGACCAGGGTATGCGCACGTAAAAAACAAAAAACAAAAAAAAAACGATATGTTTGTACTTGACATCCTACTCCATTGAGCATGCTTTGTTATTTGAAGGTTGTTTATTGGGTTTATCATTGAGGGTTTGTGCGAGTTTTCCATGAGGACTTTTCGTTCATTGAGTCACTTTTGTTATGCATTTGGAGTGTCGAGAATTCATATGAGAGGTCTATGATATCCTATGCTCCTTGGATCATGGTTGATATGTATTAGGTATGAGAGATGAGTAACCTTTAACTAGGGTCTCCAGATCATTGTCTTACCCACCATTCCATCATTGGTGATATGGCTTTCCTTTATTGCACTAATATGCGTTGATCATCATTCATTCCACTTTCTCATTGCCTTCTTTTGTGTGTTATCACCTCTTTCTGGATCTTAGTTCCACTTTTTATCCATTTCCTACATATTGATACACATTTGTGGTTTGATAAGTTCTTCACATCATTCACATGCTTCTTTGATGGTTTGACCAATTATCCTTTCTCTTGTTTCTCCATCGACATTTCCTTTTGTTACCTTTAGGTCCATGGCTCATGAGATTTTTTCTATGCATTACATCTTGTACACGAGGGTATGGGTTTGATAATTGGGTATTTGAGCCTAGTTTCCCTTTGCCTACATTATGTCCTGTGTCTTAAGGCCACCCTGAGGCATGAGATCAGACGTTATCTTTGATAGTTTTCACTTGACGTGCTTATGTAGATTGGTTGAAGTATAGTCGTTACTATGCTTTCTCTTATGGGAGATACCTTTGGAAGCATTTGGTTGCTCTCTTTTGTTGGGTATATCGATGTTTGATGGATTTTTGAGTTTGGATACAGTCCATTGATGATATTAGATTCATCCTTTTGTTATGCATCAAATATCCACACTGGGGCATATTTCTCCTTTGCTCTAAGATCCTTATTCGTGGTGGGGTTGTGTAGCTATCCTTGATCTTGATTATTGAGATGCTTGATTGATGTTAGCAGATAGTTGATTGGTGATGAAGATGTTTGGTGGGTGATGTCATGTTCTTTATTGTGTACCAGATATCCATATTAGGGCATATTCTCCTCTCCTTGTCGCGATTTTGTTTGCATAGTGGTATGAGAACGGATGATTGATGTTGGTAATGTACCTCACGACTTTGACATCAGATCTTATACCGGGGCATATTTCTCCATTTTCTTTGAGTATCCTTGGGATTAAGACAACGACCAGCTTGGTTTTAGATTGAGTACTAGTATGGGGTTTCTGACGATTAACTGTATCAAGACCTCCCTACATGGATTTGTTGAGATAGAGATGGATTGCATCAGGTTTCATCCGAGGAGCATAGTTGGATCCTTTAGCCAGATGCTCATGAGATAGATTGCTTTCATCATTGATTACCTTGCAGATTAGGTTATCTAGATGAGCAGTATTTTCGTGGACTTTGAGATTTTCTTTTAAATGAGTCAAGATATACACACTCCAAGATTTACCTCTTGAGGTTTGTCACTAGAGCAACTTGTGAGACGTAGAGAGTTCTTTTAGTTCAGATTTTTTAGAGGTTTGGCATGATGCATCGGTTTCTAACTCATTGATTTCAACAGATGATTGATTTATTGGTTGTTTCAGCGGTGTGACCATCTTGGATATAGGGGCATATTTCTTTTCCTAAGCTTAGTAGTCCAACCCTTGGCATTTCAAGTATACGATTTTGATCCCATTTGTTTCTTATCCACTTTTCAGTTGGTCTCCATTTCTTTTCAATTTAGAGCCCAGAGCTCTCGACCCAAAGTTCATTTTCATTTATGACCCATAATCATTTCTTTTCCATTTAGAGCCCAGAGCTCTCGACCTAGAGTCGATTTTCATTTATGACCTAGAGTCATTTTTTTTTCCATTTAGAGCCCAGAGCTCTCGACCCGAAGTCGATTTTCATTTATAACACAGAGTCATTTCTTTTTCATTTAGAGCCCAGACTCTCGACCTAGATTCGTTTTTCATTTATGACCCAAAGTGATTTCTTTTCTATTTAAAGCCCAGAGCTCTCGACTTAGAGTCAATTTTCATTTATGACCCAGAGTCATTTTTTTTTCCATTTAGAGCCCAGAGCTCTCGACCTAGAGTCGTTTTTTTTCATTTATGACCCAGAGTCATTTTTTTTTCCACTTAGAGCCCAGAACTCTTGACCTAGAGTCAATTTTCATTTATGACCCAAAGTCATTTCTTTTCCTTTTAGAGCCCAAAGCTCTCGACCTAGAGTTGTTTTTCATTTAGGACCTAGAGTTTTTTTTTTCCCATTTAGAGCCCAAAGCTCTCGACCCAGAGTCATTTCTTTTCCCTTCAGAGCCCAAAGCTCTCGACCCAGAGTTGATTTTCATTTATGACCCAAAGTCATTTCTTTTCCATTTAGATCCTAGAGCGTTTGACCTAGAGTTGTATTTCATTTATGACCCAGAGTCATTTCTTTTCCATTTAGAGCCTAGAGCTCTCGACCTAGAGTTGTTTTTCATTTATGACCCAGAGTCATTTCTTTTCCATTTAGAGCCCAAAGCTCTAGACCCAAAGTCATTTTTCATTTATGACCCAAAGTCATTTCTTTTCCATTTAGAGCCCAGAGCTCTAGACCCATAATCGTTTTTCATTTATGACCCAGAGTCATTTCTTTTCCATTTAAAGCCTAGAACTCTTGATCTAGTGTTGATTTTCATTTATGACCCAAAGTCATTTCTTTTCCATTTAGAACCCAAAGCTCTCAACTCAAAGTTATTTTTCATTTATGACCCACAGTCATTTCTTTTCTATTTAGAGTCTAGAGCTCTCGACCCAAAGTCATTTCTTTTCCATTTAGAGCCCATAGGTCTTGACCCAGAGTCGTTTTTCATTTATGACCCAAAGTCATTTCTTTTCTATTTACAGCCTAGAGCTCTGGACCCAAAGTCATTTGTTTTCCCTTTAGAGCCCAAAGCTCTCGACCTAGAGTTGATTTTCATTTATGACCCAGAGTCATTTCTTTTCCCTTTAGAACCTAGAGCTCTTGACCTAGAGTCGTTTCTCATTTATGACCTAGAGTCATTTCTTTTCTATTTAGAGCTCATAAGTCTCGACCTAAATTCGTTTTTCATTTATGACCCACAGTCATTTCTTTTCTATTTAGAGTCTAGAGCTCTCGACCCAGAATCATTTTTCATTTATGACCCAGAGTCATTTCTTTTCCATTTAGAGCCTAAAGTTGTTTTTCATTTAGGACCTAGAGTCATTTATGTTCCATTTAGAGCCCATAGGTCTCAACCCAGAGTCATTTTTCATTTATGACCCGGAGTCATTTCTTTTCCATTTAGAGCTCAGAGCTCTCGACATAGAGTCATTTTTCATTTATGACCCATAGTCATTTTTTTCCCCATTTAGAGCCTAAAGCTCTAAACCCGAAGTCAATTTTCATTTATGACCTAGAGTCATTTCTTTTCCATTTCGAGCCCAGAGTCGATTTTCATTTATAACCCAAAGTCATTTCTTTTCCATTTAGAGCATAGAGCTCTCGACCCAGAGTTAATTTTTATTTATGACCCAAAGTCATTTCTTTTCCATTTAGAGCCCGGAGCTCTCGACCTAAAGTCGTTTTCTCATCTATGGCCTAAAGTCATTCTTTCCACGTAGAGCTTTGAGCTCATGGCATAGAGTTGTTCCATTTTTATGATTGTGACCCTTTGTTCCGAGCTTAGTCTCGTCATGTGCTAGGGCAAAATCTGTAGTCCTTTTCTCTTAGTTCTTCGGTATAGTTCACTTCGTTCCACTCATTATTCGTATTTTTACTCACATTCCTTAAACTCATGATCTCTACCGAAGAATGGCATATTTGTAGACCCTCCATTTTGTCATACTAGCACATGCCCTATTGTGTGTTCGTTTAGTACTTTACAACAATTCCCTGGTGGCTCATTACTATTTGTGTAGTCTATCTTTTCTAAGCCACCTTGGGAACTTTGGTTAAGGGATTTATCTAACCCCGTTGTGACTCTTAGCAGCCTTAATTTAGACTTAGGCTCACTTAGATACTCTTAACACCACTTTAGGCCCATTTAGATACACTTGGCCCATTAGGCACCACACTTGGCCCATTAGGTACCACCCTAGGCCCATTTAGGCACCTTAGTGTCACGGACTTAGTCTTTCCCTAAGCTCGTGCGACACTTAGACAAGTCAAGATACTTGATCTTGCTAAGTCAGCCTGACTCCCAATGCTTAGCTTGCTAGGCTAAAATGCTCACGACTCGAAAGGTTTAGAAGGCGTAGTAGACAACTCTTAAAGAATGGAAGCTTTTGTTGCTCAAAGGAAGCTTTACAAGGGCTTTGAGAACTCACTTGCTTGGTTAGTTAGGTTCTTGGGTGGTTTTTGGGTGGTGCCTTGGCCAAATGAGGCCCTCATCTATTTATAGGCACCATTGGAACTCTTTAGAACCTTGGAGGGTTCCTTACAAATCAAGAAGATTCTAGAACACCCTACACAATTCTATGTACAAACCTATGTACAAGAATATACAAGAGATTCCTATAATTCTGTAGAAAGCCTTGGACTCCTCTTATGCCTTCCACTATAGTGTAGAGATGTGTGGATTTCTCTAAGCTTCTCTAGAACCTTTCACACTCTTCCCACTAATGGCTAAGTGTAGGAGTCTCCAGAAGCTTCCTGGGCTCTATATAAGCCCATGGGGAGGGTCATTTGAAGCATCCTGTGACACTCTCCCCCACCTATGGCATGGCTATCCTCCAAAGACTCAACTTTGGAGGAGTCTCCCCTTTTTTAGTCCATTAAAGACTCTGCTATTGCCATAGCAGTGGCTAAGTCTTGAACACCTCGGCAACTTAATTCTTTCTTGGTCTACCCTTGCAGGTTATCCATGAAGTTGAATGACAATTCCTTCATAGTCATGTTAGGAATCTCAAGCATGAGTGAAGAGAATTCCTTGACATAGTCACGTATTGAGCCTGTGTGCTTGAGACGCCTCATGTTTTTCCTAGCCAGGTAAGCCACGTCCTCGGGGTACAACTGCCTCTTGATCTCCCTCTTGAAGTCCTTCCATGTCTCTATGGTGCAAATGTCTTTCTCCATATCGGCAAACCTCCGATGCCACCATAGAATAGTTGTGTCAGTAAGGTAGAGGGTTGCAGTTCTTACCTTAGCCATCTCATTAGTTAATGCGATAGCCTCGAAGTATCGCTCCATATGCCATAAGAAGTTGTCCAACTCCTTAGCATCCCACTTGCCACTAAACCCTTATGGCTTCGGTACCTCCACCCTAGATGCCTCCTAGGTGGCCATGACTCGTGCTGACACAGCAACCTTATAGATGGCCAATTCCTACCTAATCTCCTAGTCTTGGGACTCCATTCAAGTGGCCAAGGCCTCTATCCTTGACTCCATGCTAGCAAGCATGCTCAAGACCTTTTCTTGGAAGGACACAAACTCCTCATGTGATACCGACTGAACTTGTGAGACTAGCACCCTCTCATGAAGGTCTTGGATATGCTCCTTTAAATCCTCTAAGCCCTTCTCCATGCCTTGCTTGATCAAGTCCAACCCCTCCTGAGTGTCCGCCATGGCTAGCTCCACCTTAGCTAACCTTGCCTCCATGTTGGCAATGGCATCACGAGATTTATCCATCCTGTCCCTGCCCCGTGCAGCAGACTCGATCTCCCTCCCACGGGTTTGCCCGCTAGTCTCCTCCACATTGGAACCCGACATGCTTCCTTTACGATACCCGCTTTGTAGTCGTGCTCTAATACCACTTGTGACGGACTTAGTCTTTTCCTAAGCTTGTGCGGCACTTAGACAAGTCAAGATACCTGATTTGTTAAGTTAGCCTGACTCCCAATACTTAGCTTGCTAGGCTAAGATGCTCACGACTCGGAAGCTTTAGAAGGCGTAGTAGACAACTCTTAAAGAATGGAAGCTTTTATTGCTCAAAGGAAGCTTTACAAGTGCTTTGAGAACTCACTTGCTTGGTTGGTTAGGTTCTTAGGTGGTTTTTGGGTAATCTCTTGGCCAAATGAGGCCCTCACGTATTTATAGGCACCATTGGAACTCTCTAAAACCTTGGAGGGTTCCTTACAAATCAAGAAGATTCTAGAACACCCTACACAATTCTATGTACAAACCTATGTACAAGAATATACAAGAGATTCCTAGAATTCTGTAGAAAGCCTTAGACTCCTCTCATGCCTTCCACCATAGTGTAGAGATGTGTGGATTTCTCTAAGCTTCTCTAGAACCTTTCACACTCTTCCCACTAATGGCTAAGTGTAGGAGTCTCCAGAGGTTTCCTGGGCTCTATATAAGCCCATGGGGAGGGTCATTTGAAGCATCATGTGACATTAGGCCCATTTAGATACACTTGGCCAATTATGCACCATACTTGACCCATTAGGCCCATTTAGGCACCTTAGGCTCATTAGGCACCACTTTAGGCCCATTTAGATACACTTGGCCCATTAGACACCACACTTGGCCCATTAGGCACCACCCTAGGCCCATTTAGGCACCACTTTAGGCCCATTTAGGCACCACACTTGGCCCATTTAGGCCCCCTAGGCCCATTTGGATACCTTAGGCCCATTAGGCACCAGCCTAGGCCTATTTAGGCACCTTAGGCACCTTAAGCTCACTTAAGCACCATAGGCCCACTTATGCACCATAGGCCCATTTAGGCACACTTGGCCCATTTAGGCACCCCAGACCCATTTAGGCACCCCAAGCCCATTTAGGCACCTTAGGCCTATTTAGGCATACTAGTCTCATCTGACCCACCTAGGCACGTCTGACCCACTTAGGCACTTTTCTAGGTTTAGTTTCACTTAAATTTTATTTTTATTTTTGTATTTATTTATTTTATTAATTGATTTTTAGGATTAAGTAAGTTTTCATTTATTTTATCTTATTTCATTATTATTCTTTTTTATATTTTATTTATTCATTTTATTTTGTGATTGCATGAAAATAATTTTTTTTATTTTTGGTGGTTTGAGTTTGACACTTTGATTTTTATTATATGTTGCATTAGTTTAATTTCTTGTTTCGAATATGTCTAATATTTATTTATTTATTTATGTATTATACCTTTTATCTATTTGTTCATATTTTCTTATTTACTTATTTAATCACTTTTTCAAAATTTAGTGAAACCAATGTTGACTTTTAATCACTTGAGTTGTTTCAACTTCGGATATGCATGAGATTGCCTAACTAATTTTTAATCGAATAATCTTGTTCCTTTCATCCTCTTTTATTTTATTTATCTTCAATCTCCTAATTTTATTTTCTTTCTTTCTTTTTATTTTTTTATTTTGCATGAGAGCCCCCAAGCTACTATTGACTCTCGAGGGAATACACGGACCTTTGAAGAAGAAAACTCAGTATGTATATAGATGGAAGGGAGGGTCATGTTCAAGCTGGTGAGTGGTCTTTCCATGTCGGTGGAGTCAACGAGAAAAAATGTTGAGCTATGGAAATGGAACACATGGTTTTGGACAACACGTGGGGGTGAGGGATCTAACATTCTAGAATGGAAGGTAAGAAAGTCATTCGTTTAAGTTAGAAAGTCATTCTGGAATAGAAGATATAAACGAGTCTTTAGGGGGGGCTCTGTTTTCACCCAGTTCTGGATACCCGAGATCTTTTTGAAAAAATAAAATATCATAAAACTTTTTAAATTTGATTAAATATTTTTTTTCTCAATTATAGGCTTCTTGAAATTGATATTAGACACATAAAATATTGAAAAATGTTGTTTTTTGAGGGAGATATGATTTTTCAGATTCGTACCTACTGTGCATGATGGAATTTGGATATTTGATTAGTTGGAGCGTTTTAAAAATATTTTTGAGTTCTACCTGACCCTAAATTTATTTTTCCTGTGATATAGACACCTTGAAAAATGTATGTGACTTTTTGTACGATTTTATGTGATGTCTTATTATTTTAAATTTTTTTATAAATGCCACTATTTTTTTACCTAATCTGGACCTTCTGGAACTTTTGGGCATCTTTGTTGCAATTTGACATTTGAATGAGTGTTTGGATTTTGGTATCTTGTTCTAAATGTGTAGGAGTTGTTTCCAGAAATTTTTTGTGATTAAATTCCACTCCACGACATTTTTTTAGAAATTACTTTTGTGATGCTCCCTTTACTATATGCATGCTGATGACTCAATACTTGCTTGAATTGTTATTATTTTTGGAGTCATTTGATTTACCTTAACTCGATTTTGGCTTTGGCAATGTATATTAGACATAATAAAGGTGTTATATAATAATATACTTGTCCTAACCACTCTAGCCTTTTTTTTTTAGGAATCTTATAAATTATGCATACTATCCAGGTACACTCTTTATCACTACTTTTCAGGATTCCATGAACATGCATGTTGTTGTGAGCCTTATTTATGCTTGATGTGATCCTTAGGTGCTTAGATGAATGCTTGATTTGATATAATTAAATACATGTTGTGTGCTATATTTCTATACTAACTCTAATGTTTTATGATGGCTCTTGAGAAGCAATTCGGGTACACATTTTAACTCTCCTTTATTGTGATTCGATCTTGTTTGGCATGCTATTTTTTTTTAAATCATCTTAGTCTACCTACGCACCTTTAATTAATCAATTAATTGCCACATTTCCCTCAACTTAGTCAATAGAGACCTTTGTAGGTCTTAGAGGGATGCTACCTTTTAGATGTACCTTCCCAATAGGTAACTTGATCCTTGGACCTAGACTCGGGTTTTTCAAAGACACGTTTTTCAAAAAACTATGGAGTCACTTCTTTAGGGTTTTATTTCTTGTTTTATTTTCCCTTTTAAAATAAAATAAATTAAGTGGCGACTCCGATTTTTTCCAAAACAAATTTTTCACCAATAAAAGCGAGTCTCGCCAATCAAGTGGGGGCGCATGTGAAAAAAGTGGGTCCACATAAATGTTTCACATTTATAAATTTATTTAAATATTTTTATTTTTCTATTTAGTTTGTTATTGTAGGTAATTTCTATGTCATTAAAATATGATTGCCCTTTAGTCCTTAAGAATAATATAAAAGAAAGTATGGTCAGTAAAAGACTACGATCCTCTTTTAAGTTCACTATAACTAGATGTAATTGAGAATAGTGAGTTTTCATTAATAACTAGAAGTTCAAAGGCAGTGTGAACTAGAAGTTCAAAGGATTATTCATTTGTAGGGAATTGCAAATCAATTACCTAATGTTTTCACAGATATAAAGAAAGTAACAAAGTCACACATGTCGGCTGTGAATACCGTAACACATATTGATGTCCTTGAAAGACAGTTGAAGAATTCCATATCAAGTGAATCTAAGACAGTGTGAACTAGAAGTTCAAAGGCAGTGTGAACTAGAAGTTCAAAGGCAGTGTGAACTAGAAGTTCAAAGGATTATTCATTTGTAGGGAATTGCAAATCAATTACCTAATGTTTTCACAGATATAAAGAAAGTAACAAAGTCACACATGTCGGCTGTGAATACCGTAACACATATTGATGTCCTTGAAAGACAGTTGAAGAATTCCATATCAAGTGAATCTAAGACACGCTTGAAGCATGATAGACATATTAGCTCAAAAGATTCAGTTTCTAGAAGAAAAAGAAACGAAACAAAACAAAAAAACAAAACCAACAACAACTACAACAATAACATATGAAAAGTTTGGTACTTTTGAAAAGCTTACAAATATGAAATGGTCAAATGATGAAACTTAACTTGGTAAACAGTTAACCCTTGAAGAGACACAAATTGATCAAATATCGATATCTAGAGCTGAAGATATCTCAATGAGTCACATGGGAGAAACAAGGAACCATAATGACATCATCATAGACGATATATTTGCATTTCAAGTAGCTATGGACATCATGAGAAATTATAAAGATCAAGAATCACAAACTGTGGGTGAATGTCGAAAAAGGAATGATTGATCAAAATGAATGGTAGAGACTCTAGAAAAAAAGGAAAAAAATAAAACACTTGTGATAAAAAATTATATTTACAAATGAAATATTCAAACTCACAAATGAAAAATATAAGTAGAGTTTTTCTTGCATGATGAAGGAAAAGACACAACAATCACAAGTATAATTAAGTTTGAAAAAAAGAATATAAATAATGGTCTCAAATGAGGAAAACTGAAGAGTCGTTATGGATGACATATGAATCGATGTCAACATACAAGGGAAATAAATGGATATAAATTGAAAAATCATTATGAATATGGAATGAACTAATGTCAACACACATCAAAGGAAATGAATGAGGTTTTTTTATATTTTTTATTTATAGGGAAATATAAAATGAATTGATAATGATTCCTTGTCATTGACAGATGGGAAATGAAGGGAATAGATGGGGTTTCTTAAATTTTTATTTTTGATTGAGAAATACAAAAGTGAAAAGGGAATTAAATGAGAAATGAATGGTAAGATCTAAAAAGTCTCTAGATGGGTGAATGCAAATAAAGTGAATGAATGAATATGAATGGGTATGCATGAAAAGTCATATAATGGGAATGAATGAGTGTGAATGGTTATGTAAGAAAAGTCAATATGAGAAATGAAATGATATGAAAAAAAACATCTTTTTTAATAATAGACTTTTTTTTAATGAAAATTATAAAATAAATAGATGATAACTTTTAATATTTATTTTGGTAAATGAATAGTTATAAAAAATCAATTTGAATACAATGAATAGTTTGAATTAATATAATAATAAATATATGATACATAAACAATTTATTAAATTTTTTTAGCGAAAAACTTATATCATCTTGAAATATTAATTTTTTAAAATAACAATATATTATTATGGAATTGAATATGCATTAAAGAAAAATTCTTGTTTAAAACCTAGATTTGAAAAAACAAATTAATTCAAAACATTTTTTTTTTTTGTATTTATTTGATTTTTGTCTAAATTTCTTCTTTGTTGAATAAATTAAGAATGAAAACTTAAATTATGATAAGTTATAAGTTAGAATCTTCTTCTACAATTTATTTTTATTATAAAATTATCATTAAGGAAACCAAAAAGAAAAAGTTGGAATCTTGTTCTACAATTTAACATACTATTACCTTAATAAATTTTTAGTTAAAAGAATTTATTTGAAGTAATGATAGTTAGAAAATTTTGGATGACTATAAATAAATTATGAGTTAAAAGAATTTACTTCAAGTAATGATATGTAGAAAATGTTGGATGACTATAAATAAATTTTGATTTAAAAGAATTTATTTGAAGTAATGATAGTAGAAAATGTTGAATGCCTATAAATAAATTGTCTTTAAAATAATTTATTTGAAGTAACGATAGGTAGAAAATTTTGGATGACTATAAATAAATTTTGAGTTAAAAGAATTTATTTGAAATAATAAAAGATAGAAGGATAACTATAAATAAATTTTAAGTTACAATAATTTATTTGAAGTAACGATAGGTAGAAAACTCTAGATGATTGTAAATAAATTTTGATTGAGAATTTATTTGAAGTAATGATAGGTAGAAAATGTGGGATGATTATAAATAAATTTTGCGTTAAAAGAATTTATTTGAAGTAATGATAGGTAGAAAATTATGGATGACTATAAATAAATTTTAACTTAAGATAATTTATTTAAAGTAATGATAGGACTATAAATAAATTTTGAGTTAAAATAATTTATTTGAAATATGATAGGTATAAAATTTTGGATGGTTATAAAAATTAATTCATATACAAATCTCAACTTTTATCCAATATAATAAATTCAAGAGAAATTTAAAAAAATATATTAATTTTTAATATTTTATGAATTTGATGAAGAAAAAACAAAAAAAAAAAAAAATTATATAACTATATAAAAATAAATAAACAAGTGCAAGTATCATGTGAATAAGAGATTAATAAATTATGAAATAAACATTACTCAAACATCATTCATGTGGATCGCACGTGTTCTACTACTAATATCATTAAATGCAATTTTTAATAGTAAATATTTTTCTAGATTTTTCATATTATTAATAAACATCACAAATTTTATCATACATATATAGTTTCTTAGATAAAACAACTTCAATATGTGCATTATTGAAGTTATAATATTATTTCTTGGAGTTTTTCTTAATATTTGTTTTTACAATTTTTGATTAATTTTCATCCTCCCAATATGTTTTGTCTAAATTATTATCCATTACTATCAATTGTTTTGGAAAAATCAGTCATTAATATTTCCATGAAAATCAATATTTTTATTCTTGCTTTGAATCTCCTATTGAACCAGCAAGGTATGCATCTTAAGTTTGTATAAACCGAAATCATTTCTTCCATTAAACTTCCTATTACTATTCAAAAATTGCACATCATTAATATTAACCGATGCATAATTTATATCTTTTGAGTAATAATTATACCTAAAATTGTTATCCAAACTTTTATAAACTTTATGTGGAAATAATTATTTTTAAAAACAATTTTGGATGCATAAAAAAAATATATAAGTACTAAAATAATGATCATATTCTTACCTTGATCCATGATACCAATAACACTTTCGAAGTGAGATTGAGTCACATTGTGACTTGTATTGTCAAGGTCTTCAACTCTCTACTCTCATATAGTGGATGGGTCACTTGTGTGGTATATGCTGTTAAAAAGTAAAACAACAAAAGGACATAAGAATGAGAGTGTGACTTGGGACCTTAACTTATAAAAATTGTACATCTCTTAGCCTTCCCATCAAAGACTATATGGGAGTTATACTCATTATTTACACCCATTATGTACAAATTAATGGGTAATGGTGGGTTATTAACTTGAATGCATCTCTATAATTGCATAAATTATACTTTTTCATTTTCCTCCATTACTCATAAACATAATGTACCAAATAAATTTCATAATGATGGGGTTAAAAAAGTTGTAACACCACATTCATATAAATTAAATTTTCTAACTCCCCATTTATAATTTGAGTCTTCCATACATAAGACTCTTGGATGCTCAATCAATTGATTCACCTACTTATCAATTGATACCCTTAAATAATATTTACACAAATGTAATTATATATGACCACACATTATAGAAAAAAAACTAACAATCTCCCACTTGGCCTACATAATTATATTTGTAATAAATTAAAACATACTATGGCTATAACAATTTCTCAAAAATAGGCATCCCTTACGTTAAGATTATGTTTCATGGAACCACTAATACCAAATCATTGAAATGATTGGATCACACAACGATCCAATATTCTTCAAGGATTATAGTACTAGCACCTCCATTAACATGAATCATTGACTTTTATGAAATTAGCAACATTAAGGTGATAATGCTAATTCATTCACATAATGGTCCCATCAACTTTTAAACATCTAGATTGTGCACAAAATGGATGTATAAAAGTAACATAATAATCATCAATATATCATAATCAAGAACTTTATTCTCATTATAATGTGATCACATACATTACACTTTCAATCAATCTAAAATTGACAAACTTGTCACCAAGCCCATGTGCACAACATAATCCATAAAAAGATTAGGTGGAAGACCTTTTGTCAATGGATCTGCCAACATGAGTATATTTTTAATATGTTCAATTGAGATAACTCCATTTTGAAGTTTCTCCCTTACAACCATATACTTAATATAAATGTGCTTTGATCCTCTTGTAGTCTTATTATTTTTAGAGAATCAGACAGCAACACTATTATCACAATATATTCTCAATGGTCTCATTATCGAATCAATAACATGAAGCCCTGAGACATAGTTTTTCAACCATATTGCATGACATGTGGCTTCATAACATGCTACATATTCTGCCTCCATTGTAGAAAAAGCTATCAATGATTGCTTATGGCTCTTCCATGAAATAGGTCCATTTAATAACATAAAAATATAGCCAGATGTAGACTTTCTGGTATTCTTACAACCGGCATAATCAAAATCAGAATAACCAATAATCTCCAATAATCTCTAGATTATTTGTTCTTCTATATGTAAGCATGTAGTCCTTAGTCTCTTGCAAATAACGTAATACTTTCTTAATTGTTTTCCAATGATCAATACCTGGATTACTTTGGTATCGACCAAGCATGCCTACCACATAAGTTATGTGGTCGAGTGCAAACTTAAGCATACATGATACTCCCTACTGCAGAAGCATAAGGAATTTTGTCCATTTGTTTATTTTCAAGATCATTTTTGGGACATTGAAGTTCACAAAATATGTCCCCTTTCACAACATGAGCAACACTGCTAGAACAATTTTGCATGTTGAATCTTTTAAGAATTTTTTCAATATAGTTTTTTTTGGATAATCCTAATAATCCACGTGACCTATCTGGATGAATTTCAATTCCTATCACATAGGATGCTTCACCAAGATCTTTCATATCAAAATTCTTGGATAAAAATTGTTTGGTCTAAAAAATCATTCCCATATTGTTGCTAGCAAGCAACATATCATCAACATACAATACAATAATACAAAGTTTGCTCCCACTGATCTTAAAGTATATACATTGATCCACTAGATTCTCTTTGAAACCAAAAGTGATGAGAATTTCATGGAACTTAAGATACCATTGTCTAGAAGCCTGCTTTAAACCATATATGGACTTTTTAAGTTTACATTCCATATGTTCCTTGCTTTTATCCTGAAAACCCTCAGGTTGATCCATATAAACCTCTTCATGCAAGTCACCATTCAAAAAGGCAATTTTAGCGTCCATTTGATGTAACTCTAAGTCAAAATGAGCTACTAAAGCCATGACTATTCTTAAGGAATCTTTATTGGAAACAGGAGAAAATGTTTCCTTATATCGATTCCTTCTTTTTGAGTTTATCCTTTTGCAACTAACATGGCCTTGTATCTTTCGACATTGCCCTTAGAATCATATTTGGTTTTAAAAATCCATTTGCAACCAATAGTTTTAATTCCTTTGGAAAATTTTACAAGATCCCAAACTTCATTATCGTTCATTGATTTCAACTCTTCTTCCATAGCATAAAGCCATAGAGTTGAATTTTCACTATTGATGGCTTGATCATAAGAAGTAGGATCATTTTCCAAGCCAACATCATAATCACACTCATTAAGATAAACTTCGTAGTCATTTGATATAGCAGGTCTTTTCTCTCTTTGTGATCTATGTAAAGATACTTCTGTAGTTGGGACATTCTCATTTTCATTACGAGAAACCTCTTGAGTCACACCATATTCCATCAATGGTATTGATACTTCATTAGAGGTTAACTTTTTAAGCTCAATTCTCTCACTAAAATATTCATTTTATAAAAACACAACATGTCTAGTTTCAACAATTTTAGGGCCTTAACCCTGACAATAAAATCTAAAACCTTTTGATTTTTCAGGATAGCCAATGAAATTACAACTTATGGTTTTAGAATCCAATTTCTTTATTTATGGGTTAAAAATTTTAGCTTCAGCTGGACATCCCCATACATGTAAATAATTCAAAGTTGGTTTCCTACCCACCCATAACTCATAAGGAGTGTTGGGTACAACCTTACTAGGAACACAATTGAGAATGTGAACAACAGTTTTCAATGTTTCACCCCACAAAAATTTAGGCAAGGTTGAGTTACTCATCATACTTCTCACCATGTCAATTAGAGTATGATTTTGTCGCTTTGCAACACCATTTTGCTCTGGTGTTCCAAGCATTGTATAATTTGCAATGATACCATGCTCTCTTAAAAATAAGGCAAAGACACTAAGATGTTGACCTGATTTGGTGAACCTACCATAATATTCACCACCTCTATCAAATCTTACACTTTTAATTCATTGATTGAGTTGATTTTCAACCTCAGCTTTATAAATCTTAAAAACATCTAATGCTTTAGATTCTTCACAAATAAGATACACATAAGAATACATTGAAAAGTCATCAATAAAACTAATAAAGTACTTATGTCCATTGATAGTTGGAATTGAATAAGGTCCCCAAATGTCATAATGAATACATTCTAACAATTCAGTAGCCCTTGAGGCACCTTTTTCTTAACCTTAGTGTATTTTCCCTTTATGCATTCAACACAACTAGTAAAATCAGAAAAATCAAGTGAAGTCAAATTTTCATCTTTAATAAGACGTTCCATCCTTTCTCTTGAAATGTGACCCAATCGCTTATGCCACAATATGGATGAATTTTCATTCACTCGATTTCGTTTTTTAGAGAATTCATGCACATGATAAGATAAAAGAGACTGTGAATATTTGCAATATAAATTCAATGAACAAAGATTACCATGTAAAGTTCCAAAGCCAACTAAACAAGAATTATAGAACAAGGAAACTCTATTATTTCCAAACTTTAATTCATAACCATAAGAATCAAGTCTTGGAACTGAAATTAGGTTTCTAGTAAAAATAGGAACATAAACTGTATCTACTAAATCCATAATGAAACCAGTATCCAAAATTAAATGAAGAGTGTCAATAGCCTCAATTTCCACTTCTGTTCTATTTCCTAAAGTAATGGTTCGCTCTCCTTTACTTAGTCTCTTGCTTGTAAGGTATCCCTACAATGAATTCGTTATGTGAATGCTTGCACCGGTGTTAATCCACCAAGAGTTTGGTGGTATATCAACTAATAAGATTCATAAGACACTAAGCATTGAGTTTTACCTTTCTTTTCCAACCAAGCCTTAAAACCATAACAATATCTTCTTTTGTGACCTTTATTGTGGCAAAAATGACACTGTATCTTATTTTCATCCTTTTGCCCATTGTGAGATACACCATTACCTTGCTTATTTTTCTTACCTTTACCTTTCTTGAAGGATTTTTTATTTAGACCAATAGTGAGGTGAGTCATATCGGGATTTTCCACTTTAAGCCTCTCTTCTTCTTGAACACGCATGGCAATTAGTTCACTCATTTTCCACTTATCCTTCTGAGTCTTATAATTAATTTTGAAAGGACCAAATTGTGAAGAAAGGAAGTCATTATGAAGTGAACAAGAAAACCTTCAGAAATTGCCATGTCCATTCCTTTCAATTAAGAAGCCATGTCACTCATCTTCATGATGTGCTCACATACACCACTATAACCATCATATTTCATTATTATCATTTTGATCATAAAAGTACTTGCCAAGGACTTGGAAGTTCCTAAGAATTGTTCTTCAACTGATTTAATATAGCTCATTGCATTATCTGAATCTGAGATTGCTCCACAAATTGCAGGAGTGATTGAACCTTTCATAATCATTAGACTCATGCGATTAGAGCGCTCCCACTTTTCATATAAAGCCTTTTGTTCATTAGTATTCAAAAGTAAGCTTTGTGGGTGTAGGCTCTCTTAAGGCATAGTCCAAATCCATGCAACCAAGAACAATTCCAATTTGTTCCTTCCATTTTTCAAAATTTGCCCCACTTAATTGTTCAATACCAGACAAATAGTATGTAATAGCAGTAGGATTCATTGTTACAAAATAAAATTTAATTCAAAAGGAAAATGATTTTATGTCATGACAATATTTAACACCACACTTTACAATAATCTAACTACAATAAAAATTAAGTTAGATATCACATTAATCATAAACATAAGAGATCATATCATAGTCTTTCGTTGGACCGAATTACAATCATATAATTCAAAAGTACATTATTATAATCCCTCTATTGGGTTGAATTATAATAATTCATAAATCATATAGATATGAGATAATTATTAAAATAAAAGTATTGAAACGTAAAGAAGTTTAATACCGTTGGGTAAAAACTTCATCAATCTTTATTATTAAACTTTTGTCATATAATCAAACAGGGTGATGATCCTTCGTTGGGTTGATCAACACTTGTTTCATAAGTTGAACAACACACACACACAATATATATATATATATATATATATATATATATATATATATATATATATATATATATGATCATCTTCAAACAAACAAGTAAATAAACATACATACTAGAAAAGTTATTTCTTGAGATTTCCATAATCATACATTTAAATTACTAATCATATTTTTGCAACTTTCATAAAATCATGCAATAGATATGATTGAAATCATGAAACAATGAAAATGGGTGTTACTACATCATTCATAAGCATCACATCATATATATTTTAGTTGTCCATAAGATCAAACAATAATCAAAAACGAAAAAATATGTTTTATGATCCAAAATTGGTTGGCTCTAATACTAATTGTTATCCAAACTTTTATAAACTTTATGCTGAAATAATTATTTTAAAAAATAATTTTGGATGCATAAAAATAAATAAATATAAGTACTAAAATAATGATCATATTCTTACCTTGATCCATTATACCAATAACACTCTTGAAGTGAGATTGAGTCACCTTGTGAATCGTATTGTCAAGGTCTTCAACTCACTACTCTCATATAGTGGATGGGTCACTTGTGTGGTATATGTTGTTAAAAAATAAAAAAGTAAAAGGACATAAGAATGAGAGTATGGATTGGGACCTTAACTTATAAAAATTGTACATCTCTTAGTCTTCCCATCAAAGACTATATGGGAGTTATACTCATTATTTACACCTGATTCGTCCCCAATTGGTGTACTATTTAATTCAGTCCTCAAACGGGAGTTATCAACAAAATTTATAAACCTAATTCAACATACACTAGGGTAGTTTTTTCGTTTATGAGTTAGCTTTAAAAGAAAACATAATTTTGGTTGAAAAAGGTTGGTTTTAAGTTAACCAAAAATAGTAACTGAGATTAATTACAAAGAAAAGGTTTCTTGGAGTTTTAGGTCACTAGGTTCAAGTTCCTTAGACAAAAGGGGGAGATTCCGGATCTTTTCCTCGCGTTGGGTATAATAACATAAAGAATGGTTATCGCCCGAACCGGTGTATATTTAGCAACCAAGATTTGATCCCACTAGTCCATGAAAAAACTACAGTTGCTTACCATCAATGGTTTCAAACACTAAAGACCTCTCACTGTGAATCATCTTTCAATGGCTCATACATGATAACTAATAGACATCCATGGATTCCATGGAGCCTGAAAAGCTTACCAAGTATTGGCCATTCAAGGTGATTCTAACCTTGGATTACCCTTTAAAGGCTCGTAAGAGATAACTATGGATCTCCAGGGAGTCCGAAAAGCTTACCAAGTATTGGCCATTCAAGGTGATTCTAACCTTGGATTACCCTTCAAAGGCTCGTAAGAGATAACTAATGGATCTCCAAGGAGTCTGAAAAGCTTACCAAGTATTGGTCATTCTAGGTAATCCTACATTTAAACCACCTCCCAGAGGCTCGTAAGAGATAACTAATGGATCTCCAAGGAGTCCGAAAAGCTTACCAAGTATTAGCCCAGGTGATTTTAAGGGATTTTAAGTTAAACTAAAAAATAAAAATCATTAACAAGTAACAACTCTCCTCATTTAAAACAAGGAAAACTCCCACCTTTGTATCCGGATCCCTTACCTAGCTTCCTTTAGTCCAAGAAACGAAAAACCTAGCCACTCATCCTCTAAGAAAACATCCTCAAAGGTTGTTTGGCTAGAAAGAAAATAAAAACAAAATGAATAGGTAAGGTGGAGCAAAGCTCTATGTATTTCTTACTAAAAGAATTTACAAGTGTTCTCCGGAATTTCTTCCGAGAAAGATCCCTCTCAAAAGAGATATTTTTTAAGACATATATAGAGAGATATTTTTAACCCCTCATTTAGATATCTTAAATATCTAAAAATATCTTTAGTTGATTACAAGGAGAAAATAGGTAATTACAAAAAATATTTCAAGATAAAAATCTAACGGAGTCGATGCAAAAATATCTGAAAATTAAACAGGAGGATTTTCGCATAGGGTGCAAAATTCATTTTCCTCGGTCTTGGTTTCTCAAGGCTTGCGAATTTCGCACAAGGTGCGAAATTCATCTTTCACGGTCTTGCTCTCTGTCCTGCAGCTTGTACTCCTTTTGGCATTTCACATGCTATGCGAAAATTTCGCATAGCCATGCGAAATTGCTAAATGTTAGATTTCTTCTCTGATTCTCTTCCTTGCATACTTGATTGATTTGGAAAAGGCTATGAAGCTCTCCAAAACTTGGATTCTTCATGTGTTTGAGCTTCAACTTGCTTTTCCATGGACTATACAAACTTCTCCCTCATTCTTGGCTCGTTTTAATGATCAAAAAGCTATCAAAAACACCAAAACTTGCCAAAAACTAATTAGAAACATTTGCAAGGGTCTTTAATGTGTCAATTGAGTTAAAAGGTAATAAATACTACTCAAAAGGGTTTAAAAGAGTTTATAACAAGCTATAAAAGAGCACTTTTTGAGTAGTAATCAACACCCATTATGTACAAATAAATGGGTAATGGTGGGTTATTAACTTGAATGCATCTCTATAATTGCATAGGTTATACTTTTTCATTTTCCTCCATTACTCAAACATAATGTACCAAATAAATTTCACAATGATGGGGTTACAAAAGTTGTAACACCGCATTCATATAAATTAAATTTTCTATCTCCCCATTTATAATTTGAGTCTTCCATACATAAGACTTGGATGCTCAATCAATTGATTCACCTACCTATCAATTGATACCCTTAAATAATATTTACACAAATGTAATTATATATGGCCACACATTATAGGAAAAAAGCTAACAAAAATACCCAATTGACATGTTTCTTTTATAATGTTTACTAACCATCTTTTGTGAGTTGTAGAGTAATTTTAAATTGCAAATCATCTTGATCTTGGAAGGAGGAAGTGTGGAAAATTGTTAAAGAGAGCATAAAAAGGAAGGAATGTTAATTTCATATGATTAAGCAAAATTAACATGATCATGCTAAATGAACTAGAGTAGAAGTTGTAAGGACTAAAGCATATGTATGAACACTTGTGAAAGTGCACATGAGCATGACAAATAGACTAAGGACTTTACAAATTGTAGCTAATTATCATTTCACATAATCATGCAAAATTGGAATGCTTGCACAAAAATGTTGATTTTGATGTTAATATTCTTTAATTGAAATGGTAAACATTTTTTTAGAGTCATTGATTGCAAGAGAATGTTCTAGATGATCTCTAGGATGATATCAAGTGTCCACTTAAACTTGGCTTATAAATAGTAGTTTGAAACTCTCGTTTTAGACTTTTTTTGAGTTTTGGATCTTTTAGTTTTCTTCTTTTTGTTTTTGTTTTGTTTTTTTTTTTTTTTTTTGTCATTTTTAGATCTTATGTAAGAGAAATTTTGTAATAAAATTTCTTTCACTTTATTGCATTTTCCTTCATTTTTCCACTAACCAAACATGTTGTGTGGAGTCTCACAAACATGAGTAGCTAGCTTTCATTTTTCTCAAAGGAATAAAGATCCAGAGTCAAGATCAATGGTGAACTATAAGATTGAAAGGTGCTTTTGATTAATTGATGATGAGAAAATATTTTCTTTTAATTACCTTAAATAAGGAATATAATGAAATCTTACGTAATTCACTAAATGCTTAATATTAGATACAATTAGATCATATAGTTTCATTACAAGATCTATTAAAAAGTAACTAAAGATGAGTTGAGCTATATTGTGAATAATTGAACAATAAAATTAGGATTCATAGTTTGAGAATTAATTGGATCTGGATTTAAAGCCTAATCAAATATCAGTTTAGGTATGATTTTAAGGTTTTTAATCTAACTTGAAGTTTTTAATCAAACTTGATGAATAGTAGATCTTGAGGACCTTTTTATCATAGAATTTGATTTCTAGCTAATTCAAGAGCTTTTTCATAAGTTTATTTTGTTCTAATTTTGATTAGTTTAATTTTTCATTTAAAATCAATTTTTATCAATTTTCATATATGATTTTTTAATATTTCACTTTTTTCATCATCACCAATTAACATTGTTTTCCCTCTTGATTATTGAACACACTCACCATCTCTGAAAATGATACCTAGAGTCACTATACTATCTTAGTTTTCTGTTAAAATTCTTTTGATTAGACAAAAGCTACTTTTAAATGGTAAGATTAGGTTGTAAATTTTGTTCTAATATGACAAATCCAACAATCCACTTCTCAACCTCATAGTTTGCCATCATTCCAAGTCTAATAACCTAAACTTAATATCAATGTTATGAAAAACCATAACAAAGATCAATAGGGAGAAGAAAATAAGAGGAAAAAAAATGAATAAAACACACAATGTTTTAGGCAAGGATAAAAATATCGGTAATCACAGATATACTGATAATTCGATTTTATGGATATATCGATTTTAATACGAAAAATCCAACAATCCACTTCTCAACCTCATAGTTTGCCATCATTCCAAGTCTAATAACCTAAACTTAATATCAATGTTATGAAAAACCACAACAAAGATCAATAGGGAGAAGAAAATAAGAGGAAAATAAAAAATAAAAAACACATCAAACACACAATGTTTTAGACAAAGATAAAAATATCGGTAATCATAGATATATTGGTAGTTCGATTTTATAGATATATCGGATATATTGGCGGATATTTTGATACAAAATATCGATTGACCTAAAATTGATCAAAACTTTTAAAAATGTAAAATAAAGCTCTTAGAAATAAAATTAAAAGTATAATAGACATTTTAAAATTGTTTTGTTGAAGAAATTAATATATATATATATATATATATATATATATATATATATATATATATATATATATATATATATATAAGTGTACATTGATTATTAAATTACATCAAATATTATTCAATAATAATATTGTTATATTTGATTATAATATGTTTAATTTTAAAATATATTTAATATTAGAATTATGATATATTTAATTTAATTGTACTAAATGATATAAAATAAATGATGATAAATGTATCATTTTTTGTTACTCAATTAAATTATTTTTTTTTAATTATAAAATAATTATAATTAATTTGTAGTTTAAAGTATTGTTTTAATATTTTGTATATATGAAAACTTTTAATATATATATATATATATATATATATATATATGTGTGTGTGTGTGTGTGTGTGTGTGTGTGTTTTTAACAAGGGGCAAACTTGACCCAATGGTAAAATGGATGTTCAACCATGTGTGGGTGTGAGTGTGGGGGGTGGGGGGGTTAAAATGGATGTGTTTGTGTGTGTGTGTTTAACAAGGGGCAAACCTGACCCAATGGTAAAATGGATGCTCAACCATGTGTGTGTGTGGTAAAATGGATGCTCAACCAACCTTTTGGTTGGGGGTTCAACTCCCTCGGGAACAACTCATTTTTGAGCTTTGCCTTGGTCCCTAACTCATTTTTGAGCTTTGCCTTGGTCAACGCATAGCATTGACCGTCAATATTTCAGTGGGAAATGTCATTTCCAAATGCACCGACACCAAAATATTCCGATATCAGCAAGAAAAGTCGTTTCCAAATGTATCGACACACAAATATTTTGGTGATATATCGCTAAAATATCCAAATACTTTAATCAGTTGTTTTAGGTGATTTGGCTTAATGCTTACATCTTCTAGGGAAGATGAAGAACTTCCACCATTATTCAAGAATATTACACCCAAAGCTCTCAAATCTCAAAGTCCTAATTACATCCAAAAGAGATTCTCTCTTTCAACCAAAATCTCTAACATTATACATTCCTACTTGCATAGGAATATTCCATATGATAAGCTTATTGTATAATGATCAAAGATACTTATTCCTAAAAGAAAATCTCACTTTGAGATATTTACTTTATAATAATATGAAAATCTCTTACACTGTTAGGAAAATATCAATAACTTACAAATTAATTCATAATGGAATTTGAGACACTTAAAGTTGTGCATATGTTGTAAGTGGAAAACCTTAATGGCTGAGATTGAATCTTGAAAAAGGTTCAAGAAAGCCTTTGAGAAATGTGAATAAAAAACAATTCCAGATTGCTCTCTTCCTCTCTGTTTTGTGGAGATTTTAGTGGGTCTTCTCAGCTGAAACAACAGCCAACAAAAAGACTGGTAGTGAGTACAAGTGTCACGCCCCAAGACCCACTCCAAGGGCGTGACGGTCATTTCACACCTCAAACCCGAAGGCTTAAAGTATAATCTGACCCAAACAATCATATTGTAACTGGATGTTACCAGTTACCAAATACCTGTTCAGAGTAGCAGAACAAAATCTAAAATCCTCAAATTCAATTTCCAAATAACTTCCAAATATCAATGATCCAAATGAACATAACTAATAATTAAAACAAAATCCAACATAAAATCCTAAGTCAAATTCTAATGATGACTATTCCTCAGCCTAGCCATCACTCCTCACCCGAACTAAGAGTACCTGAAAAATTTTCAACAATTGGGAATGAGCTCACAGCCCAATAAGGAATATTAATGCAATTCATGGATCAAATATTTTCATTTCAAATAGGAGATATCATTTTTTTTTTTTCATCAAATATCAGAGTTTCAACAATACTAATATATTCAAAATTCAACCAACCATTTTCATATCGAATTCAAACACTTTCACATAAGATTCAATCAAATCCATTCAATTTTCATTACTCTGGTTATCAAATATCAAATGCCCAGTTAGGTGGGACTTTTCAAATGGGTGGCTAGCCTCAAATTGTTCCTGGTGGACGGAACCAAACACTACTAGTACTAGTAACCTCTAACCAAACCCCTAGAGGCTGGGGTCCAAATCAATTACATTCCCACCATGAAATGTAAAGGTCAACTATTATATCCCGTTGACAGGGCCGAATAGTCAACTATTATATCCCGTTGACAAGGGCCAAATAAACCAGAGTGATGTTTTTGTTCAAGTATTCAAATTTACACTACATAATATCTCCATATTTTGTGTCATAAATAAAACAAAATATTCCAACATAATATTTAGTGCAAAACAGTTTGATCCATGCATGGTAACAAAATAGCATTTTCTTTTCCACAATTCAAAATAACATATAAAATACTTTAATTTTATAAATATTGCATTAACTTCCCTTACCTCAAAAGAATTCCTCAAAAACTTTGGAGAGAAAAATCTTGAAAATCTATTCTTCACCTAACAAAATATAAGAGGAATAATTATTACTATTTATCTAAAATTATAGGTTTGACAATCCTAAAATTTTAGCTATTCCAATTATTATTATTTTTTTTTTATATATATTTATGAAAAGTAATTTAATCTATTCATATTTTAAAAATTAATAAATTTCTAATTCATATAAAATTGAATTTATTTATTTATTTTAAAATTTACTTCTTGGAACACAACTTAATTAAACTATAATTCATTTCAATAATTAATTTCTATGTTATTTATTAACTTACGCTCATAATTATAATATCAAAAAAAACTTTACTTCCTTTTTTATTTAAAACTTCTATTCTCTCATTTTTATTTTTATTTTTTTAAGCATAAACTTTATTCCCAACAATACTCCATTATTGCCAACAAATAATAGACATATATATATATTAACTAACAACACTCTTCATCCATCCGTACACACACTCATACCCCATATATATATTATATTATTTTTTTTTTCATTCTCCAATTCTTCCACCAGTGTACACGCGTACTCCATTTTTATTTTTATTTTTAATCCTTAAGTCATTCTCCAATTTCACAATGTGCACACGCATCTTCCGATTTTTAGTTTTTTTTTTTTTTTTTTTTTCCCTAAAAGCTTAAAGAATTTCCAATTTCCAACAATAAATCTAAATCTTAAATTTTCACTATTTTGATATTAAAATGAAATAAAAAATAATAATAATAATAATGAACTAACCCTAATCTAAATCGAAATCTTCATAGGAATTTTTTTTTTTCTAATAAAAAAACTTAAGATCTCCCCAATTCCAATAATAAATCAAAATCTTAAATTTTCACTATTTGATATTAAAACAAATTAAAAAAAATTAATAATCTAACCCTAATCCAGATTTGGGGTTTTCCAAAAAAATATATCTAATGTGCTAGAAATTAACTAATGAATCTAAAATAATAATCTAGGGGTTAGAAACTTACCTATAGAGGTTTGTTCTTCAAACCTGAAATCTGACTCCAACCTACGTTCTCTGGAAACTCTCTGCGAATAGGAATACGATTAAAAAAAAAAGAACAGGAAGAAGAGAATTTTCTATTTATACCTAGGGTATTATTCGCAAAATTACTCTTTTACCCCTCTTCCTTTTTATTAAATTAATTAATTAATTAATTTAATATCATTATTAAGAATTCCTAAATTACCCTTAAAAGAAAATGTTGGGCGTTACATCCTCCCCTCCTTAATAAAAGTTTAGTCCTCTAAACTTGACATACCTGAGTCTTGAAATAATTGAGGATGTTTTTCTCTCATCTCTTCTTCTAACTCCCAAGTAGCTTCACGAACACTATGGTTGCTCCATTGAACCTTTACCAATTTGACAACAGCATGACGTAGTACTTTATCCATTACATCTACAATCTGAACGGGCACTTCTTCATATGTCAAGTCCTCAGAAATTTGAATAGGCTCCAACTCCACAACATGAGAGGGATCATAATTATACTTCCTCAAGGTTGAAACATGGAAAACATTATGAATCTTAGATAAACCTGGGGGCAAGGCTACTTTATATGCCAAAGTGCCTACTCTTTCTAATATTTCAAACGGACCCACAAAACGAGGACTAAGTTTTCCTTTTCTCCCAAATCTCATCACAGACTTCATAGGTGAAACTTTCAAGAACACATGATCACCCACCTCAAACTCCAAATCTCGCCTACGATTATCAGCATAACTCTTATGTCTACTTTGAGCTGCTTTTAATCTTTCTTTAATCAAAGCAACTTTTTCAACAGTCAACTGCACAAGTTCAGGCCCCAAAAGTTTCCTTTCTCCAACATCATTCCAACAGATAGGAGATCGACATTTTCTACCATACAATGCTTCAAAAGGTGCCATCCCAATGCTAGCTTGAAAACTATTGTTATAGGCAAACTCTACTAAAGGTAAATGATCATCCCAATTACCTTGCAGGTCCAAAATACAAGCTCTCAACAAGTCTTCCAAAACCTGAATTACCCTTTCTGATTGGCCATCAGTTTGAGGATGGAAAGCAGTACTAAAACTCAACTTAGCGCCCAAAGCTTTTTGTAGACTATGCCAGAATCTAGAAGTGAAACGAGGATCTCTGTCAGACACTATAGAAACTGGTACTCCATGCATTCTCACAATCTCCTTCACATAAAGATAAGCTAAACGATCTAAAGAAAAGTTGACTTTCATAGGCAAAAAGTGAGCAGACTTTGTCAACCGATCAACAATCACCCAAATAGCATTATTACCCCCTAAGGTTCTTGGCAATCCTATCACAAAATCCATGGTAATATGCTCCCACTTCCACTCAGGAATAGCAAGTGGCTGCAAAGACCCTGCTGGTCGCTGATGCTCAGCCTTCACCTGTTGACACACTAAACACTGAGCCACAAACTGTGCAATATCACGCTTCATACCTGACCACCAATAGTTTTGCCTCAAATCCTTGTACATCTTTGTCCCTCCTGGGTGGATTGCAAACTTGGAACAATGAGCTTCCTCTAAAAGCTCCCTCCTTAAGTCTTCATCATTTGGGACACAAAGTCTAGTCCCAAATCTCAAGATCTCATCCTCTGACAAAACAAAATCAGGCTTACTGCCCCTCTTAACTTCCTCCATAACTTGCACTAATTGGGAATCATTCTTTTGTAGGGTCTTAATTCTCCCAACTAAGTCTGGTTGTACTCTGAAATTTGCTACAAGTGCTCCTAAGCCCATAACTCGAAAGTGGACTTGTAAACTCCTCAACTCTTCCAATAATTGCCTCTGACAACCTCTAATAGCTGCTAAGGAACCAACTGACTTCCTACTCAAGGCATCAGCTACAACATTCGCCTTTCCAGGATGATACTGAATAATACAATCATAGTCCTTAAGTAGTTCTATCCATCTTCTCTGTCTCATGTTCAACTCCTTTTGGGAAAATAGATACTTCAAACTCTTATGATCTGTGAATATCTCACAAGTTTCACCAAAGAGAAAATGTCTCCAAATCTTAAGTGCAAAAACCACAGCAGCTAACTCCAAATCATGAGTAGGGTAGTTCCTTTCATAAGGCTTCAACTGTCTAGAAGCATAAGCTACAACTCTCCTATGCTGCATAAGAACACAACCCAAACCCTGATGAGAGGCATCACTATACACCACAAATCCTCCTGAACCTGAAGGAATAGTCAAAATAGGAGCTGACACTAATCTATTCTTCAACTCTTGGAAACTACATTCACAATCATCAGACCACTCAAACTTAACTCCCTTCTGTGTCAACTTAGTTAAAGGTAGGGCAATCTTAGAGAACCCTTCTATAAACCGCCTATAGTAACCAGCAAGTCCCAAGAAACTTCGAATCTCAGTCACAGTACTAGGTCTTCTCCAATTAGCTACAGCATCTACCTTTCCAGGGTCAACTGAGATGCCATCATTGCTTACCACATGCCCAAGGAAAGAAATTCGGTCTAACCAAAACTCACACTTCTTCAGCTTAGCATACAACTGCTTATCTCTGAGGGTCTGTAATACAATACTTAAATGGCCCTCATGCTCCTCTCTACTTCTTGAGTATACCAAGATGTCATCTATAAAAACCACCACAAACTGATCTAGATAGGGCTTGAATACCCTATTCATTAAGTCCATAAAAGCAGCAGGTGCATTAGTCAAACCAAAAGGCATAACCAAAAACTCATAATGCCCGTATCTAGTTCGAAAAGCAGTCTTGGGTACATCTTCACTTCTAACCCTTAACTGATGATAACCAGATCGAAGATCAATCTTAGAGAACACACAAGCACCTTGTAGCTGATCAAACAAATCATCAATCCGAGGAAGGGGATACTTGTTCCTCACTGTCACCTTATTCAACTCCCTATAGTCAATGCAAAGTCTCATTGAGCCATCTTTCTTTTTCACAAATAGAACAGGAGCTCCCCAAGGTGAAACACTGGGCCTGATAAAACCCTTGTCTAATAACTCCTGAAGCTGAACTTTCAACTCCTTAAGCTCCACAGGTGCCATCCTGTATGGGGCCTTAGACATAGGACCTGTTCCTGGTACCAGATCGATGGTGAACTCCACCTCTCTCTCTGGTGGCAAGCCAGGCAAATCCTCTGGAAAGACATCAGGATACTCCCTTACTATGGGTATGTCTTCCAACTTCAAATCACTTTCATTACTCATCACACTAGCCAAAAATCCTTGGCAACCCTTCTTGAGCAAGCTACTAGCTCGCAAGGCTGAGATCATACGCAGTGGTCTATCCACATGCTTCCCTTCAAAGCTAAACTTAGGCTGACCAGGAATACTAAACGTCACCCTTTTCTCAAAACAGTCAACAGAGGCATGGTAGGAAGCTAACCAATCCATCCCCAAAATCACATCAAAATCCTGAAGGTCAAGGAGTACTAAGTCAACTGGCATTTCCCTATAACCAATCATCACAATACAATTTCTAAGCATTTTACTAGCCACAACAGAATCTCCCACAGGAGTAGCAACAATTAAATCAAAGTCCATGCTAGCAACAGGCAAACCCAACAAACCAGCAAAAGATACTGAAACAAAAGAGTGTGTTGATCCAGGATCAATCAAGACTCTAGCAAATAAGGTGTGGATTCGGAGAGTACCTGTCACCACATCAGAAGTGGCCTGAGCATCTCGATGAGTCATTGCAAACACCCGCCCATGGGCTTTGGGTTTCTGTTTATCCTCCTTATTTTCCTCTTTAGGCTTCCCAGTGATGAACTTCCTATTCTCTGGACAATCTCTGATCAAATGTCCTTGCTTCCCACAACCAAAGCAAGCTCCAGTCTCTCTATAGCATGGCCTACCCCCATGCTTCTTGCCACAAGTAGGACAAATCCCATCTAAATTCTGTGCTACCTTCCCTTTATTCTGATTTCTTCCTGATGTAGCCCTTCGCTGTGCTTGATTACCATGAGCACCATCACTTCTATTTCGCTTCCTTTGCTGTTCCCTATACTGATGAAGCTCCTCATTATCTTTCTCTGCTATAAGAGCTCTATCAACAACCTCTGAATAGACACCAAGCTTCAGAATAGATATCTTGTTCTTCAAATAAGGCTTTAATCCATCCTGAAACTTTAATGCCTTTTCCTCCTCTGTAGCAATCAACTGTGGGGAAAAACGTGATAACTCTGTAAATTTGGCCTCATACTGAGCCACAGTCATATCCCCCTGTTCCAAACGAATAAACTCTCCCACCTTCTGCCGCCTAACACTGTCAGGGAAATACTTCTTGTAGAAAGCCTCCCGAAATTGTCTCCAGGTTATGGGTCCCTGATCCTCCAAAAGTCTCCTAGTCATACGCCACCAATGATCTGCCTCTTTATCTAACATAAAAGCTGCATAAGAGGCTTTTTGCTCCTCAGAGCAATCTATTACACCAAAGAATTTCTCCATCTTAAGGATCCAAGCCTCTGCCTCTGTGGGATCTGTAGCACCAGAAAAGTAAGGAGGACCCAATTTCTTGAAGTCATCAAAAGAGCTACCCCTAGAAGATGAAGACTGTCCCTGAACATTAGTCCCAGCAGCTCGAGCTTGGCGTTCAACTAAACCAGCTAGTGTCCCAAGATACCTATAGATCCCTTCTACACTCACAGGAGGCAAACCCTCAACTGGAGGTACATCATCATTAGCCTGACTGTTTTGGGAAGATGCAGGTCTCCTTGGTGGCATGGTGTCCTATAAAGCAACAGGTGTAACTAAATTAGTCACTAAGAAGTCAAATAAGCAAACTAGAACTGTAAGGAATAAAAGGAATCAGACTAGATGAAGTTGAAACTTAAACTAATGCGTCATTCATCTATTCCCAAAGGTAAACTAAACAAGTTCCCATCAAGATCACAACCTAGTGCTCTGATACCACTCTGTCACGCCCCAAGACCCACTCCAAGGGCGTGACGGTCATTTCACACCTCAAACCCGAAGGCTTAAAGTATAATCTGACCCAAACAATCATATTGTAACTGGATGTTACCAGTTACCAAATACCTGTTCAGAGTAGCAGAACAAAATCTAAAATCCTCAAATTCAATTTCCAAATAACTTCCAAATATCAATGATCCAAATGAACATAACTAATAATTAAAACAAAATCCAACATAAAATCCTAAGTCAAATTCTAATGATGACTATTCCTCAGCCTAGCCATCACTCCTCACCCGAACTAAGAGTACCTGAAAAATTTTCAACAATTGGGAATGAGCTCACAGCCCAATAAGGAATATTAATGCAATTCATGGATCAAATATTTTCATTTCAAATAGGAGATATCATTTTTTTTTTTTCATCAAATATCAGAGTTTCAACAATACTAATATATTCAAAATTCAACCAACCATTTTCATATCGAATTCAAACACTTTCACATAAGATTCAATCAAATCCATTCAATTTTCATTACTCTGGTTATCAAATATCAAATGCCCAGTTAGGTGGGACTTTTCAAATGGGTGGCTAGCCTCAAATTGTTCCTGGTGGACGGAACCAAACACTACTAGTACTAGTAACCTCTAACCAAACCCCTAGAGGCTGGGGTCCAAATCAATTACATTCCCACCATGAAATGTAAAGGTCAACTATTATATCCCGTTGACAGGGCCGAATAGTCAACTATTATATCCCGTTGACAAGGGCCAAATAAACCAGAGTGATGTTTTTGTTCAAGTATTCAAATTTACACTACATAATATCTCCATATTTTGTGTCATAAATAAAACAAAATATTCCAACATAATATTTAGTGCAAAACAGTTTGATCCATGCATGGTAACAAAATAGCATTTTCTTTTCCACAATTCAAAATAACATATAAAATACTTTAATTTTATAAATATTGCATTAACTTCCCTTACCTCAAAAGAATTCCTCAAAAACTTTGGAGAGAAAAATCTTGAAAATCTATTCTTCACCTAACAAAATATAAGAGGAATAATTATTACTATTTATCTAAAATTATAGGTTTGACAATCCTAAAATTTTAGCTATTCCAATTATTATTATTTTTTTTTTATATATATTTATGAAAAGTAATTTAATCTATTCATATTTTAAAAATTAATAAATTTCTAATTCATATAAAATTGAATTTATTTATTTATTTTAAAATTTACTTCTTGGAACACAACTTAATTAAACTATAATTCATTTCAATAATTAATTTCTATGTTATTTATTAACTTACGCTCATAATTATAATATCAAAAAAAACTTTACTTCCTTTTTTATTTAAAACTTCTATTCTCTCATTTTTATTTTTATTTTTTTAAGCATAAACTTTATTCCCAACAATACTCCATTATTGCCAACAAATAATAGACATATATATATATTAACTAACAACACTCTTCATCCATCCGTACACACACTCATACCCCATATATATATTATATTATTTTTTTTTTCATTCTCCAATTCTTCCACCAGTGTACACGCGTACTCCATTTTTATTTTTATTTTTAATCCTTAAGTCATTCTCCAATTTCACAATGTGCACACGCATCTTCCGATTTTTAGTTTTTTTTTTTTTTTTTTTTTCCCTAAAAGCTTAAAGAATTTCCAATTTCCAACAATAAATCTAAATCTTAAATTTTCACTATTTTGATATTAAAATGAAATAAAAAATAATAATAATAATAATGAACTAACCCTAATCTAAATCGAAATCTTCATAGGAATTTTTTTTTTTCTAATAAAAAAACTTAAGATCTCCCCAATTCCAATAATAAATCAAAATCTTAAATTTTCACTATTTGATATTAAAACAAATTAAAAAAAATTAATAATCTAACCCTAATCCAGATTTGGGGTTTTCCAAAAAAATATATCTAATGTGCTAGAAATTAACTAATGAATCTAAAATAATAATCTAGGGGTTAGAAACTTACCTATAGAGGTTTGTTCTTCAAACCTGAAATCTGACTCCAACCTACGTTCTCTGGAAACTCTCTGCGAATAGGAATACGATTAAAAAAAAAAGAACAGGAAGAAGAGAATTTTCTATTTATACCTAGGGTATTATTCGCAAAATTACTCTTTTACCCCTCTTCCTTTTTATTAAATTAATTAATTAATTAATTTAATATCATTATTAAGAATTCCTAAATTACCCTTAAAAGAAAATGTTGGGCGTTACAACAAGGATGAATTCAAAGCTGACTCCAACGTCGAGGTCGGTGACCATATTCAAGCCATTGATGGCGCAAGGATTGGAGATGAAGCTGTTGTGGAAGGAGGCCAGAGTAGCTCACCATTAACACTACTTTTTCCTTTCTCATCGAATATCTTTTCCATATATAGTCAACTTTCAAGAACCTGGAGGCATGCTACTATAAAATCTCAAAGAAAGTGACCGATCAGTTGTGGGTGAATTATTGAAGTGCATAACAAGCACTCCATGGATACCGTGTAGTTGAGTGTTGAAAGCAATAGAAATGTACACAATACAGTTTTTAAAACCTCAAAGAAAGTGACTGAGGGCTGGTGAGTAAATTATTGAATGGCATTTGAGTCTCCTACTTTGTTCATCCTGCAAAAATGGAAGAAAACAAAAGTCCCCATAAAGTTAGGTTCAATATCTTATCATAAAGACAATAATGGAGAAAGAAAAAGAAAAGACACCTTATTTTTTGGTGAAGTTCCAGCACCAGCCACCCCCCACCTTTCCACTCCTCTTATGATCATCACTACATGTAAGCAGCATTACACCCATGTACATATTCACAATCTCTACCATCCACTAAAATAAACTAGATCCACATGAATTACCACACAAAAGCCGGAAATGGTTTTAGCATTAAGAGAGCAAGCTTTGTAAGTAGCTGTCCACATTCTCCAGTCCGCACAAATTCTTCACAACAGGCATTGTTGCCGGGACCTCCAACTGGAATGTCAAATCAGACTTGCATAGCCCAGTCCAGGAAAGAAGCTGTTGTCGGGCTTCTCTAATAGCTGCCCTTGTAGCACAGTGAACTGAAACTGCTAGAAGTAATGGTGGCTCACCAGAAGCTGCACAAAACATATTCACCTTGCTGATTATGATTCATCAATCTACAGAAAGCACTGTATCAATTTAATTCACAATGAATTGCATAGTCAATGGTACTAGCCTTTAGCAAATAAAACAAGTTTTTGCATGTAGTTACTGTAGCAGTACTATCCACTTACTACTGCAGCCATTTCTCATTCTATTGTAATGAGTTGCTGACAATTCATGTTAATGCTACTCTAGCAGAAAGAAATAAAAGCTTACTCTTCTATGTTCTCAATATTCAAAGAGAATTAAGCCTTTTCCCACATTTGAGCTTAACTAGCACATCATTTCATTGAGAACAAGAAGAGTTACTTCTGATGCATACTGCAAATTACTCCATTTGTATCAGAAATGCAAGAAAAAGAAAAGGCCAACTCTTCTAGATTCTCAAGATTCAAAGAGAATTGAGCATTTTCCAACAGCTAAGCTTCTTATATTGGATCTCTATTATTCTCGCCAACACCCTCTCACTTCTAACTCCTCACTCACAATCTTACTCCATTCCCATCTCTCCCAACTTATACCCTTTCTCATTCGAGATCTTCCTTTAATATTTCCTTATTTTACAAAGAAATCTATTTTTCATAAAGAAATATGGAAACAAGAAATCTTCTATAAGGAATGATTATTGGAACCAATATTAGAAATTTAAGACATTTTCGAATTGAACTCCTCAAGCATAAGTTCTCTCCTTTTATTCTAAAATAATAAAAGTTTTTGACCTCTTCATCACTCATATGTTGGATCCACCCATAGGAGATGTACAACCTTTAAGAAAGCCTCTCAACAGTTCTCATCAAATCAATAGACCTCTACAATCCCAAAAGTATCAACTAAATCCTGTTTGATGTTCCCAGAGGAGCTCCCCTCCATGATGATCCCGACCTCCAAACTCCAAACTTCTCTATTTTCTATTACTTCAGACTATAATCTCTCTCACATAGACACCAATTTGGTATCAGAGCTATGGATGGGCACTAGAGGTTCTGAGTGTAGAGGTGATTCCAGATAGTTGCTTATGTCAACACCTGATCTTGGTGCAAATTATAAATGTGGTGCATCACCTTGATCAATCATCTGTAAAGACTCAAGGACGATTTGTTTGCCAAAATTTGAAGTCTTTACTTCAGCAGAGCAAAGAATCCAACCTCTAAAATTCAACAGTTTCAAATTGCACTAGAGACCTTGTAATCAACTCCAGTTAAATAGAGGAAAAGTGAGCAGATGTTTGTAGTGTGATGACCTATTTACTATTTACAGCTGGACAAGGGCAAGGAAACTCCCAACAATATTAGATGAAGAACAAAACAAATGCACTCATCTAAATCCACAAGGAAACAAATGAATTACCAATTTACACCTATATTAACAAGGTATTGTTCAATAAAACTGAGAACTTAATACTTAATGACTTAACATGATTTAATCCAAACTTTACTGAATTTGATAACTTAAAAACTTGTTAGTGCTGAATTTTGCTGATTTTTGTCAAATATGAAAAAACCAATCGAAAAGCTTTTTGAAACTAATAAATTCAATATATTTATCCTTATGAAGTGATGAGCTTATGAGAGAGAAACAAGGGAAGAAAGATTTGATGGTTCCTTATTCTTAGTGGCTGCACCTTGAACCTAAACCCTGCTCCATCGATGTCTCCTACTCTTCCTCACATCTCCATTTATCCTGTATAGTTTTGTAAAACTCATTTCAGTTTCATAATATTTTTTTGCCTTCATCTCCATTTATATTTATAAAGATATTTCAACATCTTTCCTTAGTTCTATAAGGGAACTTATTTTTATAAGAAAATACCAATATAGAAAATATTTGATTGTTTACAAAAGGAATATGTAACAAGAAACAATTTTCAACATCTCTCCATTTCTCAAATCATTTCTGTGAGTTGGGTAATCCATCTTACATTTCTTAATCCTTTCGATGACAAAGTCAATGTAGCAACCACCCTCCAACTTCTTCAGTAACAAATGGTTGTGAAGATGGTTCTTTTGAATGTTAAACCCCAAGGATGGGTAATCCTAAGTTTTGATTATCACAAAACAAGGATTATGGTACTAATAGTTGAAGTTTGTCTAAGAGTATCAGGTAATGAAGATCATATTAATGGTAGTATTATTATTTGAAGAAATTCAAGACAAGGACTTAAAGTTGAAGACTATGGAAAGCTTGAAGACCTAGCACAGGTTATGTTTTATCTCTTCTTGTAAATTAGTACTTGTATATTTATTGAGGGTGACAAATCTTAACCTAGCAAAGTAGGCCACATGACCCTTAATTCCATGAAAAACCCTCTAAGGATACTTAAATTTTTTTTTGCCTAAACCAAGCCTTAAACTAACAAAAATCTCCTTGAAATTCATGCATTACAGCTCAAAGACATGGTTAAAAGGTTGGAATCAATTTTGGACTTCTGCAGAAACTTTTTGGACTATCCAAGCACAAAATGGATTACAAGCCTAAAAGGTCAACCATAATCAGAAAAAGTAATGATGGATTTGAAAGCTTTAGCAGCAAAAGAAAAGATAGATGTGCAAGTTTAGTTACCACCTGCAGAAGGCCAACCATTTAGTCAACCTAATGACCAAAAGCTGGACCATATGGTTGACTCAATGGGTAGGTATAGCTTCTAAAGGTCAGCTACATCTCATTAAATGCCTAATGGCTAGTCAAAGTTGACTAGTCTCCTATAAGATGTGCCTAATGGTCAGGTTGACTAAAACCTATATATAATCAACCTTAGGTGTCTTTATTGACATAATAATAACCTACAAACCCCATTTATTATCATTCTTGGCTTCTTCAATTCTCCAAAATTCATTGAATCCAAATTTGCTCCTCATTAAGTGCACTATTGTACTTGACCATTTTCATTTGTAAATCCACTTTCACAAAGAGTTGCTTGATTCATTTCATCTTGTACTTAAGAAAGCATTTATTTGAAGAGTTGAGAGATATCTTGTACTTATAAAGGTCTATTGGAATCTTGGAATCTAAGTGAATAGAAACACTAAGAGCTTTGGTTGAGGAAGCTTTTAACATAGTGGATATACCACTATGCTTGGTAATGAATAATAAGATTTTCGATTACCATCTTAAATGCCCAAGATCCAGATTGGTTGTTTCACTAACCAAATTTCTTGCCTCAAGTCATGAATGAAACTACGAATATGAGAACCATTCGTTTCTTACAGAACAAGAGCCTTGACCTTCGTTTTCACGGAGAAAACATAATAACTTTAAGAGAAAGGACTTTTTGTTTCTTCAGAAGAAAAATTATTTTTTCTTATGTTTTCCGGGGAAAGAAAAAAACGTATTTCTTCACCTTTGTTTTCAGGAAGAGAGAGGGAAAATGTATTCTTTCTCTCTCTAGTTTTCCACGGAGAGAGTTCTCACAAAGAGAGAGAGTTTTCTCTTAAGAGAGAGAAAAAAACTTTTTTTTTTAAATAGTGGCAGTTTTTGGATAGTTTTAAAACTCCCAGAAACAACTTCCCTTATTTCTCCCATTAATTTTGTCAGGTCGGGTCAAGTCAGCCCACTTGGGCACCCAAACCCAACTCCAACATCTCCCACTTGCACAAGATGGGTTGAACTAGCCCAATCATTCATCCAAGTCCATTCTATTCCACTTTTAAAGGTCATTCATACAGGCAAATGGGTCATGTGACTATGCAAGCACACCTGCAATTTGGGAGCTATAAACTTATGCACCTATTAGGGATACATAGCAGCTCAACCCCAAAAAATTATGAGTGAACAATACTAATCATGTCTCATTGTACCCCAGACTTATTTAGTTACATTTTAATGCATACACTTAATCCCTCAAAGTTGTATATCATCCAACATTATAAATGCATTCATAATTATATATGCTACGAAAGCAATATAATCAATTGACCATGAACACATCTTTATCAATCTTAAAAAAAGTCTTCCTTATGAGCTCATGCCTTTTAGATCCAAATTAATTGCTTGCCCAATATGTCCCATAAGGATAGATTATTTCATTTCCGTCGAAAACATATCAAAGTAGCAACATTAGTTTGTCACCTCAAAACATAGTCAAAAGTACAAAGAGTACAATATAGGCTATTATAATTGTAATAAGCCCTAAGGATCTCACACTGTGAGGATGCAAGGATTAATCACTCACTTTCCTTATTAGTCATATTCAAACACAAGTAGTATGAAATACATGCTATGGTGGTTTCTCTTCACTTAGAGAGTGTATGTCAAACTACCACCATATGGACCTCAACTAAGAGCTTCACACTAACAGCTTGTTTAAGTTTTGCATCTATGGTTCTCCTTAAACCTTTTATGCTAAAACTCAAGTCCGGTTCAAATAGAAAAATGTAATTGTGGGCGATTACATTCGGTCAAGATGTCATTTACTATAGACCTCATCTTGACACTTAATCAAGGCGACACTCATCATCTCTTGAATACTTTTAACTCATTTATCAACATTAGTATATTGTGTCTCATCCCAGCTCATAAACATATTGATTAGGGCGGTTGCTCGTATGAGAGAGTCAACCTCTGCCTGTTGACATACTCATATATGTAAGTACCAATTACATATTCAATTATATGAATAACAAATATTCATATCATTTTATCATGTATAAAGTATCTTATATCCAATCAATAATGGTTCATGACATATGATCCACATAGATCATAACCGACGCAATCCCAATGACTTTCCATGTATAGAAAAACATGTTTCTTAAAATGGATTTTGTGAATGGATCAACAACCATTTCACATATAGGTAAATATTCAGGATCATTTTCTCTTCGTGCAATAATATCTCTTTTAAAATTATTCTTGGTATCTAGATGTTTAATTCTTCCATGATATTTCGGATCATTTACATAAATGGTCTCAAATTGATTGTCATTAGCTTAAAAACATCCTTGACTATTCCCAAGCTTTGCAAAAAATCTTTTCAACCATACAACTTCTTATATTACAGTTGAACGAACAATAAATTCAGCTTCAATGGTTGACAAAGCTATACAAGTTTGTTTCTTGCTTTTCCATAATTTGGCACCATTATTAAACAAGAATGTGTATCTAGATGTTGATTTGTGCTCATCTAGATCACCTGCCCAAATGACGTGTGAGTAACCCACAAGCACAATTCTTTGCCTTAATAATAAAAGGAATAGTCCACAATGCCTATTAGATACTAAAGAATTCTCTTTACTGTTTTCCAATGCATCATTCTAGGATTTTCTTGGTAACGACTCACCACCCCAACAACATAGTAGATATATATAGTCTTGTACACATTGTAGCATACATTAGACACCCAACAACACTGAAATAGGGAACATTAGTTATTTTTCTCTTTTCTTTTGGAGTCTTTAGACTCATTTCTTTACTTAGGTTTTCACCTCTTGCAAATGGAGTGTCAATGGGATTGCAATCTTGCATATTGAATCATTCAAGGATATTCTTAATATAGTGCTCTTGTAAAAGAGTCACTTGTTTGTGAGAACGATCACTATGGATCTTTACTCCAAGAATGTAAAATGCTTCTCCTATATCTTTCATCTCAAAAGTAGATGACAACAATCTTTAAATGGTTTATACAAACTCCAAATCATTTCTAGCTATAAGTATATCATCCATGTATAAAGATAATAACATATATTTATCTTTATTTTGCTTAATATAAACATAATGGTCCTCATCAATCATTGTGAAAACATACGAAGTTATTGCACAATAAAATCTTAAGTTCCATTGTCTAGATGATTGTTTAAGGCCATAAATCAATCAATTTAACTTGCACACTTTGTGTTATTGGCCTTGGATAATGAAATCCACTGGTTGTTTCATATAGATTTCTTCATTCAACTCTCCATTAAGGAAATTTGTTTTAACATCCATTTAGTGTAGCTCTAAATCTATATGAGCTACTATAGCTAGAATGAGGCGAATTGAGGCAAACCTAACTACTGGATAGATGGTTTCCTCATTGGCTATACCCTCTTGTTGGGTATACCCTTTAACTACTAATCGAGCTTTATAATTTTCAATGGACCCATCTACCTTTCATTTTATTTTAAGAACCCATTTGTTCCCAATAGATTTTCAATTTGAAGGCAGATCAACCAAGTCCTAGACTTGATTCTTTCGTATCAACTCCAATTCCTCTTCCATTGCTTTTCTCCATTCATCTTTAGTTAGACAAGTAAGAGTTTTTTGAACCCACTTAGGCTTAGCATCATCATATTGAGTGACAATATGAACTTCCCCTTCAATTTCAAATCGTCGTCGAGGAATAATTTATCGAGAACTTTTTCTCAACATCGACTCTTCTACTGTACTTGCTACAAGTACTAGTTCACTCCCACTCGATTCAAGCATCAACTGCTATTCGGGTATGGATCTTATGTTGGGATTCATAATTTCATAAAGATGTAAATCCCTATCAATTTCACCCATACGTGGGAAATTGCCCTCTAAGAACATGACATCTCGTGATTTTAATTCAGTTACTGTTCCATCTTCATGCTCACCTATTAACACATACCCTTTGGAGTGTTCACTGTAACTTATAAAGATACATTTCCTTCCTCTATGACCTAATTTTTCATATTTATGCAAAGGATTGTGAACATAAGCCACTGACCTCCAAGGTCGCAAATTGCTAGGATTAGGCTTTCGGTTATTCCATAACTCATATGGAGTAGATGAAACAAACTTTGAGGGTACTTGATTAAGTACATGAGAAGTAGTCAACAATGCGTCCCCCCAATATGAAATAGGAGGATTGGATTGAACCACCATTGATCTAACCATGTGTAACAATATTCTATTCCTCCTTTTAGCAACAACATTATGTCGTGGGTTCCTTGGAATAGTCTATTGTGTACCAATACCCTTTTCATCACATAAATCTTCAAATTGTTCTGATAGATATTCTCTACCCCGGTCTGTTCTTTATGTTCTAATCCTTTTGTCTAACTGATTCTCAACTAAATTAATGTAGCGTCTGAAACAATCTAATGTTTCTGACTTATGAGAAATCAGATAAACATGACCGTAACGAGTAAAGTCATCAATAAAAGTGATGAAGTACAAGGCCTCATACCTTGCTTTAACACACATAGGATCATAAATGTAAAAAACGGATCAATTGCAATGATGTTTTAGTTCTAGTTCCTTTTTCGAATGGTTTTCTTATAGTTTTATTAGCTAGACAATATTCACAAGTTGGCATATCTCTTTTAGTGAATTGACCAAGAAGAATTTCTCTAGCTAGCATGTCATATGATCACATGATAACATGCATTTCTAGAAGTAGTCATCAATGAATAATAACTATCATTAGTATTAGACAACACACAGTTATCAATGTCAAGAACTATAAAACCATTCAAAATAAATCCAGAACCAAAGTATGTTGTTCCCAAATACAACTCCATTACTGAATCATGAAAATTTAAATTGAAACTTAAACCAAAAAAGACTAACACAGAGACCAAATTTCGTCGAATATTCGGAATATAAATAACATCATGTAGGAATAGGGTACATTCTCTACACAACTCCAATTTACACGTTCCAATACCCTTGACCTCAACTTTAAAGTTGTTTCCTACATAGATTCATTTTGTACCGAAACTAATTCATCGAAACTTTACATATGCTTCTTGGTCTCTAGCTATATGGTTAGTGGGGACTAAGTCTAGTTTGACTCGGTGCACTCAAGAGTAAAGTGACCATAGTTGCCACAATTATAGCATTTGAACTTGCTCTTATCCTTCTTAGCACGCTTAAACTTCTTGAGTGTCTCAATTTTTTCTTTCTTTGAAGCATCATCAGATCTCTTATTCTTCTTGAAGAATTTTCTATTACGCTTAAAGCCGAAAGTTTTTGCGAGAACTGGATTCAGCTACATGAGCTTGTTCATTGGGCCTAGCAACCATAAGTCACTTGACTTCCAATTCAAGATGGCAAAATATATCATCAAAGGTCTTGACACTCTTATCATGTGTCATATTCACCACCATATGTTCAAAGCTCTTTGGTAGAGATTTGATGATCGCCTCAACTTGTTGCTTATTAGTGAAGACATGTCCGGATATCTTAAGCTCTCTTATCATTCTTTTCATCTCCCTAAGATGTTGTTTCATTGTATGGTTCAGCCACATCTTGTAATTTTCAAATTTCAGTACAAGTTCTCTCAACTTAGTAGTTGAAAGTTCACCATACTTTTCCTTTAGAGCTTGCCACATTTTATGAGTAGTTTGGTAAACCTCATACTCAATCATGAGATCATCTTACATACAGTTTAACAATGTAATGCAAGTTAAAGAACTCTTTTTCTTCCAGCCCATATAAGCCTTCTGATCTCTTTTATGTTAAGCAGAGTTTCCTTGTTTAGGTTCTTACATGACATGATTCAGTGTATCAAGAGTCTCTCGCTCTTCAAGGAAATACTGAACTTTGCGATACCAAATCTTGTAATTATCGTCATTCAGTTTCTCACCTTTGTTTGATTATTCTATGATGTTCCTTGTTGTAGTCGATATATTCAACTACTTAAGAGATATTGCACAATCTTATTAATCGGTACTTTTATGGATATTGATACTTTTACCTGCTCTAATCATTTTCTAATGTGTAATAACCTTAAATTGCAATAGAAACAAAAGTTCACTATGTTGCCAATCAACTCCTATATACAATTTTAATTATTACAAATTAGAAATAATCTATGCAAGTATTTCTAATTTTAGGCAAGAAATTACTTAAATTTCTTTTTAGCCTAAAACCTCCCACTCTATAAAAAAAATATATTATACAACTAGCATGTATCAATAACGTATACAAAAGAATTAAAGACATGCATGTACATAAAAGACATACTCATTTATCAAACGATAAATATTTGCATATAAGATACATTACATGTATAAAGCATAAAAAAGTAACATGTAGAAAAAGAACTAATCTTCTCTCTTAAAACTAAAAGGAACAACAATATTAGGATTATACACAATGTCTTCCGTAACTCTAGATGTTGTTTTCAATAACCATAGTCTTTTATGAAAACAAAAAAAAAACATCGAGCCTAGTTGGTAGAGTACAGGACTCTTATACCTATGGTCAAGGGATCGAGCCTTTTTATAGGCAATCCCTTCTCCCTATTTATTTTTTCACTAGTAACGAATACTCATATTTAAGACCCTCCTTTTCTTTTCTTTTTTTATAGTCTAATTATATTTGAACAAATCAATATAATTTGACTTGAATGAGGGCATCAAAGCTCGAACTTGGGTCTCAAGTGAGCATGAGAAAAGTTCTAACCAAAAACACTAATTCAACTTTGATGTTAATAAGTAGATTAAAACATATTTAACTTTTTGTATTATTATTACTTTTTCAAAAAAAAAAAATTCCCAGAAAAAATATTCCACTTTATTTGTTTTGGAGAAGGGCTTTTCTGGAACCATAACCAGAAATTGAGACTCCTGGAGTGGGTGCACTTTGCACCTATTTTTTCTCCAAGTGGCTCTTATCTTTTTCCTTTTCGTTTTTTTTTTCTAGAACAATATCCAAAATCATATAATCCCAAATTTTTTGTTTATTTAATATTTATTTATTTTTTTGTAGAATAAAGTCAAACAAAAAAAATTATTTTTAAATTCAAGAAATGTGTCTTTCCGGAACCATAACCAGAAAACATTTCTTTCTCTACTTATTTCTTTTTCAAAGAAAACAAAAATGTTCTTCTTTTGAAATGCCCAAGATAATAAGATTTTTGATTACCTTCTGAAATGCCCAAGATCCAGATTGGTTGTTTCACTAGCCAAATTTCTCACCTCAAGTCATGAATGAAACTACGAATATGAGAATCATTCGTTTCTCACAGCACAAGAGTCTTGACCTTCGTTTTCATGGAGATAACAAAATAACTTTAAGAGAAAGAACTTTTTGTTTCTTCAAAAGAAAAATTATTCTTTCTTATGTTTTCCAAGGAAAGAAGAAAACATATTTCTTCACCTTTGTTTTCAGGAAGAGAGAGAGAAAATGTATTCTTTCTCTCTCTAGTTTTCCATAGAGAGAGTTCTCAGAGAGAGAGAGAGTTTTCTCTTAAGAGAGAAAAAAAAAACTTTTTTTTTTAAATAGTGGCAGATTCTGTATAGTTTTAAAACTCCCAAAAACTGCTCCCCTTATTTCTCCCATTAATTGGTTAGGGTTGGGTCAGGTCGGCCCACTTGGGCACCCAAACCCAACTCCAACACTTAGTAAGAAGATAAGGGGAGTGGATGCAGCGGCTTCCAAACCACTATAAATATTATTTGTAATCTCTTAACATGGTGGATATGCCACCATCCTTGGGAAGAAGCTAAAGGGAGTGGATGTAAGTGGTTGTCAAACCATTATAAATCACTATTTGCAATCTCTCCTACATTCCATCGCCTTCTATTTTACGGTGACTTGCATTTACACTTCATTATTATTTATCTTTGTTCTAATTTTTGTTAAAAAAGTTAAAAATTAGCCAACACCCAGTTCACAAACCACCATGTATAACTAGGTTAAGTTAGGTAGACTTCACCATTGTATCTAATGAGCCTAATCCTAATATGAAGTCCCTAGAGAATAATTAGGTCCCAATTTTTCTTGATGAGGACCTATACTTTCATTTTACTTGCATGATTTTTGTCATTTTAAGTCAACAATCTTGTCTCATTATAAATCGAAGTCTTTTCATTGAATGTGATCTTATCAACATTGGTAAAAGGCGATTGATAAGGAATCAGAAGTCTTAAAATCTTATCAACCTGCACCCTTGAAAACTGCAATTGATTGTAAATGGGTGTATAAGGTGAAAACCTAATAAGATGAAACCATTGAAAGGTACAAGACAACATAAGTTGCCAAATATTTTATACAAGAATAGAGAATTGCTTATGATGAAACTTTTACTCCAAGTGCAAGCATGACATCAATTCATACTCTTATTATTATTGCTTTCATAAAATAATGTCATTTATCTCAGATGGATGTTAAAAATGTTGTGCTTTGAGATGAAAGATCTGGCACTATTGCATTACTTTTTAGCACTGAAGTAGACAAATCATCAAGAGGGTATATTCTGTTGCAAATTAAATATGCGTCAGGTCTTATTTCTAGTGCTGCATTGACAGACAACATGACTGTTTATACTCCTCATGAGTTAAACTCTAAGCTAAACACCATTGATGGGGATCTTGCAAATGTTACTCAATATCAACAACTTGTCAGGAATCTTATATATCTCATTATCACTAACCTAGACGTCAACCATGTTGTTCATGTTTCCAATCAAATTACGGCTGCACCTCAGTCCATCCACTACAGTGCAGCTCTTCGAATCCTTAGATGTATAGATTGGCACCTTGTAACAAGGATTATTTTTTCATCTACTGATTCTTGGTGTGATTTCATTTTGATCCTCAGACAAAGATATTGATTATTTTTCTCCCTAGCTTGTATATCTTGTTTCTATATTTGTTTATTATCCGCTTGTATGGTTTGGCTATTTCCTTATTTTCACTTCTCTAGAAGGTTCCATGTATCATTATAAAGATAGGATTTACATATGACTTTAATTAGGTGAGAGATTACCGTGTTTTTTTTTCTTCAGAAAGTTTCAAAGCTGATAAGTTGGGTAATAAGGATACAAAACAATGTTGGATTTTAAAATAAAAAAGATTTGTTTTATGATACCACTTTAAGTTAATTTTGATGTCAAATTATTTGCCAAACATAATTAATATGTTTTATAACTTATATTAAATTATTAAGTGATATTAAGTCATTAAGTCAGTTTACCTAACATCCCCTAATTCAAAATTCAAAAAGTAAATAAATAAATAAATGACTAAAATTACTCATCTTGCCACAAAGTTCTCTATTTAGTACGCTGATTAATTGATTTAGAAGAAAGTCATTTGATACAAGAGAAATATACTGTGTTTGAGGAAAATTGAAAACCCGCATGCATTTCCAAGGAAGCTTTGGAGGAAAATACCTTTAGAAGAAAGAACACGTTTTGTATGATGTCCGCTGTTCAGTATCTCAACATTGAACTGCTTGGGTATGGTGTCAATTGTTGGGATCTTGTATGTCCATGTGCCTTCAGTGACCACCAGTCCCTCTGAATTAGTTGTGTATTCCTCGAGCATAAAAAACCCAATCCCTTGGACAAAAGCTCCTTCTATCTGTAAAGCAACTCAGAAAGAATATTAGAGCCATATGAATCACATAAGACAATAACCAATTAAATGAACACAAGTTTTAAGAATAGGAAAACATTGAACAGTTATAAACATCCTACAATCTTCTCAAACAAAAATGTTTCCAGGTAAGAACCATAGAGAGTACTGGGCCTTGAACACCTACTGAGATAAATTCTATTTTCATTGCATTTAGATGTGGATATGGAGACCAAAATCAGAGAAGATAGAAGTGCCAAAGCTAAGGGATAAAAAAGCAGAGAAGATAATGAAATATTAAAAATTGAATTTGAGTTGTAATTAACCAAAACTTAGGAATATAAAAGCAGAGAAGGAAATATAATATTTTAACATTGTAATTGGGCTAACCTGTCCTAAATCCACAGCAGGGTTGAGGCTCTGCCCACAGTCATATATAATATCAGATTGCAAAATGGTGGTTTCTCCAGTGAGAAGATTTACCTCCACCTGTGACACTCAAAGTTTCATTATTAGCACACACATAACTATATATCGGCCTTGATAGTAAAATTTGATGCATCATTAAGCCTGCAAGCTTAGTCTTCTCCAAGTTAACATGAAGAGCACTAATTTAACTCCAACAAAAGCAATAATTAAAGTGGTTTAGGCAATCTCGAAAAACTTGCCTCACTTACAGCAGCACCATAGTTTAGGTATTTCATGGAAGAAAAGTCAGGGACATAGTAAGAACTTGCTGATAAGTTCACAGCTTGACTTTGTGCCTGCATTTTCATGAAGTGAAACAGTCAAATGGATAAGATCTTCAACATCTAATTTTTAGAAAGTTTGAAGAAATTACAATGAAAAGAAAATATATATATATCTCATAGATGGAAAAGACGGTGAAGATGCCAAAGATCTTTAACAATTAATTTAGATTGCAACATATGAAGTTCTGTTACACATTGTTTTCCCATAAATCCGTTTAAGAACTATTTTAGTGAGAAAAATATCAAAAAGAATACTGTGCCATCAGCCCTATGCCTCAGATTACCTCTCAGAAATTGTCAACAACCCTAATTTAGTTTAATCAAACAGTGAATGCAAAATGATCAATGTTCTATTTTTCAATAATTTTAACTATAGGAGTCATAGTTCTAGGTACAATCATTGTAACTAAATGTTTTTTTTCCTCGTTTGATTTTGATTGTTTCTGAATCCCAATATATTGCTCCTTCAATACCCAAGAAAGGCAAACCAACATGAAGCATATACAATAAGAATTAATTCTTGCAAAATAAATATGACATAAATCAGAGGTATACATCCACAAAAAAGCTTATCTACACTGCAAGATTCCCCTGATATTATGCTTTCAGTCAAAGCAAAGACACTTTTAATTCCAGTTGTAGGATTGCAAACAATCTAATATCCAACACATAATCAAAGGCGTTAAGAAAAAAATATAGCATTCTTATCAAAAGTTCAATCCAAGTAATAATGTAAGTAGTAGAGACAAACTTACGTTTTCTTTTCTCTGTCTTTAGACCAAGCACTAATGTCTATCTCCACAGTAAGTGTTTTTTTATTTCTTCTTTTTAAGTTGAGTTATAAAGCAAGCCGCTTTAAGATTTGAGATAAAAGTAAAATAATTGTACTTTTTTCCATTAAGACAAAATAGTCTTAGAAAAAGAGATAAGTTAAAAAAACAAACAATTTAGAAAATGACTTAAGTCTTAAAGCAAGTTGCTTCAAGACTTCACTACAAAAAAAGAAAAAAAGGAAAACAACAACTTAATACCTAACACTACTTAGTACTAATTAAACTTACATTAAATTAAAGTCTATTTAGATAAACAAAAGCCACAGAACATCTAATTTCAATTCTCTGGGATAATTGCTTATCTCTTACCCATTTCAGATAGTCTAAGACGTGAAATAGTTTATGATGAACTAAATCCAAGGCCATTCATTACGTTGCAATACTTTTCACCCAACTTTCTATCTTTCCCCACAGGCATACAGCAGCTATCTACATATGCACTTACAACATGTACATATACATTTATATAATCCATAAATCACATGCATACTCATCCATGACTAGATTTTGTGAGCTGTTATGCCATCTCTTGGCTATCTTGCCAAAAATCTAAGTACTTATATATGCCCATAGATGGACCACATTCTAAAGAAGACGATTTTTTCAATCATTTTCAAAGTTTACACTCTCCACAATTGAAAAGCATGATGAAAAGAACCTAATTTTTCACTCTATTTAAAAGAATCCACCGACTCAACAAAGACCAGAAGATAATCTCTCCATTAATACAAAGCACCATGCTTCTGCACCATGCTTCTGCACCATAACATAATAAAGGGAGGATGACCTTATCAAGTCATCCAGCCCTGAAAAGCAGAAGTGTACATAACTACCTGAAGAATCAGTGTGCCCCATTCAACAGAACCCATTTGCTCCTGCAATCTTTCCTTGATAGGAGTTAGTCTTTCAACCAAAATATTGCAGCAGAGTCTAATAGCTTCACAGCTGGACTCTGATGTAGTGCTTCCAGCAGTAAAACCCCCCTGTATTAAGCTTAATGTATCTGATTGTATGACCCTTACTTTCTCCAAGAAGTCTCCCATTCCATCACACTGAATTGAGCTGAGAGCAAATGCAGCCATCTGTTTCACTTTGGTCCACAGCCCCTGGCCTAGCTCAATCCCTCCAACTTCAACAGCAACAGATCCATCACTAAGAATGCTTACTTTCCCTGGAGTTGGCCTCAATGAAACTTCATGCACAATCGGTACTTGAGAAATACCTCTTTTCTGCCATTTATTACACATATTAAACTGCTTTATCATTTCAGTTCTTTGTTTAAGTCTTGAAGAACTAGCCAACTTATCCCAGATTGAAGGTAAAGTGTAATCAACAGGTTCACCTGCACTGCCCTCATAGAAAAATTTGAGGCTGTTGAAAGTATGGAGGTTTTTGCTTCTCACAGAGTCCACATCCATGGAAAGAGTAGATGCTACATGTTCAATTACAGCTTCAGAAATAAATGTAGCTTGTACCTCCCCAGGAGCACGCATTGCTGATTTAGTCGAATGGTTTGTTTTGCAAACTTTTATATCAAAAGATAAAGCACCCCAATCATACTTTTTAAGGGCACCCAGAAGGTTGTGAGGCATAATTGGGCTTATATCTGCAGCTATTCCCGCATTGATTAATATATCAAGGTGTAAGGCAGTAATCTTGCCATCAGATTTGAATCCTACACTATAGCTTATTTTCATTGGATGTCTTCCTCCTGCTATTATCATATCAGTTTTGCGATTCATATATATCCGGACAGGGCGGCGTAATTTGTATGCTGCAAGTGCACATGCTGTAGCAACCTAAGACATCATAGAGTGAGTGTTTTCACTTAGAAGCCATTGTTGAGGGAAAGAAACAGGACAAAAAGCACACCATTAAAGGAAACAGAATCAGATCAAGGAAGAACAATGTGTGTGTGTATGAGAGAGAAAGAGAGAACAAATTTTGAGAACAATATGTTTTTGGGGATGATATAAACAACACGGGACCAAGATACTATAGCAAATTAGTACTTCATGACAAATAAGGTGTTGTTTGGATAAACTTCTTGTTTTATGTTCTTAAAAACAAAAAATAATAGTAAATCCTATATAAGATGCAAGAACTCTTTGAGACTTACCTTAAAATGATAATAGCTTTTAAAACCTGATTAAAAAAAAAAGGGTTTTAAAAAAATTATGCTATATCAAATTTTAAAGATTTGAAAGTAAATTTTAAGAACATAAGGTAAGTTCATACTTTTTTTATTTCTAATTTTAAAAACAAAAAAGAGGAAGTGTATCCAAAGCACTGAGTGAGTGAATAGTTTTTTTCATTTCATTGACAGCTAACATTCTAGGGTTTGCTTGATTATGAAGGATTCTACAAAGAGTATTCCCCATGTTTAAAAACTAAATGTTTTCTAAGACACTGAAAAATGTGAACTAATAAAAGACAGAATTTCACAAGACATGTGCAGAGGATATTCTTTGTGTCAGGTACAAGGGACAATCTGTAATAACTTCAAGTACAGCTCAACCTTCATCGCGCTTCTTTCTCTCTTTTTCCAATAATTATTTCATTCATATGGATGGAAACACACAAGGTAACGGATACTTATATACTCACAGGCATTGCTCTTATGGCCTTTCCACCAAAACCACCTCCAACCCTTCTTGTGATCACACGAACATTATGTTCAGGAATACCAAGACATCTCGAAATAGTACTATGTGCATATTCAGGGCATTGTATTGAACTGTAAACCACAATGCAGTTGTCTTCATCTGGAATTGCAAGGGCAGTTTGTGTCTCCATATAGAAATAGTACTGCGACCCAAGTTTGATCTGGACATGAGGACAATTCAGCAATTATTCATCACAAAACCAAAAAATAAAAGAAAAACACGAATAGAAATAGGAACAAAATTTGTATAACAAGTAAATGACAAATACCTCAGCAGAGAGAATCTTGTGATCAGCTTCAGCCATTCCTCTCGAGAAATCACCAACTTTTTTTGGGTTCAAGATAGAAGGAACCTCAAAAAAGCTAGATCTCCTAACAGCCTCTTCTACAGATAAAATGGGCGGTTCCAAATTTCCCACATCATAATCAACCACTGCAAGGTTTGCAGCCATATCTGCATGTTTCTGTGTGTCTGCAACCTATACGCATATGCGGCATATATCAGTGGCTGAATTGGACATCTCAGTTTATTAAGTAATCAAATGTGTTTGTATGCTATGCCCATTAAAAGTACATTTATAATCAACCAAACAGAAAGAAGATATATATATATATAGTGGACAAGAAAGACAGAATCATGTAATTACCACAAAAGCAATATACTGTCCGGCACATCGAGTAAAATCATCAGCAAATAAAGGCTCAATACCAAATATAGTTTTAGAGCCTATGTTCTCCCCTGGGATATCTTTGAAAGAAATAAGTGAACTGACTCCATCTGGCAGTGATTTAGGCTTAAATTTGATACCCTTTACTCGAGCGTAAGGCTTCGTACTATAAATGAAAGCCCCGTGTAGGCAATTCATTGGAGAAGGAATGTCATCCACATAAACAGCCTCACCTGCATGATTGGTTAACTCATGTAAGTTGTCTAGAAAAAATAAAATTAAGTATAGTAAAACCTAGTAGTTTTATCATCAGGAGACTGCAGCAATGGATAAATATACATATCTAAAACGAAATGTGGGGAAGAAAAACAAAAGGAAAAGAAGGAAAAATAAATGCTTTGTTCGGATCTTGAAAATTTTGGGAAAAAGAATGAAGGAAAGAAACTAGAAGGTGAAATGAAAGGGAAAGAAAAAATTAAGGAAAATAAAGAATGGATTTAATTGAATAAAGTTTTTGCATATGTTCATCTGACTTTTTTTGTTTCCTCCAATATATGGAATGAAGAATTTGAAAATATATAAATTCTTGATATTTTTCATTATAGTTGATTTTCGTTCATGCTTTCCATGGTAAACCAAACAAGAAAATCTAGATACTTCCTATTGCTTTCCCTCGAACAATAATCCAAATGGTGCCAAAAGCTATTTGCAACCAATAGTAATAATCATTTTTATGGATTATACAATAAAACAAGGCCTTATCCAGCCACCAATGTCCTGACAGAATGGTAATGGGGGAACAATACAGGGTATAAGTGACATGAGTTGAATCCAGCATGGCTGTATCAGGACAAAAGACACAAACAGAAGCCAAAGAAAGGTCATTCACGAGGCAGGGAAGAAGTTTCAATTTCATGAATATGAAGTTCTGATTACAATAAATTCCCTTGAAAGAAGAAACATCAGACACTGTACTGTAACCAATACAAACTTGATCATAAAAAGAAAAATAAATTCAAGATGTAGCCAAACATTTACAACTTGAAAATTAAATTGCTATTTACTTCTTCTAGGCCTTCAATAAAATCAATTATCTTTAACTGGCTTCATGTCTCCTACCATATCCATGGAATCAACGGCACAAAGCTAGTTGTAACAATAAAATAAAAATTAAATAGAAAATTAACTCAGGAATGTCATAATATAAAACCAAGTATATGACAAACCAGAAGCTTGGAGTGCAGCTCCAGATTTTGCAATTGGCTCACCAACTGGATGATACTGTCTATTCAATTCCACCACCTGCTTTGCAGGAGATAGCAAGGTTGGGATTTTACCATGATCTAACTGGTTGCTAATTCTTTTTAGTTCAGAAGCTTTGACCAGTAAAGTACTATATCCATCCAAAGAACCATCATGAGATTCAGGATTAGGCTCAACCAAATGGCTAAAGAACTCAAAAAGAAAACTGACAGCCAAGCTTGCCCTGTAAGCTGGACTTGAAGTGCCATCATCAGGTACCACAATGCCTCTAACTAATTTAATAGCTTCATATAGAACACCAACACTTAGCATTTTTCCAGTTAAAAATTCTTCAACTTTTGCAGCTCTTATTGGATGTTTAGTCCCATAAGCACCAAAAGCAAACTGGCAGCTACTTATAATAATCCCATTAGAAGTTTTACAATGAAAAACTTTAGCCATTAAAGCAGCATTTAAATAGGGCAACGCATTTCCTAGGGGTCGTGGTGCAGCTCGATACGTTTCAAACAGTAACTTCATCTTGGCCCCAGAAGAAATGCCTGTAATCTGATCCCAAGACGGGATTTTGACACTTAAGAGTATACTTTTGGAATCTAACTCTGGCCTTCTGAAGAACTCCTCCAATGTAAGCTCTTCACTTTTGAGACCATTCATTATATTTACTGTTGAACCTACTGCAAGAAGTACTGTAGCAATGTCAGATGGAAAATGGTTCCTTTGTGCCATCACCAGATTTCCACCTAAACTAGCTGAGTTCCGGATGAACCCTGAAGCAATTTTTTCCATATGGTCAGCAATTTTTTTATAGACCATGTCTCCTTCTGAGTAAAGTCCACCTTTGCTGTATTCCCTTAGAGCTTCAATAGCTTTAGAAATTGTTACAGTCGCTCCAATTTTTATCCCATTATTATCCCTTCTAATCATTGAGAGTTCAGGGATATATCTTAGATCAATATATTTGTCATAGCTTTCTACTTCCTTATAATAACCCATACCGGTGTTACCAACAACTACTTTAACCCGAGTCCCATTTCCATCCTCAACAGAACCCAATAAGCTTTGAAGTTCCTCAAGGCTAACAGGATTATTCCAGGAGTATCTTCTAGAGTCTAAAAGCAAAGAAGACCTAGTTTCATTTTTCAAGAACTCGGGAAATGTACAAATCTTATCATTATGGTTATACAAGGGTAAGCTGCTTATTTTCACTTCATTACTATCTCCCTTTCTCCAAAAAGAATTAAACCCCAAATCCTCCATATCAACATCTGCTGCAAAACTTTTGCAGGCATCAGCAATGGGTCGATACCCAGTACAGCGACAGAGATTTCCTGCAATAGCCCTTTCAGCTTCAGAAACTTTAAGCTTGGAGAATCCCAGAGGGGGCTCTGGCCGCTGGGTTTTCTGAGCATTGACAAGAGCCGAGAAGAATGACATGCACATTCCAGGAGTACAAAAGCCACACTGAGAAGCATGGAATCCAGAGAACCTTTCATGAATTGGGTGGAACCCATTTTTTATGTTCCCAAGTCCTTCAGTTGTAGTAATTGAACATCCATTTATACTGCAAAGCAGTGTAAGACATGAACTCACTGCAAAATCATCCACCTTGTCAAGCACAGGGTCATACTTGGACAGAAGAACAACACAAGCACCACAGCCACCTGAAATTAGCAAAAATATCAAGGTATCAGCTACCTGATTCTTTGAGGGTTTGATAGGCTATACAAAATTTTCAATGGGCAAAAAATTTTTTGGAAACAATTGAATAATGAGACAATTCAAATATGTAATACTTGAACCGCATAATCATCAGAATAACCAGTAGTGAGCAAAAGAAAATGGAAGTTTGAATCTTATGTTTTATGTTGTATATCCTCCCAAAAAACAAAGTGAAAGCTCACACAACTTAATCAAAGGGTTAAATTATGCTCAATTTAGTGGACATTATTTTTTTCTGGTGTCCTAAATAGGGAAAAGACAGCTTAATAAATTTTTATGTTTTTCACCATTCCAACATTTTCTCAGCAACCAAGAAATATATATATATTAAATCAAAAAAACGCACAGCACTACTAGAGCAAATGAACCCCATTATCCCCAGCATCCTAAATATATCAGGGAATCAAAAAAATCAAATACAAGAAGAGAATACGCAAAATAAATCATATCCATTACTAATCAAAAATAAATAAATATATAAATAAACCACATCCATTACAATTAAAATCAAGCCACAAAGAGAAGAGGATCAAGAAAATTAGACATGCAGAAGAAGAAGATCCATCTATCATAGTAACCTAGATTGGGAATCCAAGAACTAAAGGGAAAGAGAGAGTGATGTAACTGTGGCACATATTAAAAACGAGTAATAAAGAAAAAAGAAACCCATATTGGGCATCCAAGTAGTCTAGAGAAACACAGAGATACATATTATCGTGACGCATATATGTATAGCAGGGACGGCGTAATTGAAATCAAGCAATGAACAGAGATGGGGAAATTTAACATGCAGAAGAAGAGACCTATCTAACACAAAATGAAACCCAGATTGGGAACCCAACAGGTAGAAAAAAAGAAACATAAGTCATAGGATTGCAGGCGTATGTGTACAAATATATACAAAACCAGGACAACAAAATTAAAAGCAAGCAATAAATACAAGAAGATAAAGGAAATTCAACACACGGAGAAGAAAACCCGTACATCCGTCAAAGAAAAAGAAAACCCAGATTGGGAATCCAACAAGCAGAGAGAACAGATAAGCATATGACCATAGCAAGTGTATGTATGTACATCGAAGCAGAAAAAACAAAGAGTCAGGAAGAAAGAGAAACCTTCACCACAGCTGAGCTTGGCACCTTTGAAAGGAGTGTGAGAACGCAAGAATTCAAGCAAAGTAGTGGAAGGGTGGATGGTGGAGACCTCAAACCTCTCCCCATTAACAGAAAAAACCAGACAGTCGTTGACAGTTGGTTCAGACTGCTCCATTTCTCCACTGCAACTCAATCCAGTGCTTCGTTCATATCACCATTCAATTCATATCATCATTCAATTGACACCGATACCCAGGATAGGATATAAATATTAGTATTTGGTGAAAGCTCCATTATTTCCCACTTCTACTCCACTCAGGGTATAAATATTATTCTATTGGTTTATTGAGAAAGCTCCATGATTTCCCACTTTACAGTGCCTTTTGTATTTGGTTTTTATGTTTGCTTCTTTAGTAGAAAAAGCCAAAAGCCAAATATTCACTTCAAAAAAAAATGTATTGATTACCAATGATTTCAATTTAGTTGGTTTACTAATCAATTATTTCTCAAAAAATAAAAAAAATAAAAAGTTTTTATTGTAGAAAGTATTAGTGATTTTTTAACATTGTAAATAATTTTTTAAAATTATAAGTGATTTTTAAAATTTTTAAAAGTATTTTCTAAATTTTATGTAATAATTAACTTTTTTTTTTCAAAATACTTATTTTTTGCTAAAAGTGTTTCTTTATCAACATGATCAAACTCTTACTCAAAATAAAAATTTTGATTTTTAAGGAATATATTATAATTTTATGGATATAATTGGATATATCGGTCTACAATATCCGTGTTCATCTTTCACTTACTAGAAATAATCTAGGAACATTTAGATCTCAATTAAAACGCTCTAAACCTCTAAATCTAAATTTTTATGTGCATATTGTCACAAGATGCTTCAGATGATCCTCTCCATAGGGGTTATATAGAGGGCAAGAAGCTTATAGAGACTCCTGGAGCCATCTACACTAAGCCATTGGTGGGAAGAGTGTGGAAGGTTTTAGAGATGCCTAGAGATGTCCACACATCTTTACACTATGGTGGAAGGCATGAGAAGAGTCCAAGGCTTTCTAGAGAATTTTAGGGATCTCTTGTATATTCTTGTAACTAGGCTTGTACATAGAATTGTGTAGGATGTCCTAGATTATTCTTGAGTTGTAAGGAACCCTCCAAGGTTCTAGAAACTTCCTAAGGTGCCTATAAATAGGTGAGGTCCTCATTTGGCCAAGGCACCACCCAAAAACCACCTAAGAACCTAACCAACCAAGCAAGTGAGTTCTCAAAGTACTTGTAAAGCTTCCTTTGAGCAATAAAAGCTTCCATTCTTTAAGAGTTGTCTACTACGCCTTTTAAAGCTTCCAAGTCATGAGCATCTTAGCCTAACAAACTAAGCATTGGGAGTAAGGCTGACCTAGCAAGATCAAGTGTCTTGACTTGTCTAAGTGTCACACAAGCTTAGGAAAAGACTAAGTCTATAACAATATGTTCTATATGATAGATCTAGAAAGTTAAAGGAAAAGTCTTGCATACACCCTATTTGTCAAAAGATTGAGAATAGAGATATTCAAGTATCCTATCAGAGTGAACATCAACATTTTCAACTTCATTAATTTCTTCATAATTAGGCTCATGGGTTTTTCTTTCTATAAAATTATCAAGTATCATCATGTATATAATTGGTTCTATTTCAACAAAGCTCTCCTCACTCAATATGTTTAGAACTTGGCAAGATTTTTCAATCAACTTATTGTAAAAATAAGATATAATTTGCCAAGACTCAGATCCATGTTGTGAGAAAAAGTGCAATAACTCTAAATGTCTTTCCCAAAATTGTACTATCTCTTTATTCTCAAATTGTTTTAAAAAATACAAGTGTTTTCAATAAAAATGGAGGCTTATGCGAAAAATTATACATAGAGTTAGGAGAAAAATTTTGTCCTCTAGATTGAGCAACAAAGTCAAAATAAGACGCACATAAATTAGGACATGGACGTGCAAGCTGACATAGAGGGTAAAGATGAAGACTAAAAGTTACAATAATAACCATCATATTGAATATATCACAATATCTAATGCACATATATTCATCATTGGAGCCATGGGATGCATAATGTATCTTGTAAAAAAGAGTAAGCACGCCTTAGAAAAGTTCTAACAAGCAAAAAACTTAACCTAAGACTCTAATACCAATTTATGGGAACTCTAAATTACTTTGTTCCTAAGCCTTGGATCTTGTTAAGTACATGAAACTATTATTAGGTCTACTAGATCCTAAGCACAACATAAACAAAACATTTAAAAACTTTTTCAGGATCACAATTATGAGTTTGGAATGCTCAACATAGATAATGTAATATAGATATTAGTGAATTTCATTCATTGTTACATCATTTCATGCTTTTAAAAGCTTTATTCCAATAGTTATTATTTTCAATGTTTTTGGAATACTTAAAAACAATATTTTGATATGTTTAACATTGGTCTAAGTTAAATGCCTAATTAAGGTGAATATTTAACCAAGGTGAAATGCTCAAACAAGACTAAATGCCCAACAAAGGTGAAATGTCCAACTAAGGGGAAATGCCCAACAAAGGCAAAATGCCACCTAAGGCTCAAAAAATTCAAAGAAGTTCATGTACCTTGGTTGAAAAGCTCATCCAAAGCCTTAAAGTTCTCTTAAATTTGAAAAGTGCAAAGAAAAAAAATCAAATGATTGATTTTTGAAAAAACCATTCTTAAATGGAGATTGTTCATCCTTAAAGTTGTATAAACCATCCTCAAAAAGAACTATTCATCATAGATTTTGAAAAACCTAATAAATAAACTAAAAATAAAATATAAGAATTGATTTGTCCCAAATTTGAGGATTCAAGTTCTTAACAAATGAAGAAAGGTAAAAAACTCGTATTACCAACAACATGAGCTAAAAGGTCATCTACCTAAGAACATGAAAACACAATGTGGGGATTTTATAATGATTCAAGTTAATTATTTCTGTTGGTTCAGAGCCAACTGGAGTCAAACTCGTTTAAGTTAATAGAGGTTAAACAACCTTCCTCCTTATGTTGTGCCTCTCAGAGCTTCTACCCAACAGTGTTAAGACTGAGTGAACTTCCTACCTACACAAAAGGATGTTCGGATAAGTGGTCCGGGCACGCCCCTCTAAAGCTTAAGTTAGGCAGAGATAGTTTGAACTCCTTAAGGGAGAGAGTGAATATGTCAGTCTATGCGCGCGTGCCTTATTTGTGCTTTTGGAGGGTTTTATAGTGCTGAAGAGAATGCAACTATAGTGCTGACTAAGCACTTTGACTTTCTCTGTAATGATGATTGTCTTGTAGGTGGCAAGGCAATCATCACAGTTTTGGGTCGATGGCAGGTGCTATTAGCTGATGTGCCATGATATTTGACCATTCAACTACCTGTCCCTACAACCTGTTGATGGTTTGGGGTTATGTGTAGCAATTAATTGACTTGGACTTGAGGGTTAAAAGAGATCTCATCAGCTATTCTCATGTTAGACGTGAATGATTATGCATGCCAATGGGTTTAGGAGTCTTGATCGGACGATCCTATCTATTTGGGGAGTCTGGTCTCCTTATGTTGTCTAGCCCTGTAGAAAAAGGTCTTTATTATGTCGGATGTTAGATGGAACTAGTAGTAGTTTGGATGGAATGATATGGACGGATTGTGTGTCGGTGACAGCTGGTTGAGCTGTTCGGATTGAAAAATGGACATGTGAAGGGTGTCCCCCACAATAGGACACATGGAAGGGGGGTCCCCGCAATGCCTCCTTAATCCGTCTACTTATGTCCGGGCAGAAGTGGACGGGTTATGTGTCTTTTCAAGTCACCATGGGGCTTTTGGGACACGTGTCACTTGGGGAATTAAAGATGGGTCACACTCACCGAGGCCACCTGCCAAACGACACGTCGCTTTAGGGTGCGCTTCCAGCACCCTGTCTTTTGGGATCGCTAGGGTTTTGGTCTCTTATAAATAGGGGATTTCCACACTTTCTAAGTTACTTTTTGAATATTCCCGTTTTGGAGCGCTCTTTTCCCAATCTTTGCATCCTTGCTGTTGCAACGTTAATCGTTGTTCTTCCGTCATTTTGCTGCTACTCCCAAGTCTACTTCAAGCGGGTTCTTCTCTGCTAGTGGACGTCTTTCTTTGTCGTTGGTAAGCTTGTTTTTCTTCACATTTATGATTTTCTGTTTGCTTGTTTGCTATTGGGGTCATAATGGGGCTTGTTGAACTTTGGGTGTGAAATGGGCACCAAAGAGTCCATTCTCTGGATTTTTTTGTATTTTGGGAGAAAGTGACTGTTTTTAAGAAGGGTGACTGGTAATGTCTTGTCGGTCTTAGGGCTTTTCATACTTCCATTTATGTTTCTTTTTTGTTGGTGCCTTAAGTGGTCCATTCAAGCATTTTGGCCTATAGCCATTGTGATGGCACGATGGGAAGGACCTTTCATATGGCTAGTGCTTATTCTGTAAGTTTGGTTTAGGCAACCTGCCAAGCTTGGGTTTTAGATCCGTTTAGGTTACTTGCTATACAGTTGAGGCACTACCTAACGGCAGATGGGTCGGGTGACTATTTCTAACAATCGGTGTTGTGTCGCACAGGTCTCACGAGACACTTCTCAGTATATCAGCAAGAGGGGACATCGCTTCCACCAGTGTAGGCGGTAGAGGCCAAAAAGGAGGCCGAAAGGGTGTAGGAGTCGGACTCCCTTGGCCGAAATGCCCCGTTGATTTTTTGTTCGAATAGGAGTTCCGAGATTGCTTTCACATCCCAAACGGCGTGTCCATCATCTTGGTAGACGACGAGCCTATGCCCACTAAGAAACTGTCTCACAATGCTACTTATTTTAGCAAGGAGCAATTCAATGCAGGGTTCCGCTTTCTTCTGCCTTCTCTCATCAAATAGTTCCTTCACTTCACCAAAATCCCCCCGACCTTCCTTTACCCAAATGTTGTTCAAGTGCTGATGGGGTGCAACATCTTGGACATGCTCTATCACCTGGACCTCTCTTTGTTGGAGGTCATCTTTGTCTATACAATCAAGATGAGCCAAAAAGAGAGGTTCAGCTTGTTCGCTCATATCCCTTTCCTCCGATTGGTAACGGGTCTTCCAGATTCAAACAAAGACGGGGTGAAGAGACACGTCCTTGTTTCAAGTCCTTAGAGTGGTCTATATGAGGGTTTAGATAGAGAATTTCATCTACATCACTCACTGCAGATTCCAAGTAGGATATGTTCTTGTGCTCTTCACTTGTCTTTTGCAGTTTGTTGGTTGTGAACTTATTACTGATGTTTCTACTTGTGTGGTATAGGAAAGGATCGGAGGGGTCGACTCATGAAGTGGGTGGAGAAGGCCTCTTTTGACTAACTCAACAAGCTCTTTGAGATATCTGCAAACGAGTAGAACCACTAGGTTCTTTTGATGGATAAAAACTTATTGGCGATGGTTAGGGAGTATAAGTCGTTCATCTTCCCCGTTTGGCCCCTAAGGTCTTGGTGCCAGGCAAACACCACGTGCTGAAGAACCTCCCTTTATACGAGGTCATATGTGCGACGGATGTAAAAGCATGCCAGGATCAACTAGAACAAAGGAAGAAGAAGCATCATGTGAGACGCTAAGGCAAACTCCAAGTGCAAGCCGCCCGACCTCTAATTCCATCGTCCACCTTCCGCCCAAGAAGAAAATACCTGCCACTCAACCCGCTCAAAAGGCGCCGACTCAGCTATCCGCATCTCATTCTCTTTTTGCTTCAACTTTTTCTGCATCTTCATTTTCTTTCGCCGCTAGCATTAAGTTGGACTCAGCAATTGATTTATCACCTGCCCGTAGTGAGCCGGAGATGGAGGTTGAGCCGGTGGTGGCCCCTATCATTTGTAAGGAGGGAAATGAGGTCATGGCAACAAACCTGAGAGCCGGGTTCAAGGAGAGGTAGCGCAAGTGCCTTTTCGAATCTATCACGATCATCCCTCCTCATGCTAAGAAGCCCTACATGAAGATTCTTTGCCTAGAGCCTGTTTTAGCCATTGCACCGGTGCTAAATCCTTTGGCCACTACTATAGGTGTCAACCCTCCATTAGGCGATAGGCTTTCCTCCACTGGAGGAGCCATGCACCTAGAGCTAGGGGGGCCTTCCACTGGTCTGACGAACTAGACGATGACTCTGTTGAGTGTGTTGCTTTTGTCCTCCCTCGCTTCTAGGTGTCTCGTGCTCCCAACCAGAGGAGACAACTGAATTGATGGAGTAGATTCCTTGCTTTATAGAGAGGAAGGCTCTTGTAAACAACATGAGAAAACTCTTTTTGGTCACCCGACAGGTCTCGGTGGACCTGGACGATGATCCTAACATTTCCTTTGTGGCTTGACTTCCATTCAGTACCCCAGAATCCATCGTCTCTCGTATCTTGCCTATACAGGATTATACAACCATCGAGACGGCGGAAGTGGTAAGCCTCTCCCTTCTTTTGTTCATGGTGCCTTAACCTTTTGATTTCTTACTATCTTTCTTATTATCGTCTCAAATGGTGGCCGACGTCCACAACCTGATGTGCCGACGTGCTTTGCTCCTCAAATAGCTGGAGGCTACCAAGACTATGAGAGTGTATATTTCCCACAACATGGACGACAATGAAGAACTCCACTCCAAGCTGAAATCGGTAGAGGACGAGCTTATTACTACTCGAAAAGTTGCTGATGAGGGAGTCAGATTGCTAAGGAAGACGAAACAGGGGAAAGAGGCAGCTGAAGCTGAGACTCACCGACTAAATGAGGAAATAAAGGCGACAGAGGCCAAGCATAAGAAGGATAAGAAGGAGAACGAGCGGCTGAAGCAGGAGATGGAAGAGCTCCGGGTGGGGTTTGCCGCTCAAAAGGTGGAGTTGGAGGTCGAGTACCAAAAACATGTAGATGACATGTTTTTTTTCGACTACCGGTGCTGCATGAAGAAACATGACATCACCTAGGACACCCCCATCTATCCTTTTGATGATGAAAACGAAGCAACAAGCAGCCCTGCCCAAAAAGACGGAGATATTGCTAAAGTCGGCTCCTCTGGTGGGCAGGCATGACCCTTATCCCTCCTGTATATTTTTCTTTTCTTTTTTTTCTGGTCGAAGACGGCCCAATCAGAATTTGAAATGAACATTCATATTTTCAATATAGATATACTCATCTTTTTTTATCTTCCTTTCATGTACATTTTATTTTTCATAAGACAACCTCATTGATAATACTGTTTTAGGTTGCATACATTCCAAGAGCGGAGTAAGGGTACGTCGTCCAATGTTTGGAGATGGTATATCCTTGAGCCTCCAGCCTTAATTACAATATAGGGACCTTCCCAACTAACCTGAAGCTTTCTAACTCCTACCTCAGCCGTGTTCTTAAAGACTTTTTTGAAGACTAAGGATCCTGTGTGGAAAATACGTGGTCGGGTCTTTTTATTATAACAGGCAACAACTCTCTGTCGATAGGAGGCCATCCAGATGGTCGTGTTCCCTTTCACCTCATCTACCTAATCCAACTGTCTCTCAAGTTCTTGATTGTCATCTCTTTGACCTTGTACAATTGTTTTGGTGATGGACACGCCTATTTCAGTTGCAATAACAACTTTCATTTCATAGGTAAGGGCAAAAGGAGTGGTCCTTGTAAGCCTATAGAACTTCGGCTAATTTGTCTACCCATTTTCCCTTGGCTTCTTCCAGCATTTTCTTCAATGCAGTTAACAAGGTTTTATTCATTGTCTCTGTTTGCCCGTTGCTCTGAGGATACCAGGGCGTGGAATATAAATTCTTAATTTTTAGCTCCGAGCAGAAGGTTTTGAAGGCGATGCTGTCAAATTAGAACCCGTTGTCCACTATAATTGTTTGTGGGATCCTAAACCAGCAAATGATGTTTTTCCAGATGAACTTGGAAATGTCATTGTCTTTGATGCTAGCATAGGCTTCTGCTTCTACCCACTTATTGAAGTAGTTAGTATGAGCAAGAACTTCTTTTGTGTTGTTGCCGTGGGTAAGGGGCCAACTATGTCCATCCCCCATAGTACGAACAACCAAGGGCTCGTGACCAGATTAAGAACTTCAAAAGGCATGTGGAGATGGGAGCATACCTCTGACATCGGTCACACCTTCTAACATAATTTTCAGCATCTTGCTTCATGGTGGGCCAATAGTATCCTTGCGTGTGAGCGTGATGTGGTAAGGTCCACTCACCTGGATGATTGCCACACACATTCATGGAGTTCAAATATGACGTACTACGCTTCCAGATTGATCAAACATTTCATGCATGGCCCTCCAAAAGATCATCTATAAATATTGTCTTTGATTAGGGTAAAGTGGGCAGCCTGTATGCTGATCTTGTGGGCATATCTCTCGTCCTTTGGTAGTTCCCCCGTTTGGAGATATTTTACAATTTCGTGTATCCATCCGAGGTCCACCTCAGTAGTACTACATACTGGTATTGCTACAGCTGAGGATATAGCCTAGAGATAGACGGACAACATTACAACTACTCTTATAGGGAGAGTAGCAGCTATTCTGACTAGTGCGTCAGCCTTTGAATTTTCTGTTTGAGGTACACATCTAACTGCCCATTCATCTAACTTTCCCAAGCGCTCTTCTACTAGGGTGAGATAACGAGCCATGCGTTCATCTTTTGCTTCATACATTTTCTAAATTTGCCCAACGATTAGTTGAGAATCGCTGCATATTTGCAACCAGATTGTTGCTAAAGTAAGGACAAGTTCCAACTTGACCAAGACCGTCTCATGTTTAGCTTCATTGTTAGAAGTAGGAAAGTCGAGCCGGATAGCCAACTCTAGCAGCTCCACTGTTAGTGATTGTAAGATCAGGCCCACCCCAGAACCAGAGGCCCTAGATGCTCCGTCTACGTGAAGTATCCACCATCCTTCCCTAGGGGACTCATCCGGGTGAGATGGTTTTTAGGGGAGTTCAGACTATACATGACTTGTCATTTCAATGCTAATCTCGGCTGGTATTTGATTTCGTACTCACTCAACTCAATGACCTACTTCAACATTCATCCAAATAAGTTTGGTTTGTGAAAGATGCTTATGAGTGGTTGATTTGTGAGTACAATCACTTGGTGAGCTTGAAAGTACGGGCAAAATTTTTGGGCGACGCTTTTTAGGGCTAAGGTCGTTTGCTTCATTTTGGAGTATCAGGTTTCTACATCAACCATAGCTTTGTTTACATAGTAAACAGGTCTCTGTTCTTTGTCTATTACGCGACGAAATAGGACGGTACTGACTGTATAGTCAGACATGGCCAAATACATGTAGAGTTGTTCACCTAACTAAGGGCTGCTCATAATAGGTGGCTTAGTGAGGTAGTGTTTGACTTCGTCTAATGCCCATCCACATTCATCCGTCCAATCGATTGCGCTTACCCCCTTGAGTGTGAGGAAACAAGACCTCAATTTGTTTGTAAAATGGGCTACAAAACACCCTAGTGCGGCTAGATGACCTGTGAGGTGTTGCAATTCCTTTTTGTTACTAGGGGCAAGTGTCTTAATGACGATTTTTATTTGATCTGAATCAACTTCGATTCCCCTTTGGGTTACCATAAATCCTAGGAATTTACCCGTACTAACACTAAAGGCGCATTTAGTCAGGTTAAGCCTCATGTTGTACATCTGCATTAGGCAAAATGTTTCTTCCAGGTGTTAGGCATGTTCGCTTTGGGTTCTACTTTTCACCACAATGTCGTTAATGTAGACCTCTACAATCTGACTGATCAAGGGTTTGAAGATCTTTGTCATCAACCTCTGATAAGTAGCGCCAACATTCTTAAGCCCAAACAGCAAAACTCTGTAGCAGTACAACCCATGTGGTGTCACAAAGACTATTTTTTCCTCATCTAGTTGGAACATGGGGATCTGGTGGTACCCGATGAAAGCGTCTATGAAGGAGAGCATTTCGTTCCCGTTAGTGGCATCTACTATTTAGTCTATTCGGGGCAAAGAAAAGCTATCCTTTGGGCAAACATCATTCAAGTTGGTGTAATAGACATAGACTCACAATTTCCCACCCTTCTTTGGAACGACCACCACATTCGCCAACCAGTCCGGATATTCAGCCTTCCTTATGAATCCGGCCATCAACAATTTTTCAATCTCAACCTGGATGATCCTTTGCCTGTCTGGGTGGAAGCGCCGAACCTTTTGGCAGACGGGTCGTGAAAAAGGTATGATGTTGAGTCGGTGTGAGTCTACAGATGGATGGATTCCTGGCATGTCAGAGTGAGTCCAGGCGAAAACGTCTTTGTTCTGTTGAAGCACACTTTCAAGTAGCTTCAATTCATCCTGCGCAATGAGAGAGCTTGCATAGGTAACTTGGTCAATGTTGCATGAGAGACGCACTGGTTGGAGTGGGTCGACTGTAGTTCCTTCTCCACTAGGTTCATTAATTTCTATTTCTCATCTGCATTTGATGGTTCTAGGCATGGCTCATTATTGGTCGGGTGTCCAGATCCAAGTGCTACTTGATAGTACTGACGCACAACTAACTTATTACCAAAAAAGTTGATTTGTTCGTCCTCAATGAGATAGCTCACCATCTGATGATATGTAGAGGGAATAACCTTCATGTTGTGAAGCCATGCGTGTCTCATAATGGTGTTGAAAGGGGATAAATCCTCTACCACCGAGAATTGCACATTAGGGTGACCGGGCTAGCCTGGACGGGTAATACAACGTATCCTAGAGAAATTGTTATGGCTCCATTGAATTTGAATAGTACCCACCCTGGGTTTTCTAGGGCAGATGGTAGGAGTCCCATTTGCCTATAGGCTGACATTTGTAAGAGGTCAGTCGAACTACCCGGATCAATCAGGACTCTTCTTACATCAAACTCGCTTATTCCTAGGGTCAAGACCAGGACGTCTTCGTGTGAATGTAATGCCTTGATAGCATTTATTAGGGGGGCGGGGGGGAAGAAGGTAATTGTGCCGTCGACGGGGCGCGTACTCCCTTTTGGAAAGTTATGTTGAATGAAGCTGATCCGTCCCCTTACGGAGGCTGTGTGGAGCAACCTTTGCCTTGTCCACTTAGAGCTATATTTTTCATTAGTAGGGCCTCCGTGAATGTAGTTGATAATAGCTCTAGGAGCTGTTGAAGTTGTTGGGGCTTGGATGGCCAAATCTCGGGCCGATTCCCTTTGTCCACTAGCCATGCGAACGTATTGTTTCAGGTGCCCAACCTTGATTAGTCTTTCCACTAGGTAGTGGAAACTTCTTGATTCGTCCCCAATTGGTGTCCTCTGGTTCAGTCCTCAGACGGGAGCTATCAACAAAATTTATAAACCTTTTTCACCATATACTAGGGTAGTATAGCTAGCATAGCATAATGGTTTTAGGATCGTTCACTGGGATGGGTTTTCATTTCACACTTGACATTAGTTTAAAGAATTGGATTGATGTTTTTTCTTTTACAAGTTAGCTTTAAAATAAAACATAATCTTTGGTTTGGAAAATGTTGGTTTTAATCTAACAAAAAACATAGTAATTGATTTTAATTACAAAGAAAAGGGTCTCTTGGAGTTTCAGGTCACTAGATTCGGGCCCCTTATACAAAAAGTGGAGATTCCCGATCTTTCCTCGCATTGAAGATTTAACTTATAGTTATCATCCCAATTGGTGTGTTACAGTTGCTTCCCATTAATGGTTTCAACGATAAATCCCTCTCACTGATGCATCTTGCAATGGCTCGTACCTCTTACCTAGCATTTATCATTCAAGGTGATCCTTAACGTTGGATTACCCTTCAAAATCTCGCAGGAGATAACTAATGGATGTCTCCAAGGAGTCTAAAAGCTTACCAAGTATTGGCTATTCTAAGTAATCCTAACTTTAAACCACCTACTAGAGGCTCGCAAGAGATAACTAATGGATCTCTATGGATTGAGTCCGAAAAGCTTACCAAGTGTTGACCCAAGTGATTATAAGGGATTTTAAGTTAACTAAAAATATAAAAACCATTAACGGGTCACAACTTCCTTTTCATTAAAAACTGAAACAAGGAAAACTCCCACTTTTGTAGTCAGGTCCCTTACCTAGTGATGCGACTCATGGTAGCTTAGCTTTAAAGGCGTATCAACAAAATTTATACCTTAAATACTATTACTAAAGTAGCCAAGCTACTATAGCATAGTGGTTCTAGGATCGTTCATTGGGAAGGGTTTTCGCAAACACAAGTGATATTCAAATTAGGAAAATAGGTGATTTTCTTATGGATGTTAGCTTTAAAAGAAGATGAAAATGTTTTAGAGAGATTTAAACTAATCTAAGCTAACATTAAAGACTAAAATGAAAGGGTGTAAAAACAAGTTTCTCAAAGATAGGATAGCTATGCTCTGGCTCTTATGCAAATTGGAAATCTCAGGATAGGCTCCTCGCGTTGGGGTTGCAACTATGGTGATGTTTGCTTCCCGAACCGGTATGGATTTAGCAAATCAAGTTTTAATCCTTTAAAATGGCAAAACAGATGGTAGTGAATTTCATCAATGGTTATTCACCTTAGACTTCCTTTGAATGGCTCGTAAGAGATAACTAATGGTCTAAAGCTAAAAGCTTACCAAATATTGGCAACTCAAAGTCATTCCAGGTGATAAACTCACATTTCAATGGCCATTGAAATTGGTTCTAACGGATTAATGCAGAACTTGGAATTGAAAACCTCACCTTCCAATAGCTCGTAGGAGATAACTAATGGATAGAAATCCAAAAGCTTATCAAGTATTGGCCGTTGGAAGTTGTCCAAAGGAAATAAAAACCAAACTTTGCATTAATGAACCATTAATGAAAAACGACTACCTTACCTTCCAGGTGTGAGAAATTTCCATGGGATTGCATCCAAGCCATCACATAACATCCATACTTTGAGAAACTTAAAGGTTTTAGCCTCTCATCCTTGGGGATTTCATCCTCCAAGGATGTTTGGCTACTAAGAAAATGAGAAAGAAAAGAGAAAAGAAGCTTCTAAACAAAAGTGCTCTTATAACTTATAAAGTTACAGGTTACAAGATTATTTTGTCTGAGGCTCTTCACCTCTATTTAAAGACAATAACAAGCTAAATTACAAGATAAAGCCTTATGTCGGCTGAATACAAGGTTACAAAAGGAATTTACACGAGGAAATATCAAGCTAAAAATATCTGGGAAGTCGGTGGTGCGTGCGTGGAGAAACAGAGGAAATTTGGCATTTTCGCAAGGTGCCTAAATCCTCCTTGTGAAATTTCGCAAGGAGGTTTCTTCATGGTGCGAAATGGCAAAATTTCGCACCATAAGGAAAATCCCCTTGCGAAATTTCGCAAGAAGAAATTCAGCTTGCGAAATTTTCGTAAGGTTTGATGCAGTTGTCTTCCGAAGGCCATATCTTCCTCATTTGAGCTCCAAATTGTACACGGTTTGAAGCGTTGGATTCTTGACTTCATGAGCTTTGAAATGGTATGTAGTATGTAGAAAATGGACTTCGGGAAGTGCCCCAAAAGTGCAAAAGAAGACTGCAGCTGCTGTCCTCTGTTCTCCTCTTCGCTTCTCTTTGCTTGTGCTCGTGTTTCCACTTGAAATTCAAGCCTGTAAACTTCCAAAATCCTTCCTTTAACTTGTCCAAGTATCTTCTCCATCATTTGGCATGCTTGAATTGATTCATAAGTTGATAAAAACATGTAAACTTGCCACAAAATGGTTAAAACCAATTACTAAGGACCTTAATGAATTGATTGGGTTAAATGAATATGATTACTACGCAAAGGTGCTTAAAATCATTATAATTAGGTCTACAAAATAGCACTTTTTGGTAGTAATCACCTAGCTCCCTTTCGTCCAAGAGACAAAAAGTTTAGCCACTCATTCTCTGAGAAAACATCTTCAGAGATTGTTTGGCTAGAAAGAAAAATACAATCAAAACGAGTAAGTAAAGCAGAGCAAAGCTCTGTATATTTCTTACTAAAACATGTACAAGTGATCTTCTCTCGAATGTCTTCCGAGATTCAGAGATATGAGAGATATATTACAAAGAGATATCTTAAGATATATAAAGAGAGATATTTTCAACCTCTTGATTAGATATCCTAAATATCTTAAAAGATCTTCAACTGATTACAAGGAGAGAATTGATAATTACACCAAATATCGTAAGGTAAAAATTTGACGGAGTCGGTGTAAAATATCTAAATATTACATTTTCACATCAGAGAAAGGTGATACAAAATTTTTCGCATCGGAGAAAGGTAGTGCGAAATTTTTCGCATCAGAGAAAGTCAGTGCGAAAATTTTCGCATCAGGGAAGGGTGATGCAAAATTCCTTCTCACCTTGGCGTAGTTGCCTTCAAATGGCCATAACTTTTTCGTTTCAGCTCCGATTTGTACACCATTTGAAGCATTGGACTCCTGACTTCCCAAGCTTCGAAAAGATATATAGTATGTAGACAATGGACTCCAGGAAGTTCTCTAAATTTGCCTTGTAACTGCTACCCTTTTGAATTTCGCATAGCATGTGAAGATTTCGCATCACCATGCGAAATTGCTTCATGATGGATTTCTTTCTCTGATTCTCTTCCTTGCATCTATTGATTGGCTTGGAAGTTCATTCCTAAGGGTTGCACAAAATTCTCCCTCATTCTTGGCTTGCTTCAATGATAAAAAAGCTACCAAAAACACCAAAACTAGCCAAAAATTGATTAAAAACATTTGCAAGGGTCCTTAATGCGCCAATTGAGTTAAAAGGTATTAATTACTACTTAAAAGTGTTTAAAAGAGTTTATAACAAGCTATAAAAGTGCACTTTTTGAGTAGTAATCACTTCTGCACTACTCCGTGGTATGGCCATGATCTTTGTGATAAGCATATGTACGACTCCGATCTCCTTTAGTCGGATTTGTCTTGATCGGCTCCGACTACCTAAAATCAAACAGACTGTGGATCATTGGGAAGAGCTTTTCGTATGAGATACTGATGGGGGTCAGGCTAACTTGACTCGGCTGCTGTTGGTCGTCCCGCCCCTTATTAGTCTGCCTCAATTGTCTTGAGGGCTTTGAGCTTCCTGCATGGTTGTTTCTGGTCGAATAATTGGTGACCAGGACTTGTTAAGTAGTCGCGCGAACGTCGTTTTCAAGTATAGAGTATTTGTTTGCTCGTTTGAACAAGTTGTCCATAATTGTTAGCGGCTTTTTGGCAAGAGATTCGAAGAATGGTGTACCTAGACTGATGCTTCTCTTGAAGATCTGCAAGATGATGTCCATGTTGTAGGACTCCACTTGGAGCACAACTTGTTCGAACCATTTCATGAAGTCTTTAAGGGATTTGATCTCCTGCATCTTGACATTCCACAGGGTGCTTATGTTCTATTTGTGGCAAGCTGAACTTAGATAGTGTTCAATAAAGGCTTCCGATAGATCTCAAAAATTACTCACGTAGTTCTTTGGAAGATGGTGAAACCATGAGAGAGCCTGGTTGTGTAGGTTGGCTAGAAAGACTTTGTATAACAATGCATCATTCCTTATGTCTAGGGTCATGAGTTGCCTGTAGTGCATGATATGATTAAACGGATCACTTGTTATGTTGTATGTCATAAATTTCGGTACTATGAACCCTTTTGAGGGTTGTTAATGATATGAAGGCCAAACGACATGGAGAGCATGTCGTCCAATTGTCGGCTAACGGAGCCAGGTGGAGCCTGATCAGTTGGGGTCTCCACTTGCCACTATTTGGGCAGATGGGAGGACCATTCTGACATGGTTGTTGCGGCTAAGGAACCCAAATGGGCCTCCAGAGTTTCCGACGTAAGGTTTTCCTCCTATGCCAGGTGACTGAGGCCCCAACCAAGCTTGCATTGTGTCAGACAGGCGTGACCTCTTGTCACGCCTCCTTCTTGTTAACACCCGGGTAGAGTTGGAGCTTTCATCCAACTATACCTGCCGGGTTGGTGAAAGCTCATCTTCTGGTTGTATCTCATGACTGCCAGAGAGGGACCTTATGTTCCTTGAAAATGCCTTGTCATTTTGTTTTGAGGTTGTTCATTGGCCTTTTTATTGCCGGCTGTGAGATGGGACCGATGACAATACTTGGGCATGCAACTCATCATTCTCTTCTTTAACTCTCCTTGTCTTATGGAGCAACGACTGTACCTATCGCTCACTCTCTCGCTAGCATCTCTCCATGTTTTCACGCCAGTCAAAGTAGCCCTTGCTACCTATAGCTGATGATCGGCTTCTAGAGGGTGTTGACATCCTCAATCGTTCCCACAAACAGAGCTAATGTTAGTTTAGAGCCAACTGGAGTCAGATCCGTTTAAGTTAATAGAGGTTAGACAACCTCCCTCTCTATGTTGTGTCTCTCAAAGATTTTGCCCAGTAGTGTTAAGACTAGGTGAGCTTCCTACCTGCACAAAAGGATGTTTGGACAGGTGGTCCGAGCACACTTCTCTGAAGTTTAAGTCAGGCAAAGATAGTTTGAATTCCTTAAAGGAGAGAGTGAATATGCCAGTCTATGTGTGTGTACCTTGTTTGTGCTTTTGGAGGGTTTTTATAATGCTGAAGAGAATGCAACTATAGTACTGACTAAGCGCTTTGACCTTCTCTATAATGATGATTGTCTTGTAGGTGGCAGGGCAATCATCACAGTTTTGGGCTGTTGGAATGTGCCGTCAACTGATATGCCATGATGTTTGACTGTTCAATCGCCTGTCCCTTCAACCTGTTGATGGTTTGAGGTTATGTGTAGCGATTAATTGACATGAATTTGAGGGCTAAAAAAGATCCCATTAGCCCTTCTCATGTCAGACGTGAATGATTACGCATACCAGTGGATCTGGGAGTCTTGATCGAATGGTCTTGATTGTTTGGGGAGTTCGGTCTCCTTATACTACCTAGCCCTGTAAGAAAAGGGCTTCATTATGACGGATGTCAGATGGAGCTGGTAGCAGTCCGAATGGATTGTGTGCTGGCAACAGCCGATCGAGGTGTCCAGATTGAAAAAAGGACACGTGGAAGGCTTCCCACATGATAGGACACATGGAGGGGGATCCCCACAATTTCCCATTGAAATTTGAAGAGGCACATGTCATAGTTTTTATACCACATGGCATAACAATGTAAAAAACCCACTTTGAGGCAAGTAGCTTCACTAATAGCACAAAATGGCAAGTTAAATCGTTTTCTACATATAAATTTTTTAAAGACGAACATATAGGTAAGAAAAAAAGAGTATGTAAAAGTAACAACTTTAAAACTTGTGTTCCCATGAACATGATAAGGAAACTTGTCTTCTTTTGTTCGAGGACTCAAGAATGAAAACCTTAGATTAATCCTTAAGTATCATATGCCATGGAGAAGTATATAAAAAGGTGAGTCACACTTGAAGAAAGCAGTTCGTGTTAGCGTGAACATAAGCATAGGAATGGCAATTTCGCAGGTTTCCCGGGTCACCCGCTCCGACCCGCCCCTATTGGGACGGGTATAGGAACATGGCAATCGGGGATGGGCCGGGTTTAGGATTTTTTTAAAAACCCAAATCGGGTTCGGGGCGGGGTCGGGTGTAGTTATAATTTGACCCGCCCCGCCCCGCCCCGAATATGAAATTACTACTTTACCCCCCACTTATAAATATTAGCTTCCTCTCCTCATTTTAGGTCTTATTCTCTCAGTTCTCGTTCCTGTTGACGCTAGGGTTTTTCCTCCCACTCAATGGAGAAATCCATAAGATAATCCATTTCCTCTCGATTCATCCTTATTTATCCCATATTCACAAGAAATCAAGAATCACAACTATTATCTTCACGTATCTACAAACCGGTAAGATTTTTTGTTGATTTTTTGGTTGAATGATGCCTTGATTTGGTGTTGTATTTCATTTCTAATTCGGGAATGAGATACGAGATTTAGGATTTTTCCATTTCCAGTTTCAGATTATTGAAGGACTTTTTTTTTCTATTAGTTTTCGGGTTGCTATTTAGGGTTTTGAATCCGTTTCTTGCGAATCTTAATAGGGGCTAAGCAGATCTTATCGTCAAAGCCACTGATTCCTTTAAATCAATCAAACGCTTCAATCTTCCGGACACACACACGCTCTCTGTTTGGATCTGTTTCTTTCTCTCTCAAAGAAATGGCTCTGAGGTCTCTTGATAATGCTCTCCCGACAACACCGGAAAGGCCTAAAAAGCAAGCGAAAGTTGCAGTTTCAATTCAGAAACAGTCTGATTTTGGTGTGAATGATGAGAACAAAGCTCCATTGCCACCAACTGTAGATGCCACCATTGACTACATCTCTTCTGAGAATCTTAAAGCCATGCCTGACCCAGAAACCCAGATAACTGTAAGTCTCCCTCTCTCAGTGGCTCCTCTGGAGGGAAAATTTACTTGTGATTTGAGTTAATTGTGTGTATTTCATTTGGAAATGAAGGGTTTGATTGAGGGATTGGATTCCAAGGATTGGGCCAAGGTGTGTGAATCTCTGAACGACGCTAGGCGGTTTGCGCTGTATCATTCCGCTCTGATGGCACCGATCTTGTAAGGGAATTTCTAATTTTGAAATGTTTTTCGGAAAATGAAGATGGGGGTCGGCTGATGTTTGTGGTGTTTGCAGAGAAAAAGTGTTGTTGGTGCTGGTGAAGGCCATGAAGAACCCTAGAAGTGCTCTGTCCAAGACCTCTATCATGGCTTCAACTGATATCTTCAATACTTTTGGTGATGAGTTGCTTCAGCCCCGCCCCGCCCCGCCTCGCCCCGACAACACATACTCGGGTCGGGACGGGCCAGGGATGGGATTTAATTTTAACTCTATAACAGGGATGGGAATGCCCCGCCCCGGGTTTGGGACGGGTTTGAGAAATAACTAGATATTTTGGGACGGGAATGGGATAGGGGTGACCCGTCTCAAACCCGCCCGTTGCCATTCCTACATAAGCATTATGTCAGTTTGTTTTGAAATAAACATGAGTAAATCTCAAGTTCTTCAAGAAGACAAACCCCATGATTGGATGATGACACAACATGTGGTAAGAAGTAACACTACATAATGATAAATCTATGATAAAATGGGGACTTTTTTCTAATCACAACCTTTAAAAACCTTATTAATAAACTAAAAATTGATTCATCCTAATTAAAAATAATAATAAATAATTAAAAGCTAGAACCTAAAATGAAGCCCTAAGTTCTTAGCAATGTAAGAATGATGTAAAAAATAATTTGTCACATTCTCCTAACCCGATGGTGTTATGTGGCAACACACCCACTAGGGAAAAAATGGCCATACCAAAATAAAACACATAAAAATAAAATATGTTTCTCATATGAAAACTCCTTGGTGAAGCTTACATGCCCAAAAAATAATAATAATAATAATAATAAATAAGGCAAGTGAAGGGATTATTGGAAAATTTATATTCTAGGTAATATGATCTCATCTTAATTCATTCTCAATACACAAAGCCCATATTCTAAAGAATATGAGCCTTAGCAATCTGTTGTCTAATGAACACAAATAATTTCTTTGACTTCTCTTAAGAATGAATAACATCATTTATTCAACATATGACATGTGGCACTAAAAGATCATGTAGATATTTGGTTACAATAGAAGAATTGTCTCTTTTTTGGAGACACAATAACTTTGATGAGTCCATCCATACTTTCAAGGTAAAATTAGGGCTTTTAACATGCCAATTTTAACGTTGTACGTTCAAGTTGTCATATATAGCTTTAAGATGGGTTTTCCCATCAATTCCTCTTAAGAATAGATGGAATTTTAACAATCCTTCGTTTTATTTAACAATCTTAAAGTGAAAAATAAAAAGAACCAACTTGATCGTGGATTAGATGAACATGTGAAAAACTCTTTGATATATACTACCCATTAACACAAACAAATATTTTTTTTTTTTTAAAAAAAAAAAGACAAATCTAACTCTTAAAAGAGTAATTGAATTGAAATTTCATAAAGGTTCACTAGAGAGGTATTTAATTATTTATTTGGGTAAGAATATAATTAGCCTAAGAGATAATTTTAATAATTTTAACATGTCCCCATCAAAAGCAAAGAGGAGCGATTATAATTCAACCTAAAGTTAATAAGCTTGTTTTAAATTTTAATAAAGAATTGAGTTGTTTACATTCATATGGACGCAAACACCCTTGGAAACTTTACCTTGAAGATTCATTACAATATTAGTAAGAAGATTAACGTTAACGATATACTCCAACATCACAATTAGAATAAGCCCCCCATCTTAAGAAGAGGGATGTTACAACACATGAGCAAGTAGCAATTGGCTTGTGATTATAAACTAGCATATTTGAACCCTATAGAGAGCTCCTAATACCACACATGTAAAGAGATTACTACTCTTATCTAAATCTCAAAATATAGTTGGCTGGTTAAGAACTGAAAGGAAATGTTGGGTTCCCTCGTTTTTTATGAAATTATGAACAATAAAATAAGGAAAAAAATCATTAAAAAGTTGACGTATCTTAAAATCTTTTTTATTTTATTTTTTATGATGGAATTTGACTTAAACATGAAAGAGAAAAAAAATATATATTTAGATTTTCTATTATTCAAAGCATGAGAGATTAAAAACAATTTTCTTTCAAAGTTTTCATGTCTATATCCTAATCTTAGGACTTGGGTGTGGAAATGAAATTGAATAATTGAGTGTGCATTTTGAATACACCTCTTATTTATTATTTTAAAAATTAACAAATAGTAATAATTTTTATATAAGATAAAAACATCTTGAAGAGAGTTTATATTGACAAATTAACTATTTAAAAAAATTATTAACTCAAAATTTAAAATTTTTTAAAAACATAAAATAATTTTTTATGAGATTTTTTTTCTTTATATTATAAAAGTTAGGGATGAAGTTTTGTTGTTGTTGTTGGTTTTTTTTTTTTTTTTTTTTTTTTTTTTTACACCTTTTCATCCTTATTTTCTTTGAATATTTGTGAAATCGTTCTTCCTTTAATTTAATGCAATATAAATTGTAAAGATTTTTTCATTAATTGACTCACCAAGAATGACATTATTGTAAAACGGTAAATAAATAAATAAATAAATAATTGTAGCAAATTTTGTAGAAACCTCTCGAGAGTGGATGAACAAACGAGTGTAGTCCATTTTATCATGAGGCTCATGCAATAGATGTACCAATACAATGATTACCACCATAACCATTCCTTAAAAACGTGAGCTTGAAAGGAGACTTGTCATTTTATTCAATCCAGAGAAAGTTAAAATTATTTTTCTGTTTTTATAAAATGTATAATCTTTCAAAAGGAATAATTATTCTCAAATGAATACTTATCACCGTATTTGAAATATATATTTGGATAAAATTTTTAAAAATGATCTTTTATAATTTGGAGTAGATTTAATAGTGTTTCTTTTCGAAATAATTTTAGTAGAAGCATTTTTTCTAGAAATGATTTTAACAAAATCACCTATCAACTATTTATCTAAGAAATATTGTTTAAGCTACAAGTGTTTTTTAAAAATACTCTAATAAAAAAATCTAGATAACAAATAAAAATTAATTAATTTTTTTATTATATTTATTGTACTAGCAAAGCTTTAATGAAAACATTGTTAATTCAATAACACAAAGATAAAACAATCATACACGGCATACGATGTTTTAACTTGATTGAGCCAATTATGCCTATATTAACGGATGATAAGAGAATTTTTTTCACTATAATAAAATATATTACAAATGATAGAATTAGATACAATTATCGGGTTTTTGAAACATCCTATACTTCCTTATTCCTTGAACCACGAGTTTGATTATTTCTCACATCTTTATTCACTTCGTATAATTTCTTCCTTATTCTTTAATATATATAATATTATAATAAAATATCAACTTAATAAAAATTCTATACAACAATTAATTAGGAATTTTGAACATTTTCCAATCATATTAATTAATCATAACTAATATAACTATACCTAATTAATTTTTTTAACTATCTAATAAACACACATTATTATTTGTCATACATACAATGAATATGAGCTGATTAAATAAGATTTATTTAACAAAAATTTTTCCAAAAATTTCAAAAATAACAAACTATTAATCCTCTTTAAATAAAATTCTAAAACACGATATTTCCCAAACTTTTAAAAAACTAAAATAATAATCCTATTAAAATGTGATTCCTAACTTCCATAGAAAATAACTAAGTGTTAAATTTTAAAAATTCCTTTTCATCTAATAAACAGGCACTACATCTCCGACCAAAATAAGCTAACAATACCTTCGGTCTTATTTTTTAATTTTATAAATAAAAATTTATGTATATAAATTTTATTATGCTATGTATAATTTTTCCTTTAAAATGAAAATAAAAATTGAAATTATAAAAAATTTATATCTAAATCATATATATTCAGTAATTATTAATATTTGCATTACAAATTAAGCTACTTAAAATTAAACCACCTAAAAGCAAGGCCACCTCAAACAAGCTCACCTCGAAAATCATTATCCTAGCACGGAACAACCTCTAGAATTAACCAACCATGACACTTAACATAGAAAAAAGAAGAGCTAACTATTAACCAAACTTTTATAAACTTTATGCAGAAATAATTATTTAAAAAAGAACAATTTTGGATGTATAAAGCAAAATAAATGGAATTATTAAAATAATAATCATATTTTTACCATGATCCATGATATCAATAACACTTTTAAAGTGAGATTGAATCACCTTGTGAATTGTGTTATCAAGATCTTCAACTCACTATTCTCATATAATGGATGAGTCACTTGTGTGGTGTATGTTGTTAAAAATAAAACAACAAAATGACATAAGAATGAGAGTGTGGGTTGAGACTTTAACTTATAAAAATTGTACATCTCTTAATCTTCCTATCAAATATTATATGAGAGTTATACTCATTATTTACACCTATTATGTACAAATTAATGGATAATGGTGGGTTATTAACTTGAATACATCTCTATAATTGCATAGATTATACTTTTTCATTTTTCTCCATTACTCATAAACATAATATACCAAATAAATTTCATAATAATGGGGTTACAAAAGTTGTAACACCACATTCATTTAAATTAAAATTTCTAACCTCTCATTTATAATTTGAGCCTTCCATATATAAGACTTAAAAAAGCTAACGCTAACCACTCTTGTATCCTAGGTTTTATGTCTTTGTAAAATGGTCAAAAAGGATGGACAAAAGGCTGATATGGAAGACGTGGTAAGAAATTAAATATTGGAGGTTGTAGTTTAAAAAGTAGTTTATTTACGTATTTTAGATAATTTACATAATAATTTTTAAAATTAATAAAAATAATTAATATTTTATTATAAAAGAAATAAATCTATTATTTAACTTGATTTTTTTTTGAAAAAACAAACAAATTCTTTTCAAAATTATTTTCCTATTTTGCAAATAAAGAACTATTTTTAGAAATTAAAACAAAAATCCAATCTTTAAAAAAATATATATAAAAGTTAGAAAATATTTTACCCTAATTTTAATTTCAACTACAATTGTAATTTGAAAATAGATAAATATAATAATTATAAAATAAAATAAATTCAAACGCTATCATAAAATATATGAAAATTATTTATTTATAATTTTTATCGAATAATTAAAATAAAATATAAATATAAGAAAAATACATTATTAGCTAACGGTTCCGTGCCTTGCAAGTTGGCCTACTATTTCTTAGTTCTTACAACTCACTAGTAACAGGAAGTGTCGGCTGAGTGAGGGGCCAACTAGGGTTTATGTTTTGGAGGCTTTGCAGTCTCGGCCCCCTTGAAGAAAGTGGGTCCCGCGCCTTTGTGGAAAACAATAGGGTGGGCCCACTCTGCTCCTTTAAGGTGTCTTTGAATAAAAATGACTAATGAGACAAAAATGATCAAAAGGGTCAAAATGGTGGGCCCGGGGGTCTTTGAGGTGGAAAGAGGATAAAATTTTCAAAAAGAGTGACTCGGTACGCGTGTTGAGTCAAGAAGAACAATTAATGAATCAAAACGGAAATGTGATGGGTTGACGGTTCAATCGATCCATACGATCCAATTTTAAAAATATTGTGTTAGATAAAATTATTTAAAAATAGTGATTAACATGACAGTATATGAATATAATTTTGTCTACTTGTTAAAACCTTTTATTAACAAGGAAGAAATGCAAGCAACAATAACTTGATACATATTAAATGGGGGTTTTCCGCACTAATAGTGTATTTTTTTTAAAATATATATATATTTTTAAATTATAATATAAAAAATAATTATAAAATTATGGTACAAGTAGAATTTGTCTTTTAAAAAACCAATTTTAATATAAAAGTCAACCCATCTTTTCAAAACTAAACTCATCTAAATATGAGTTCAATAAAAAAAAACTTTTTTTTTTAAAAGATGAATTCAATATTGTAGACCCCCTTTTTAAGAGCCGGGGGACTTTTAGTTTTTTTAAAAAAGGTTTTTTTTTTTATATATATAACATTGGAAGGGTGCCTTCATCTTCACCAGCAGCTGGCAGCACCCTACGCAAGTGGGGGGACCCCTTCCCAACACATGAGACGAGCTGCATAATCGGCATGGAGATGGCAGGGGGCCATGCTGGTGGTTAAGAAGCCATGCTGGCTGATGGAGGAATAGTAAGGTTGGTAATGGCTTGCTGTGGAAGACGGAAACAGGGGATGAGATATCTGTGAGAGGTGAGATCAAAAGAAAAGGGAAAAAAAATAAAAAAGGGGAAGCGAGAAGAACTTGAGAGCATTCTTTCTAGAGAGACATGAAAGCTAAGAGAAGAACTTATTCTGATAGCTTGGAGAGCTAGGACTTTGAAAGGGCTTTTCTAGCTGATTTTGTGGTAACCTCTTAGACTACTCACACTCGCTCATCTCTGTTCTCATTTTTTGTTATTTTTCATTCTCTCTAATTATCTCATTTTTATTTTTATTTTTTAGCATTGGTTGATTATTTGGGTATGGTTGTGATGCTGGGTTATTTTCTTTTTTGTATATATTTATTTGAGTATGGATCACCCCTATTTTGGTAGTCGTTTTACCACTGGTCAGAACCCCCGGATCTCAAAAGGAAGGGGGATCCAACCTAATGCTTGGCTCACTCTGTTTATTCTGTTTTGGGTATACTATGTCTTGTTTTGTTCCCACCTCCAATCTCGATATCTCAATCCATATCCTTGTTTATGGCTCATATTTCTGGATCTCCTTTGAACTGTTGGTTGTGTTCTGATCTGTGCTTGTGGAGAGAGGGTGGCGCTTTGGCTATTTGCCACAAACTCGTGATTCCTAGCGGATGGGATGCATATAGATGACTACTTTGGGTTATGGTTTTGGCTGGCCGATGGGTGGGAATTATAGCTGCAGAAGTAGTGTTCAGTTGATCCGGCTTATCTTTCATGGAGTCCTTAGGCGAATCGACTTTCCTTGGCAAATGGGGTTGTAAGGAAAACGGCAGATGTTCTCTTCGAGATCGGGCTTTAAATGGTAACCGGGTGCCTATTTTGGAATAGACCATGTCCTTTAGTGGCTGCTATGCATCTGGGTTTGCCTCTTGTTTTGTAGTCATGGCCAACAAGATTGTGTAGTGTTGCCATGCAAATTCCCTAGGATTGAGCTTTTTTTTTTTTTTTATTTTCTGGAAGGTGTGGTGTTTGCCGATATGGATGACCTAGCTGGTCACACTACATGGTATTTTGGGTTCTGGGCTCTGGGCCCCACTCAACTTGATGGAGAAACTGGAGCTTTTCTTGTTAATGGGTAACCTTCAAATGAGAACTCTACTGTAGAAGTGAATAATGAGACCAAGGTCTCCCTGAGCACGACCATTCCTGGGATTTATTGGAAATAGCTATGCTTGCATGGGGCTGTGCAGTTCACAAGCATGGTTTTGATCTGCTGTTTCTGTTCTCGGCAATGCTCTCCAACTACTAGGGACTACAATGATAATCGTTCTCATGATCCATCCTAGTGCTTTGAAAATTATGGGAGATATTCCAAATGTTGATGCTGGGTCATTTGGGTCTGGTGAGGTATTTCGAGATGAACCAAGCCCAAGAAGCTGTAAATAGTAGCCACCCATGTTACCCAACATGCCCATGTCTGTCAATCACACCTATTTCATACCCATTTCTCGTTTTTCATGCTACCCGCACCCACCGTTCATCACTTATTCTCTACATCACCCTCCATCAAACCCACCAACTCATTTCCTTGTCATATTATCGATCCCCTCATGCATATCCACCCTAACATATATATCTATATCCCATACCCTCCATGCATATTGCCATTTCTTTTCAAACACCACCATTCCCATCCATTATCTTTCACACCAACCACTCTACCAAGAGTTGGTGGTATTGGCTATGCGACACCTTCCAACGTAGAAAAGCAGAGGATGCTAGCTTGAAGGGTCCGGTTCCATCGAGCTGATCACTGTAGTGGAAGACGTGACCTCGAGAGCATCTCCAGAATTCTGACGTGCGCAAAGATAACAGCAGAAACGGGTGAAGCACTGCAAAAGTCAGGTTATCAGTTCACTTGAGAACATGATAGTCTAGGTCGAGGTCTCTCCTTTCATACTGAGTTCTCAGGACCTTCTCAATGGTACGTTTGAACAGCCCACTGGCATTCCGTTAAGTATAATGCTGAAAGTGATGGTATAAGGTCAGCATCTTCGGGCTAAATTTCTAGTGAAGCTAGGGCTTAAGAATCGAAACCATGGGCATGGAGAAACGTCCGTTAAAGAACATGGATCATCCGATTCGAGGGGTGGCGCGTCAGCAGGGTCTTATTGTCACTGACATGAAATAACTGTTGTAAGAAATAATGCTCTTCACTTTTTTGTATCATCTGAAGCTATGGGTTTTCCATCCGAGATTGCAAGAGAAGTATACGGTGCCATTTTCTCTTCTTCTACCTTAGTTCAACCACAACCCAGATGAATTGCATTACAAGGTAAGGATGTTGCAGCCATTGCCGAAACAGATTCGGGTTCTTTCCTTTGTTCTGGTTTGCAGCCAAACCAAGATCACCCACCTTCTAAGGAATTTCACTGTGGAGCATCTTGCTAAGGTGCAGCCAAGTTCAGATATGGGTTGATTGAGGAATTGAGAAGTTGTCCTCGAGCCGCCGGTGGCGAAACGCCTCCTCCATTCCACCAACCACCCCCATAGCCACTCTCTCTCTACATTCTCAAACCCATTGCACATGCTTCATGCAACCATACCCACTACTATCCACCCGCGTACACATCCACCTTTCACAATGCCCCTACATGCTGCCACCTTTTCTCTCTCTAACGTTTTCATGTCCATCAAACCCACTGCCCATATTTCATGTACCATCACGCCCATCACCCCAATGTAAACACCTCACTAAGCACCGTTCTTCTTCCAATATCCAGCTTACCCGCTCTTTTCCTCACCACTCTTCCCTCTCTAAATTTAACCATACCCGTAAACCCGTTTCTCTCTCTATATCATCTTTCCATACTCACCACATGCCAATATTCCCATTTATCTTTTCAATCTCTCTTCCATTCATATTCATTTTCTTAATCCCGTGCACACAATCTCATAATACCCGAGGTGGCTTCCCACATTGTGGCTTGGTCTAAAGCATGCCGAGGCGCGGAAATGAATGTTTTCACGTGATGAATAGCAACAATACTCCAGGGAAAGATGTAAGCTTTGTTAACAGGGCGTCAATCAGTTGATGACCCAAGTGCACTGATTTCAAGGGTAAAGACGAGTGTTCGGAAAAGCAGAGCGAGAAAGAAATCATGCAACTCTCGTGTGGGATGGGTAATCCCGTTAATGACCACTCATAATATGATTACGATTGGAAAAACTACATTTTTTATATATACCCATTTCAAAGTGGTTCTACCTGTTCGGGTACCGTGCCAACATTGAGGATGACGCTGTCGTTTCTCATGCTCAAGTTCAGCAACATCACATGCCCTCTTTCCTCGCTTGTCAAAGATGTTGCTCCCCACTGTGGAACGAAGCATCGAAGAAGGCACGTGTTGGACTGTTCTAAGGACACAGAAATGGATGCAATTGTTGAGGTTCTTCTCGTGTTCTGGGTTTTGTGTTGGCTACAAGGTGGCTGCTTTCACGAGAAACTGTTAAAGTTTGTGGGTTGTGACTCGAAAGACTTCTTAGTTGCATCAAACTGTCGAAGTGGTTGATGTGGTCGATGCGTTTAAGTTTCAGAAGCAATCATAAATTGTCAAGAAGCAGTGCGTCATTTACGTGAAGGCATGCCTCAAATTGTTGACATCTAAGCTCATTGGGAAGATTACCGAGATATCCCATCTTGATCAAACCCGGATTCATTGGCTATTGAGGCTCTTGAGAAGATGGTGCAAGGCCGATTTAAGCATTTTCCCATAGCAGAAAACAGAGATGTTATTGCTTTATTGGATTTTGCAAAGTGTCTTCATGCTGCTACATCCTGAACGGAGAAGGATGCGGAGCATGGTAGTACAACCGCGGCTGCCGTTGACAGAATAGAACGCTAATGGACCTATGCCATTTGCTAGAGTATCGCCAAGGCCTTGGTCGCCTTCTACCAGCAACATGTGGACGAGCAGCCCGAGAAGTCCGGTGGTCGTGGTGTCCGCGACAGGTTCTAGAAATCTTATCGTTAAGGAATTAAGTTTCGGAGATTTGTTTCTTTAAAAGCAAAGGACCTGGCTGGAAACACTTGGCGGCATTTGAAAATAAATCCAAGTTTTGATGCCATGGAGAGAATTGCACAAGGAATAAAGGAATTGACCGAAAGCTTAATGACTATGGTGGGTATAGTGGCAGTGGCAGGGAACTCAGAGCCACATGTTATCATCCGCTTCTTATTCCCGTGATTTCCGAAATTAATTCCCTTGAGAACCATGTTATATATAATTCCTCCAATTGTCTTCTTTTTTATGATGCCAAATTTCCAAATTCTTCAATCCTCATTCTGTTTTCCTTAATTGATCCCTCACATTCATAGTTCACAAATAATTTTGTTAAAATATTATTTTATTAAATAATCCTCAAATTTCTAAATCCTTCAAATAATTTTTGCTTTTCAAATTCTCGCCCTTAGATTCATTTTTACGCCCTAAACTCCCATTTTCCATATATTTTCCCGAATCCCAGTTTTCTTTTCAATTTTCCAAACTCTATTTTTATTAAATAATTCGTTCATTTATTTATTTATTTATTTATTTTGTTTTATTTCCATCTTTAGAATTTTTTTTAGGATTACTTAAGAATCTCATTTTTAATAAAACTTTGTCGCCATCTTTCCTTCTGGCCAACAATTTCTTACGTCTCCTTTGTTTTAAATGAGTTTTAAAATAAGCACAAATTAAATTCTGTAATTCCAATTAAGGGAATTTACGATATTAATTCATGCTAAAATAAATGGGCTTTGGTGGGGGCCCCACATATGTGATTTCATGACTAATTGATTGATTGATTGATTGATTTATTTATTTATTTGCCATGCGTGATTGATTTACTCTGTTCTTGATATACATATAATCATTTTGTGTTTATTCACTAACCCCATTCCATGATAGCGCGTTGCTGTTTGCTGCCCAGGTACGCATTCACTCATTCTGATACTTCACTATACATGTTCCGATTCTCATATGTGCATGATCATTTAGGATATTCATTGATTTCCTCATCAATTGCCATGATTGCTTTATTTTATTAGTAGAGACCCGACTTCAGGGACTTAGAGGGTGCTACGGTCTCTACCGTACCTTTCCGATAAGTAACCTGACCCTCGAACCCTATCCGGTTTTTCACAGACCACCTTTTCCGAAATAAGGAGTCACACTTAGGGTTTTTCTTTCTTATTTTGTTTACCCTTTTAAAAATAAAACAAAAATAAGTGGCGACTCCAAGTCATTTTCTTAATCAATAAAAATCATTTTTCGAATAAAAATCGAGCTCGCCATTCGAGTGGGAAACGCATGAGCCGAAATGCGGGGTCAACAAATATAATTTTTTTTTAAGATAAACATTGAATTCGTCTTTTAAAAAGACGAATTCAATGTAAAAAGTAAATTCGACTTTTAAAGAGACAAGTTTAATGCAAAAATAAAAGAAATCAAAAAAAAAAAATCGTATTTTTGTATTTATTTTTTAAACAACTTTTTTTAATAATATATATATATATATATATATATATATATATATATATATATATATATATATATATATATATATATATATATATATTAAAAATCCCATTAAACATTGTTATATATCATACTACAAAATTACATGGATATGCATTAAAAGTGAAATATATACACTTTCCTTATTTTAAAATTGAAGGTCATTTTTTTTAAATTAATTTTTAAAAATTATTATCTTTTTAAGGTAAGTATGAAATGGTCTTGCATTTTATCTAGAAGTTGTATTGTTTTCTATTTTGAAAAACAAAAAATAAGTAGTGTATTTTATAGGATTTTATTTAATAAAAATATTGGGAAATGTGGGTTTAATATATGTACAAATATGGGAACATATAGGTTTTCTTGGAATTTGATTTAGGTATTACATAAAATCAAGCCAAAATGGTATGGATGCAACAAAGGACAATTATATCTTAAAATTTAGGAAACTTGTCCTTTGGGCCTACTATTTGAAAATTATATGATTTTCGGATCCCAAGTATATGAAAGATGAGAAACAACCATTAATGGGCAAAATAATATGGGAGGAATTGTGCACTATGTGCTAACTGCATTTTCTATGCCCAATTTGCCCCTCCATGTCTCTAGTTCAGTAGCAGCCTAACCTCCATGTCAGCAGGATTGACTAAAATTAAAAAAAAAAAAAACGCAAAAATCTGAATATGAACATTCAAAAAACACCTGACCCGACAACCACTTCTAATTTCCTAAATTTGAACGTTTTCCTTTCTCTCATTAGGAACATTTCTCTCATCTTTCTTGACTTCCTCACCCAGCCGAACTGGAGATCCTTGTAAAATTTTGAAAAATTTCTCTCATTTCAGAAAAGAAACACTTAATCCAAAACTCAAATCTACATTTTTCTTTCTTATGCACTTTCTCATAAACCAAATGGAGCACTTCATCCTAACAACGTCCAGTTAAAAGACGACTTGAAAGGCATAGCTGTGATTCAAAGCTTGGTATAGTAGAGCGAACTAGAACAGAAAGGCGAACTCCAAGATTTTGGCTTCTTGAACAAGATATCTCCTCTTCGTCTCATTCTGTCGCATTTTGCCCTAACCCTAACTCAAAATATGAAGGTAATTAATTTTTATTAAGTGTTATTTAATACTTTTATTTCAATTGGAGCACATCAGCGATTTTGAAGTCATTCTTGGACTCCAACTTTTGTCTGTAGCTATGAGACAATAACTTCACGAGTAGGTAGATTTTCAACTGCATGATCGTCGGTTCAATCCTGGTCTTTTTTTGGATCAGAGATTCATGAAATGAAAAATGAAAGTGGTAATTTCTTTGTGATAGTCGAAAGAATGTTCCGGAGATATCTAGAAATTGGGTGAAAGTCTTTGAGTTTTGTAGAATTTTTTAAAGTCCAAAGCCTATGGTGCAGATGATTGTTTGATGACTATAATTAGGCAAGATCTTCTTCAGGCCAAATACTTCATAATTCAATCATATATGTTCACACTGAAAATAATAATAACAATAAGAATTAAATTGCATAATTTTTTTTTCTGGTTAGTAAAAATAGTAGGTAATGTTTGTGAATTTCTACAATTTGTTGGACTATGTGGGTACATATTCGGAAAAGAATCTATGGTTTCATTGTTTGTCTTTAGTGGAAATGGTTTCATTGTTTGCCTCCAGTGGAAGCTCTTTCTTGTAGTCTTTCAAAACTTCTTTGTAGAGGATGTTGAAAGCTTGAATTTTAGTGATGATATCAAATAAAACCATCATAATCTCATTTAAGCAATACTTAAGATATTTGATTATGATAATTTGTAAGATTCAATTTGAGTGATTATATCAGATAAATCGATCCAACCATTATGATTACTCCATTTTGTAATATTAAAAACATTTTATCTATAAAGAAAGTGTTTGCAAGTTGATTTGATGTTGGAAAGAGAATGGGTAATTGAGGATCCTGAAGTTTTGAGGAGAGTAAATTGGGGATTCTGAATAGACTCTTATGATCTCATCAACATGATCAATTTTGGGTAATGGATGATTGGGAGGATCACTTCTGTAATTTGGTGCAAAGCATGGTTGCAATGGATCATTTCCCTCATTCAGATGAGGTGGGTGGTCTGAGAATGGGAGGATCCCTTCTTAGTTTTAGAATATGTGACTCAAAGTGGAAGAGTTGATAGACATGGTTAATTAGTGGTGATAGAGTTATGAGTTTCATGGTTCTTATGGTTTAGTCTCAAAGTTGAAAGCTTTGAAAAAGGATTTAAAAGCTTTGGACATTGGGGTATTTAGAAATGTGAATGTTGCACCAAGGGTAACTTCCAGGATGTGTTACAATGGTTATTGTTATATACAAATGAAGAATATATGATAGTCTTTTCTAATTAATTCTATTGTGGCATTAGTGTTGTGAAATATCAATCTGATAATTCTTTAGTAATAGTATAAGGTCATGTTCACAATGGTAGAATAGAGAATTAGAATGGGGAAGTAATTTCATTTTCTATTCATTAATGTGTTTAGATTGTTTTTTAAAATGAGAATATGAATGATGTATTCATTTTCATGGGAACCTAATCTCACCCTTACTAGAATTTTTATTCATCTCTTCTATATAGTATTATAATTCAACTCCATTTCCATTCCTATTCCCGGATGTCAAACACATCCTACATGCTCTACATCACGTCATCAGGCTATCTATGGTCTTATACCTTAGCACATCTTAGCTTGTAACCTTTGTGAACCTTTGCAACTTGCTTGGGCATCATGTTTTATGATGTTTGTGAGTTTGTTCACCTTAGCTACTTCCCTAATTGTAAGCAGTGTCTCACTGAACCTTAGGTGTTACCTTAGTAACCCTTAGGTACTACCTTAATAACCCTTAGGTACTACCTTAGTAACCCTTAGGCACTAGCTTAGTAACCCTTAAATACTACCTTAATCTACTTGAGGTACTATCTTAATCTACCTTAGGTACTACCTTAGTTGAACTTGGGTACCACCTATGTGAAGCCTTGAAACTTCATTTGTGAGTCGTAGTCACTGCATTTGTGAACATTAGGTAGTTCCTTTGGCAACCTTAGGTAGTTGGTTTGTGGAACCATAGGACCCACATGTAGCATTCAATCCGAACATAACTTACAACATATTCGGTGCCACATAGAACTAAGCATGACATTATGTGGTGAATTAGTTTGGTCAGTTGGTTCACCTTTGGTAAAGTGGTGATTGTACCTTAGGTACAACCTTAGTAACCCTAAGGTACTACCTTAGTTAAACTTGGGTGCTACCTATGTGAAGCCTTGAAACTTCATTTGTGAGTCGTAGTCACAACATTTGTGGACATTAGGTAGTTCATTTTCCAACCTTAAGCACTCGGTTTGTGGAACCATAGGACCCACATGTGTCATTCAATCTAAAAGGAAGTTACAACGTATTTGGTGCCATATAGAACTAAGCATGACATTATGTGGTTAATTAGTGTGGTAAGTTGGTTCATCTTTGGTGGAGTAGTGACTGAACCTTAGGTACGATCTTAGTAACCCTTAGGTACTACCTTAGTAACCGTTAAGTACTATCTTAATCGAGTTTAGGTACTACCCATGTGAAGTCTCAAAACCTCTTTTGTGAGCTATAGTCACTGTATTTGTGAATATTAGGTAGTTCCTTTGCCAACCTTAGGCAGTTGGTTTTTGGAACCATAGGACCCACATGTGACATTCTATCTGAACAGAACTTACAACATATTCGATGCCACATAGAACTAAGCTTGACATTATGTGGTTAATTAGTGTGGTCAATTGGTTCACCTTTGGTAGAGAGGTGACTATACCTTAAGTATGACCTTAGTAACCCTAAGGTATGACCTTAGTAACCTTAAGTTATGACCTTAGTAAACCTAAGGTATGACCTTAGTAACCTTAAGGTACTAACTTAATCTACCTTAGGTACTACCTTAGTTAAACTTGGGTACTACTTGTGTGAAGGCTCAAAACTTCATTTGTGAGCCATAGTCACTGTATTTGTGAACATTAAGTAGTTCCTTTGCCAACCTTAGGTAGTCAGTTTGTGGAACCATAGGACCCAAATATGGCATTCAATCCAAATAGAACTTTCAACGTATTCAATGCCACATACAATTGACCATGACATTATGTGGTTAATTCTTGGTGGAGTGGTAACTATACCTTGGGTACTACCTTTGTAACCCTTTATTATCTTAATCTATCTTAGGTACTACCTTAATCAACCTTAGGTACTACATTAGTGAAGCTTGGGTAGTACCTGTGTGAAGCCTCAAAACTTCATTTATGAACATTAGTTACTTCAATTATGAACATTAGGTCCTTCATTTTCCAACATTAGTTAGTTGATTTGTCAACCATAGGATCCAAAAGTGGCTTTCAATTCAAAAGGAACTTACAATGTATTCAGTTCCACATAGAACTGAGCATGCCATTATATAGTGTGGTCAATTGGTTCCCTTTTGATATAGTGATGACTGTACCTTAGGTACTACCTTAACCATCCTTACATACTACCTTATTAAATCGTAGGCACTTCCTTAGTGAACTTTAGGTACTAACTTAGTGAACCTTAGGTACTACCCTAGTGAACCAAAAAATATTACCTTACTGGATCTCAGGTATACCTTAATGGATCTCAGGTATACCTTAATGGATCTTAGGTACTTAAATTGTGGATCTATGGTGAACTCATTTGTGAACCTTGGGTACTCCATTTTTTAACCTAAGGTAGTTCATTTCTCAACATTAGGTAGTACATGTGTTATCCTTATATATGAGCATGGAGTTTTAATGACATTATTATGCACTAGCTTAGTTTACCTTAGGTACTACCTGAATGCATGAGAGATGGTACTTGAGTGAAGCTTAGGTACTAGCTTAATGAAGCTTAGGTACTTGAGTTGTGAACTTGTACTTCTTTTGTGAACCGTGTTACCTTTTTCAAACATAAGACCTAGCTTTGGCATTTAATAAGGATCGACAACAGCGTTTGAAGATGAATGATGTTGGAATTTCTTTAGTGAAAACACTATTTCTTTAATACATTTAAGATACGAGCATGACATTATTATGTTGTGATTCATTAGTCAATAAGATCCTTAGATACTACCTTAATGGTGTGACAGTACTACCTTAGTGTACCTTAGTACCTTAATGCATCTTAGGTACTACCTTAATGCATCTTAGATACTACTTTAATGCACCTTAGGTACTACCTTAATGCAGCTTAGGTACAAGGTTAGTGAACCTTAGGTACTACATTTGTGAACCTTTTGTCCTACATTTGTGAACCAACTGTAGTGACTATATCAATCCTAGGTACCACGTTGCTCAATCATAGGACCTAGCTTTGTCATTCACTTCCATTGTAGTTTAAAGATGAATTGATAAACGTTGAGCTTCTCTACTCCATACATAATTTCCTTAATTGAGCATGACATTGTTATGTCCTAATAGGTTATTCAAGAGGTTCTCCTTACGTACTACCTTAATGCACCTTAGGTACTACCTTAATGCACCTTAGGCACTACCTTAATGCACATTAGGAATTACTTTAATGCACCTTAGGTACTACCTTAATGCACCTTAGGTACTACCTTCAGGTATCTTAGGTACTACCTTACTGCACCTTAGGTACTACCTTAATGCACCTTAGGTACTATTTTAATGCACCTTTGTTACTGCCTTAGTGAACCTTAAGTATTACCTTAATAGACCTTAGGCACTTCATTTCAAAAATGTTTCACTTATGTACTGACATGACCAAATTCTTACATTGCATTAGAGATATGAGCATGACACTATTATGTTGTTATTGGTTAGTCAATTGGATGCTTATAACCTTAATACTATGAAGGTACTACCTTAATGTATCTTAGGTACCATCTTAAGGTCCCTTAGGTACTACCTTAATGTACCACATTCTGTCCACATTTGTGAACCTGAACAATGCACCCTACAACACCTTGGCTGCTACATTTGTGAACCAACTGTAGTTACTTTGTCAATCATAGGTAATACTGTGGTTAATCATAAGATGTATTTGTAGTATTTAATCCCATTCTAGTGTTTGTTTTTGAAGCAAGATGTGAGACCCAATACACAATTTCCTTAATTGAGCATGACATTGTTATATTGTAATAGGTTAAACAATTAGTTGACCTTAGGTAATACCTTATTGCACCTGAGGTACTACCTTAATGTACCTATGGTACTACCTTAATGCACCTTAGGTACTACCTTAATCAACCTTCTGTACTACCTTAAAGTATTGTGCGTACTACTGAAGTCAACATTGGTTACAACTTTTTCCCTTATGTCGCTTAACCTTTTACATTACAAGACTACATTCTTCATAGATCATAGGCATCCTATGTTTTCTTTTTGATTTTGGTCATTATCAATATTCAAATGTATACATGTGTGCAATATATCTTTTTTGCATTATTTATTATTTAACATATTATGATAAATTAACCCAAATATTTTTATTGTAGGTCACTAAACATGCAAACATTCTATGTAGTGTTTGTTAGGTGCAACCATGGAATTTACGATTATTGGGTTGAATGTTAAAGAAATGTGTTTTTTTATAAGGGGAGTGTATACAAAGAATATACCTCTTGAGGGAAAGTTGTTCGAGCATGAGTGATATATGAACCAAGATGGAGGAGGCCTGATGAATCTTCACCTTCTACAGTGGCAAAGGATGAACATGCATTAGTTGACACGCATCCTGTGCAAAAAGTTTCATATGGTTTTATCATCATTTTTCTTTTTGGGTTCTTTGTAGCATGTGGTTTGATGATTGTAATATCCAAGTTCACATAGGTTATCCTCATTTTTTTTGGATCTGAATATCTACTAGTGTGGTATTTGTACTATTAGCAAGTTCTATATCATAATTATTGTAAAACTGGCTAGTTGTGAAAGTGTGGACCCGCGTTTTTCATGTGTCCTCACTCAATGGTGAAACTCGCTTTTTTAATGGTGAAAAATTAGTCTTGGAAAAGTTGGAGTCACCACTTATTTTATCTTATTTTAAAAGGAAAAATAAAAAAAAGAAAGAAAACCCTAAAGAAGTGACTCCATAGTTTTGAAAAAACGTGTCTTTGAAAACCCAAGTCTAGGTCTGGAGATTAGGTTACTTATTAGGAAGGTACCTCAAATAGGTAGCATCCTTTTAAGCCCTAAAGAGGTCTTTATTGGTTAAGTCAAAGGAGAAATGACAATTAATCGATTGATTGAAGGTACCTAGGTAGGCTAAGCTGATTTCAAAACTAGCATGCCAAAAAAGAAATCAAATCACAATCGTAAAGGAAGGTTAAGATGTGTACTTGGACTGCCTCTTAAGTGCTATCATAAGACATTAAAGTTACCACATTAATATAGTACACGACATGTATTTTATCAGAGCAAATCGAACAGACATCTAGGCTCCCAAGGATGGAATAAAACATAGATATGACTCACAACAACATGCATGTTCATAAAATTCCGAAAAGTAAGTGATAGAGAGCGCACCTGGATAACATGCATAATTTATAAGATTCCTCCAAAAATGCTAGAGTGGTTAGGACAAGTATAAATTATATAACATCTTCATTATGTCTAATATACATTACCAAAGCAAAAATTGAGCCAAGATAAGTCAAATGACTCCAAAAATAAATAACAAATTCAAGCAAAGTACAAGATCATCAACATGCAATTAGAAAAGGGAGCATCACAAAACAATTTCTAAAAAAAATATCTTGGAGTGTAATTTAATTGCAAAAATTTTTAGGAAACAACTCCTACATATCTAGAACAACATACCAAAAACCAAACACTCATTTAAATAATAGATTGCAGCAATGACACCTAAAAGTTCTAGAAGGTCCACATTAGGTAAGAAATAGTGACATGCATAGACGATTTTTTTAAAAAAAATAATAAGACATCACATAAAACTATACAAAAAAATCCAGGGTTGGGTGGTACTCAAAAATATTTTTAAAACACTCTAGCTAATCAAATGTTTAAAATCCATCATGTACAGAAGGTACAACTTTGAAAAATCATATTTCCCTCGAAAATGAATATTTTTAATATTTTATCAGTCAAAATTCAATTTTAAGAAGTCAAAAATTTGGAAAAAATATTCATTTAAATTAAAACGATCAGAAAACAATTTAATCTTGTAAAGTTCTCTTGAGTGTGCATAAATTCTCCTAAACGGAGAATGCTAAAAGAGATGGTCATAACTCGACCTTAAGAAAAGATTTCTGACTGAAATAACATCCAAGAATCAAGTTCAAGAAGTAAGGAAAATCATAAAAGTTTTGAATTTTTTTTTAAGTAATCTAAAGTTGCTAAAACGAATTTTAAATCTAAAGGGTCAATGGTTGAATGAAAATTGGTAGCAAAAAAGAGTTTTAAAAAAATTTCTCATGTAGGGGTTCCATCAAGTTTTTGTCCATGCAATGTAATCAAATTCCCTACTACTATACCCCTTTGCGTATCTGAACCTGTGCATTTATGCGTTTGGGCAATTTAATCAACAACCATGCATGGCCTATGTGGAAAGACACAAGGGAAATGACTGAATAGGTGCAAAAAGTGAATTCTGGATATGGTCTTCAAATCCTCTAGACTTTACTCAACTTTTGATGGTTCATTCAAGTACAGGACCATTGCATTCAATGAAATTTCCAAGCATAGAAATCTAACTTCTCCATCTTTGTTTCCCTTGCATAGAATAACCAAGCTTAATTATGAGAATTACGTCCTCTTTGTTTTTCTCCCATGGCTTCCCACTTTGTTTCAAAGCTTCTGTAAGCATCGCTTTTGCTACTTTCCGTGTTTCTAGATCTCAAAGGTATTCCATTGGCCTCATGCTTGATGCACAAAGGTCACCATGTGCCCAAGATAGTTGGACTTTTCAGGTAGCGACATAAGAGTTGCTCATGCAGTAAGTAGAATGGAATACTGTTGCCCATCCAGAAATACAAGCCATGGTTACTTTCCAATTGAAGAATATTTGAACCTGTTCGTGATGCGCATTTAGGATCTTCAAATATCTCTGAAATTGTCCAATCCAAACCCATCTAAACTTGGTGCCTTGTATTTCTATTGTTGCAAGTATCAATACTTTCAGATTCTGATTTCCAATAGAATTAAGGTTGCCTTCTAGTTGAGGTTTCCATAAATCTTGCATCCATTGGGTCTACATGCAACTATGCAATGTCCACCATCATGACTGTGAACATGTGAATGAACCATCGACTTCTTCATCAATGGGATGAATCCCATCTTGCACATGATTCTCAATATCAATAACTCATTGGAATTAACTTAAGTTGTATTCTGGATGCATTAATCATGAAAAGGTGCATTATTCCACCATCATATTTATCTTTTGGATGATCTTCAATTCCTTTCCATTTGTAGGCTCTTGATCAAGTGGTGAAAGGTCAAAGAGAGGGTTTTCATTCCCCATTATTTCAAAAGAATCGGAAGCCATTTACTGTCAGTTGTCACCATCAAAATTTTTCCCATGGTCCCCTAAACCCAAATACAGTATTTAGAGGCTTACTTGTTGTATTTAGAATGTGGATAATTACTTTACTGAAGAGGTCACTAGCCCTTAGTTGGTGTATCAAAAGTGGTCATGCAAAAAAGAGGGTCTAGAGTGTAAAGGTTCTTGGGTAAGTCGAAATGATTTCAGTTCACCAATCAATCTTCAACATTGACGCTTCACCCGAAACATTTTCTGCTTCCATGCTCTCTATGCAGACCATCCCATGGGGACTACATCTGAGTGTTTGATAAATTCATGATTTCGAACTCTTTCGATAAGCAAGGATTCCATACTTTTCATCAACTATCATCTGGATCTTGCATCATGGTTCAATGTTTGACTAGCACTTGGGCTCAAGCTTGCTAACCTGCAGTTTGTAAGGTGCAGATCGAACTATATGTGTACGAATTTAGTGCAAGGGGAAAGGCCACCATCTTTCATGCAAGTAGATACCAGCCCCTAGGGATATAGAAAACTAGTCAACACGACAACAAATACATTCAGAAATGCACCCCAATAACTTTCCTTGATTACAACCATTCTGAACATAATCGTAAAAGCTATTTTTCTGCTATGACAAACTGTAGTTTAGTAATGGCGAAGAATTCCATATTTTCCAGTACATCATCTTCGAATCGGCTTTAATGGGTCTCCTTCTACAGTTTGTGATTGAACAGATGACAATATGGTCTCATTACATCAATGGTCACATTCATCTTGTGTTATTTATCATGAACCTTAGTTCTAAGTAAGGGAAAAGGATTCTCGACATTCATGTGAATTGATTCGCTCTATCATTTTCTATAGTTTAGTATCGTCCCAATCTCATATTAAATGTCCACCTCATCTCGACATCCTTTATCTGGCCAACCTCTTGGATCCATTTTAATACATAAGAGACTTCTCAGGAATCCTTATCGATCACAACCGAATGAACCTTTTCTATTCCATGAAATAGGATAACCATGTATGGCCTATTGCAGATTGTTTTCTTCAACTACCCTCTTTCCAACTTGGCTTGAAACTATTTGCATGCTCATTCTTCTGTTTGTTGCTAATAAGAACATTTGTCTATCTTATAGACATCTAAGACAAGGTAGATTCTTTCATGCAGGACCTCAGATGAGCAGTTTTGCTCTGAACCCAAAGCCCTCAACAAAACCCGTAATTACCACCATATCACTTGTAATATCAAAAGCAGCAATTACCCTCCAAAGGCTTCTTCGGTGACATCGATCAGTCAAAAGGGGATGGCTTGAATGCCAATCGTTGCAAATAATAAGTTCATGTAGCCCGACACACATAACATGAAAAAAGTGATAAAATAAGGCAGAGAGACGGTAGGGAGAAGGGAAACACATAGATGGGTAATCATTCAAAGCCATGTATCATATATGCACTTTCAACGAGCTTGGATATGGGAGAAAGAAGAAGAACTTCTAGATATTACAATGAAACTAATAGAGTTAGATCATTCTTTAATATAAACAAAAAGTAATAGAAGAAACACAAACTATGACAAATCCAATAACAGTCCAAAATCAACAACAAACATATGGTCTTTGAAAGCCACATTCAATCATCATATAAATCATGGTAATAGTAGGCGAAAAAAAGAATAGGAGCAAACACGGGTTTTATAGTGAAGAACTTACCTCTGAAGATAAAGCAAGCTGATCAATTTCTTTTCTCCTTTCTCTCTCTCCCGACTCCGTCCTCTCTTTCCACTTTCTCAATGCGTGCTGAACCTTGCTTTGAAAACCTCTTCCTTTTCCCAAAACCACCAGCCTGTGTTTTTTTATGGCAATTGGCAGCCATTCTTCCCGAGGAGTCCTCCTCTCTCCAAATTCAATGTCTCCTCTACTAGAAAAAATCTTTCTCAATTTCAAAAATCAATCCATGCATATCACCTAAGGAGTCCCATTTTTTTCAAAAACTTCCTATTCCATGTTCCACTCTCCAAAGGTGGTCTTCAATAATGCCTAAAAGAGTTCCTTTCCTTTTCAAAGTCTGTCCAATTTCAAAATTCTTCCTTTCCCGTTGGTAGATTTCCCTATAAAGGCATCAAATTATTAAATCAGATAAATGAATAAAGATTTTAAAGAATGATAAGATAATAATAATAAATAAATGAGTAAATAACAATATAATAAATAAATAAATAGGTAATAGTAAATAACAAAGTAAATAAAAAATAGGTGATTGATAATAATAAGAATAAAAAAAATAGAGAAATGGATAAAAAAAAAAAATGAACCACACAAGCCCTACAACCATGCAAGTCATACAAGTCATGCCTAGAATGTCTAATGGGGCAAGTGTGCCTAAGTGACCTATATGGGCCTAAGGTGGTGCCTAATAGGCCAAGTGTACCTAACTAAGTCTAACCTAAAGTGCACCTAAGTGAAGCTAAATCTAAACTCGAATGACAGCCAAGGTCACAATGAGGAGTCGAATAAACCCCTTAACTAAAGTCTCTAAGGTGGCTTAGAAAAGATAAGCTACATGAGTGGTAATGGGCCACCAGGGAATTGCTGTAAAGTACCAAATGAACACCTAATAGGAGATGTGCTAGAAGGATAAAATGGAGGGTTTACAAATATGCCCCTCTTCAGTAGAGATCACGAGTGTAGAGAATGTGAGTAGAAATATGAATAATGAGTGGAATGAAGTGAACTCTATTGAAGAATTAAAAAAAGAAAACCAGAGATTTTGTCCTAGCACATGACAAGGGTAAGCTCGAAACATGGGGTCGCAACGACAAAAATGGAACAACTCTATACGGGAGGATTGACAATGAAGGGAGAAAGGTATGTGATGAGTAGCACAAAGATGGAAGGAGTGACAAGAATGACTCAAGGTCATGGATGAGATGAATGAATCTGGGTCAGGAATTCTAGGCTCTAGGTGCTATGAACGACTCTAGGTCGAAAACTCAGGGCTTTAAATGCTATGGATGACTCAGAGTTATAAATAAGAAGAACGACTCAGGGTTTTAAATGCTATGGATGACTCTGGGTCATAAATAAGAAGAATCACTCAAGGTTGTGAGCTCAGGGCTCTAAATGCTATGGATGACTCTAGGTCATAAATAAGAATAACTACTCAAGGTTGTGAGCTTAGGGCACTAAATGCTATAGATGACTCTAGGTCAAAAATAAGAAAAATGACTCAAGGTCGTGAGCTTAGGGCTTTAAATGCTATGGGTGACTCTGGGTCATAAATAAGAATAATGACTTAGGGTTGTGAGCTCAGGGCTCTAAATACTATGGATGACTTTGGGTCATAAATAAGAATAACAACCTAGGGTCATGAGCTCAAGGCTTTAAATGGATAGCTGATCAGGATGCTTTTCGACTCATGGTGCCAAGTTGAGGCCACTCGTAGGTGGCTAGAATGATGAAAACAAAACATCTCAAAGATGTGAAGAATACGAATGACTCCAGGTTGTGATCTCAGGGCTTGGGATGTCATGAATGACTCTAGGTCATGGATGAAATGAGTAACTTCGGGTCACGATGAATAGCTTAGGGCCATGGATGGAATGAATGACTTTGGGTCATGATGCAATGAGTAACTTAGGGTTACGATGAATAGCTTAGGGCTTTGTGAAAAGCTCAGGGCTATGAGCTCCAAGCTCTATGATTGATCGGTTAGAAGGAAAGTGTGATATGTAAACTCCAGGTCAAACCACTCATGGATGACCAAATGATGAAGGCTCAGCTCAGGGATGGAAAGGCTCTGGGTCTTTAAGGAAATCATAGCTCAGGGTTACCAGGCTCAAGGCCTAGAAGGAATGGATAGCTCAAGGCTATAAGACTTAGGGCTTAAGGAAAGAATGATAGCTCAGGGCTACGAGGCTTAGGGCCTAAGAGGAGAAGGATAGCTTAAGGCTACGAGACTTAGGGTCTAAAAGGAATAGATAAAGAAGACCAAATTGAAAGTGCATAAGAAATAAAATGGCTTAAATCTATACAGTCAAAATGCCAAAGCTTGAACTACTAAGCTTAAAAAGGGGAATATGCCCTAGCATCCAGGGTGATCGCACTACTGAAACAACCAGTAAATCAATCATTCGTTGAAATCAATGGGTTAGAAATCGATGCATCATGACAAACGTTTAAAAAATCTGAATTGAAAGAACTCTATGTGTCTCAAAAGCTGCTCTATCGATGAATCTCAAAAGGTAAATTGATTACTACTCAAAAAGTGCTATTTTATAGCTTGTAATTAACTCTTTTAAACACTTTTGAGTAGTAGTTATTACCTTTTAACTCAATTGGTATGTTAAGGACCCTTGCAATCATTTCTAATCAAATTGTGTTAAGTCTTGGTGTTTTTGATAGTTTTTTTATCACCAAAGCAATCCAAAAATGAGGGGATCTTTGTATAGTTCATGGCAAACCAAGTTGAAGCTCAAATTCATGAAGAAACTAATCTTTGGAGCTTCATAACCCTTTGCCAAATCCAAACGGGGATGCAAGGAAGAAAAGCATAGAAAAAATCAACCATCCAGCAATTTCACAAGTTGTGGAATCCAACTTACGAAATTTTCGCAACTTGCGAAATGGGAAGAGGAAATGAATCATTACAGGATAGAGAGCTAATAAGTTGCAGGACAACTTCACAACTTGCGAAATGGATAATTTCAACTTGTGAAATTTTCGCAAGTTGCATTTGAACTTGCGAAATCCACCTGTAATTTGAGATATTTGCGCACCGACTCCATTTGATATTTATCTTCAGATATTTGTGTGTAAATCCCTATTTTCTCCTTGTAACCCACCAATGACAAGTTTTCTTGGTTGGGAAGTTTGTAGGAGGGGTGAATAGCCTCTCTATATAATATCTATTGTAATTTTTTTTTAAAAGGGCTCGGGAGTTTTTTCTCTCAAAGACGAACACTTCATATAGTTTTTCAGAAAGTAATACACAAAGCTTTGCTCTGCCTTACCTTCTCATTTTGTTTTCTTGTTATTTTTATTTCTAGCAAATCAAACTCTAAGGATGTTTTCCCAAAGGATGAGTGGCTAGATTTTTTTTGTTTCTTGGAGTGAAGGAAGCTAAGTAAGGTTCCGAATATAAAAATTAGAAGTTTCGTTGTTTCAGTTTTTAATGAAAAGAAAGTGTGACTTGTTAATGGTTTTTATCTTTTTAGTTAACTTAAAATCCCTTAAAATCACCTGGGCCAACACTTGGTAAGGCAAGTGGTCTCCGTCCATTGAGATACACTAGTTTATCTCTTGCGAGCCTCTAAGAGGTGGTTTAAAGGTAGGATTATTTAGAATAGCCAACACTTGGTAATCTTTTGGACTCCCAGGAGACATCCATTAGTTATCTCTTGCGAGCTTTTGACGGGTAATCCAAGGTTAAGAATCATCTTGAATGACTAATACTAGGTGAGAGGTATGAACCATTGCAAGATGATTCAGTGACAGGGATTTAGTGTTTGAACCCATTAAGAGGAAGCATTTGTACCACACCGGTTCTGGAAATAACTATATTTTAAATCCCTAATGCGAGGAAAAGATCCAAGTGACCGGAATCTCCATTTTTGTATGACGAACCTGAGCCTAGTGATCTAAAACTCCAAGAAGCACTTTTCTTTGTCAGTAATTTCAGTTACTTTATTTTTGGTTTCACTTAAAACCAGCCTTTTCAAACATATTTATGTTTTCTTTTAAAGCTAATCTTGAAAAGAAAAAGCACCAATTCAGTTTTTAAACTAATATCAGCTGTAATTTGAAAACCCATCCCTGTGGATGATCCTAGAGCCACTATGCTATGCTAGCTAATGCTACCCTAGTATATGGTGAAATAGGTTTATAAATTTTGTTGATTACTCCCGTCTGAGGACTGAAATCAAAGTACACCAGTTGATTGAACACCAATCAACAGGGCATACACCAGCTGGGCACGAATCATAAATCTCAGAGTGTGTACGTCACGACTTATCTAAAAGCAAATCTCGAGGTACACAAAATACTGCTCTTCTGGATAACCCAATTTGCAAGGTAACAATGATGGAAACAATCTATCTCATAAGCATTGGACTAAAGAATCTATCAACGCCCCTCAAGTGAAACCTGGTGTGATCCATTTTTATCTCAACAAAACCACGTATGGAAGTCTTGATATCGTCAATTGTCAGAAGTCCTAGACAAGTGCTCAAATTGAAACCAAGCTAGTCGTTGTCTCAATCTCAAGGATACTCAAAGAAAATGGGGAAATATGCCCCAGTATAAGATTTGATGTCGAAATCATGAGGTAAACAACCAACACTTATCATCCATCCTCATACCACTACCTAAACAAAATCTCATCAAGGAGAGAGGAATATTCCCCAATATAATATCTAATGTCAAAGTCATGAGGTAAAAATCAATAATGATTATCTATCTATGTACCACTGCCCGAACACAATCTCATCAAGGTGAAGAGAATATGCCTCATTATGGATATCTGATGTACAATAAAGAATCCATCAACATCAATCAAACATCTCTATAACCATGAATAAGGATAACCATAGAACCCAACAACAACTAGGAATCTCATAGTAAGAGGGAAATATGCCCCAATGTGGATATCTAGTGCACAATCAAAAGGATGAACCCAACATCGTCAATCAATTATCTCTAAACTAAAAAAATCCATCAACCATTAATATGCTAAGCAAGAGAGAGAAACCGAATGTCTCTAAAAGCATCCTCCATAAAAGTAAACATAGTAGCAACTATGCTTCAACCAATCTGCAAAAGCCTACCCTAGTGAAGACTGTCAAAGATAACATTTGATCTCATGACCTCAAGGTGGTCATAAGACATGAGACATAACGCATGTTAGGGTGAAAAGGTAAAGAAACGAATGGAAACTAGGCTTAAATACCCAAATATCATACCCATACCCTCATGTATAATGTGTAATGCATAGAAAAATCTCAAGAGCTATGTGAACTTAAGGGTAGTCATTGGAGATATCGATGGTGAAACGAAAAAAAAGAGAAGAAGTAGTCAAGCCATTAACGGATCATGTGAATGATGTGAAGAAAGGTGTCAGATCATAAATGTGCATGGGTGTCAGAATGGGATGAAAGAGGGAATAAATAGCAGGAAAGAGATGATGGTAAATAAAATGAAGGTAGTAAGAAAGTAAAAAAAAAAAAATGATGATCAACGTATATCAATGCAACAAAGGTAAATCATATCACTCATGATGGAATGGTGGAGAAAACACTGATTCGAAGATCTTAGTGAAAGGTTACTCAACTCTCATACCCACAATGTAGACTGACTTTGATCCAAGAAACGAAGGATCTCATAAAACTCAAAACTCTCACAAAAAACTCTCATTGCTCCAAGTGCATAGCGAAAGTGACTCAAGGAGTGAAAAACTCTCACAGAAAAATTCACATAAACCCTTAATGACAAATAAACCTAGTGAACAACCCTCAAATAGCAAAAAAATCTTAATAGAGTAGGAAACCATACACGGACATATGAACAAACTCTCTCAAATCACTAATAAACACATGAAATCCCACCTATGAGATAACCTTTCAAATTGAAATCTTTAAATCAATGCCGAAAGAAGGAGTGAAAGGGATGATATGATTGTCCTTTATGCACCAAGATGTGAAGAATCACCAATCTAAGTAAAAGAAAATATAAGAAATAATGAAAATAAGCAAACAATGACAAATGTGAAGAAAAGTATGGAAAAATGAAATATATATGTAACAAAGCCGGGTGATGGGGTGATAATATCAATGATGAAAAAAATAGGCGTATAAGTCAAAGCTCGTGAGACTTTCCTAGCAAACCAAACCTATACATTGAAAGCGTTCCAACCTGGGTGTAAAAATGGTAAGCAAGGCTATAAGAAAGAAAAAGGTTTTAACCTACCATACGAGGCTCAATGGTTAGCAACGGTCTATATATATCAATTAACCGAAATGATGGCCACCCATCTTGTAACCATAGTCTCAAACGTAATACTTCTTCAACTGATTCACATTGGTCGGCTAAAAAAATTGATTTCCATCTAGATTTGTCAACCATGCAACCCTTCCGGGGTCAACTCTCTAATAACATAAGCCCACTTCGACAAGGTCTAAACTTTCTTCTAGGGTCTCCAACCAAATCTCTGAGAATCCTCAAAACCAAATCCTCTCTTTGTAGTGGTCTAGGCTTGACCCGTTTCTTAAAGGCATGAGCCATCTTCCTCTAATAAGCCTGAACATGTCTGCCGTTCTCAATTTTCTCTCATCTAAAAGGTTAAGTTGATCAAATTGAGCCTAAGCCCACTCTTCTTTAGAAATCTGCTTCTCAAGAGCTACTCTCAATGAACCCATCTCTATCTCAACTGGAAAAACCACCTCCATATCGTACACTAGAAAGTAAGGTGTAGCTCTTGTAGATGTACGAAAGGAGGTACAGTATGCCCATAATACAAAAAAGGAGTTTTTATGACGATTCTCGAGAAGTCTCAACCATCTTTCTCAAAATCCTCTTAATGTTCTTATTTGCAGGCTCTACTGCCCCATTAGTTTATGGCCTGTATGCGGATGATCTATGATACTGGATGCCATACCTTTGTAACAAAGTATCAACCTCAGCTTGAAAGTGCACTTTTCTATCTGAAATCAACTCATAAAGAACCCTATAGCAACAAATGATGTGTGACTTGATGAAACTAGCAACTATAGTAGATGTCAACCTCGTATATAATGCAGCTTCCACCCACTTGGTGAAATAATCTATGACGACTAGAATGAACTTATGACCACTGGAAGATTTTGGTGAGATATTCCAAATAATATCAATACCCCATACTGAAAACGGTCATGGCAAGGTCAAAGCGTGTAACTCTGATAGCGGTGCATGAATGAGATCACCACTAATCTAACACTTTGGGCATCTTTGAACAAACTGACAACAATTTATTTTCATAGTTAACCAGAAATAACTCATCCTCATAATCTTACGGGCTACCATGTGTCCTCCCATGTGCGGACCATAAACTCCTATATGAACCTCTCTCATCACACGGTCTACGGAATCTCGATCTAAACACAATAGAAACATACCATTAGTTGATCGCCTATATAAGGTCTCTCCACAAATCACAAATCTAGTGGTCAACTACCTCAGTACTCTCCGATCCTTGGCTGTGGCTACCTCGAGATATGTGCCAGATCTGAGAACTGATAAATGTCATGATAATAAGGTAAATCATCTTGGACCTCTGTTTCTCCAATCAGACAACAATAGGCAGGTGTAGACCTCAATTCAATTAGTAATGGACATATAACCACGTCAGTCGAAATGTCTACAGAAGAAGCTACGATAGCTAAAGTGTCAGCAAACTAGTTATGCGCTCTAGGCAAATGAATATACCTCAAGTCATCAAATCTCCCAACTACTAACTCTAAATAAGCATCGTACGACTTAAGCTTTACATCCTTAGTTTTCCAATCTCCCTGAATTTGTTTGAGTACCAGATTGGAGTCACCAAACACCTCCATCTATCTAATGCTAAGCGCTAGTGTAGTCCCTAAACCAAGGATACAAGCCTCATACTCAACTATGTTGTTTGTGACAGGATGTCGATCAAATAATTCCAAACGAACATACCTCAGAATATGATCACCTTGAGGAGATACCAATAGAACACCTATCCCATACCTCGATTGATTGTCTACACCATTTAAGTACATGCACCATTTGGATAAGCTAGTCATAACAACAAACTCCTCATCTGGAAAATCATCATCAACTAGTCTATCCTCAGATGTCGGTAGTGAGGCTAAGTGATTAGTGACAATGCTCTCCTTAATAGACTTCTGAGAAAAATACTGAATATCGAACTCTGTCAAAAGTACGAGCCATTTAATTAGTCTTCTAACCAATGTGGGTCTATCAAACAAATATCTCAAAGAATTTAAGCAAAATATCAAATGCAATGAATACTTTGTCGTGTAATGCCTCAATCTCTTGGTAGCCCAAACTAGCGCTAAGCAAAGGCGCTTGATCATAACATATCTCATCTCATACTCTAGCATTCTCTTACTCAGATAGTAAATAGCTCGCTCATTCCTTGAGTCATAAAACTGAGCTAACATGCATCCTAAGGCTATGTCTGAAACTGATAAATATAAAAGAAGTGGACGTTCCGGGATGGGAGGCACTAAAACAGGAGAAGAAAGCAAGTACTCCTTAATCCTCTAAAACGCAAGCTAACAATTATCATTCCAAACCGTTGACTAGTTTTTCCTTAAAAGACGAAAAATAGGCTCACATATGTCTGTCAATCTGGCTATGAATTGATTGATGTACTATAACCTGCATAGAAAACCCTTGATCTCTTTCTCAATCCTCAACACAAGCATGTCAAGTATGGCTTTGATCTTATCTGGGTCAACCTCTATGCCCCGCTTACTAACCATATGCCCCAACAACTTCCTAGAAGTCACTCCAAAGGTGCATTTCTTAGGGTTCAACCTCAATCTAAATTTCCAAATCCTCTCAAAGAATCTCTCTAGAGCTACTAAGTGATCCGCTCTATTTTGGGATTTCATAATCATATCATCCACATATACCTCAACATCTCTATGCATCATGTCATGAAATAAAGTAGTAGAGACCCTCTGATAAGTGGCTCATGCATTCTTTAACCCAAATGGCATAACCCTATAACAGTAGGTGCCTCACTCAATAATGAAAGTTGTCTTCTCCATATCCTTCGGAGCCATCAAAATCTTATTATACCCAGAAAACCCATCCATGAAAGACAACATCAAATGGCTTGTAGTGCTATCAACCAACATATCAATATGTGAAAGGGAAAAGTCATCCTTAGGACTAACTTTATTAAGGTCTCTAACGTCAACACAAACTCTAACTTTGCCGTCCTTTTTGGGAATAGGGACGACATTAGCCAATCATTCTAAATACTTAACCACCAATATAAATCCAATATTGAGTTGTTTCTGAATCCCCTCTTTGACTTGTAGACTCCAACGTGGGTGTAATTGTCTCAATTTCTGCTTAGTCGGTCTAGCATGTGGTAGGATAGCAAGTGGTGTTGAACTATAGAGGGATCGAGGCCAAACATGTCCTCATAAAACCATGCAAAGACATCCAAGTATAACCTGAGTAAATGAATAAGTCTATCTCTCTCATTTGTGGATAGGGGTGAACCAATCTTCAGTTCTCTTCAACTTTCTAGACTGATCCTTTATGCCAAAATCAACAGTCTCAATGTCTCCTACAACAGGTGAAACTCTCTCATCTATGGGATCTGAGTCATGATCAAAATAGTCTTTGTCTAAATTGGGTCGTGCAATCTCATTAATATCAGATGTCTGTGGAGTGGGTGAGTGGGGTGCAGATATAGAGATACTATCATAAGAGACAGGCGTTTACTAAAAAAATACTCAAATCCATAAATGAAGCAATGGAAACATCATCAGAGGGGGAGACAAATCCTAATAAAACATAAAAGGAAAGAGGTGGGTCCACAAGGTCAGACGTTCCCTTAATTAGGCTAACAATGTCCTTAAACAAACTACCATCATCCTCTGAAAGCTTTGGAATAGGAATAGTCTGAATCTACTCAACAACCTCAATGACAGACACCCCAAATAGATTGAATGGTGAAGTAGGCTCAACTTGAACAATGCTAGTAATCTGACTCATACCCATTATGTCTATCTCATCTCGGTACTTGTCATAGGGAACGGCTCCATCAATCATCTCAAAGGGATCAACGACCACTCCATCACCAGTGACCTCTTCTGGGAAGCATAGAGACTAAAAACTAGCTCGATCTAGAGATAGAGGAGCAATCGCCATAGAAATAGATGTGCCAGGAACCCCATCACTCAATTGTAACTGGTGAAATAGATGTTGAAGCTCAATCTCTCAATTTGTATGAACCACACTATCAATTTCCTCTAGACGAGGTCAAATCTCTGATCTTTTGACAAAGTAGTCAACCAAACTCATTCTATAAGGTCGAATAGGATAATCAAATGGTGTGTGAGACAACCGGGCCCTCACTCTCTCATTACACAATCGCGCCATGTATCAATAATCAACCTCAGTAGGAATGAACCCAAGCCCAAATATCGTATCATGATCAATGGCAACTATAAACTCACTAGGTCCATGCTAGCGTCGTCCTAACCCCATGCCAGATAGAAAAGACATGCCCCTCATTATGTCAAGAACCAATGTATTGTTATGCTGATCAAATGACATAGCTAAAAAATATTTGCAAAAATCCTCAATTTCAAGAGTCTGTACCTCATCGAATATAAACCCAGACAAAAATAGGTCATTCTCACTATGACTGATTTGAGGCACTGGCTCAGAAGAGGCAAATGTATCTCTAGTAGACTGTACTGTGATGACTTTCCCATCATGGATGAACTTCACCTTCTGATGAAGGGAAGGTGGAATAACTCCAGCTCTATGAATCAAAGGTCGGCCTAGTAGTAGATTGAAGGATTGGAAATCCTCAAAACCTGGAACAGAGTAGGAAATGTGGTTGAACCAATCAATAAATCAATCACCAAGGTACCCATAACCTCTCTCTTGGTGTTATCATACACTCTGATTGTCTAAGTAGAATGACTAAAATATGAAGATGCGAAACCAAAGGCTATAGCAGTGGCTAAGAGACAAACGTTCAAGATCGAGCCATTGTCCAATAGGACAGGAGAAACTCTATGGCCTAAACAACCAACTGAATTATATAGAGGCGTATGTGGTCTAAACCTTCCGGTGGCAAATCGTCATCTGAAAACACAATGCAAGTGGCTCACCAATCGTCACTATATGAATCAACCCTTTTTGAATGGTAGTAGTCTCAACCCTAATATGACTCAAGGCTCAAATCAAAGCATATTTGTGAGTACTAGATGATGCCAATAAGATTTAAATAGAAATACGAGCAGGTGCTCTGTAATTGTCTCAAAACCTCATCATTCTCTCTCCTAACCTCCTCACGAGATGCTGCATCCTCAAATGGCTTGATTGTTGGAGGTGGTGGCTGAGCTATCTTCCTATTACGAGTCACAATTTGTATATCTCTCTCATCTGAATCGTCATCCTCTGGCCATAAAGTAAATGGAACAAAGGTATCCTAGTGCCTAATAAATAAAGGTATAGAATGAGTCAACTAGAACAACGCCTCATCTGGGATCAAACTAAACGACATGAAAGCCTGAGGACCCAATATAACTCTATCAACCTCATAATTGTCATTCAAAACAATAGGCTCAGGCAATCCATCATCCCAACTCAGCATATGTATGTTGTCATTCTCTACAACGTCTATGTGATGGATATCTCCTGGAGGTGGAGACATTGCATGTGTAAAATCGGCAGGAAGAGGGTTAGTGGTTACACTTGGCTATCCCAAGTTAACCAAACCCTAGTCTATCAAATCTTGAAAATCATGTCTCAGAGCATTGTAGTGGTCTGTGTCATGCCTTAGTCCCTGATGATAAGAATAGTGTAGGTCTAATCTGAAGCGAGGTGACACTGGATGAGGTACTGGCTTAGGTGCCAATGGAGTTAATAACCCACCTTCCATAAGATTCTAAAAAGCTTGATTCAAAGGCATACCCAATTGAGAAAATTGATGTGATGGTCTTTGCATATAAGTAGTGGTCTGCGGAGCTCGGGGCTGAGTGTATGGGGCAGAGGATCTCTTTGTGACATGTGCAGCAAAAACAAGCTATGAGACTGGATGTAGTAAGTAGGAGTCATGGGTTTGGAGGGAGTAGGTGGCCTATACTGCACATGAGGTGATGGTGGGTAGTAGAATCCAAAAGTCTGCCCAACTATTTGATAGCGTTTAGGAGGTCTCAACCTTACTGAATTAATAACACTAACATCTCATAATCTCTATCCTCCTAAAGGCTTCTTCCCATTAGAGTGAGTAGGGAAAGACTCGGGCCATAATCCTCTAGCTATGCCATCTTCTATACCACATAAAGCCTGTACCAAAGATCCAAAATCCATATGAGGAAATCCCATCAAGTGCCTAGCAAACTTAGCCTGTAAGTTCCTCATGATCATACTAATTTGCTCATTCTTTGAAAGACAATCAATAATCTATGAAATCTTTTCCCTCCAATGAGAGATAAATGAGGTGATTGACTCACCTGGCCTTTATCTCAAAGCCTCTAACTCTATCCTCAAAACATCAATGACAGTGTTAAATGCAAATTGTCTCAAGAAATCCTAGACTAGATCATCCCAAGTCTTGTGGCGTGATAAATCCAATGAAGCGAACCAGCGCTATGCTGCACCACTCAGGGATATGGGGAAAAACATAACCATTTGGGCCTCATCTAGTCCATGGGCCCTCATAATCGTACTATAAAGCCTCAAATGAATGCGAGGACAACCTATGCCCGTGTATCTTACAATCTCAAACATCCTAAATTTGGCCAGTAAACTAGCTACCGGTGTTCCATTAAAATTCTCCCAAGTAATAGCTTCGTTTGAAGCCCTTATCTGCCTTATTTTCTACTCAAGTCTATCTATACGAGCATGTGGGTCCTCTGAGGTCGGGGTAGGCACTATGGCAGGAGACGAGGCAACTTCGATCTAACTATGCAAAGTAAGTGGTATAGGCTACGGGGCCGACTGACTGGGTGGAGGGGGTAGTGGTACTGTAGGGTTGTACTGGGCACCATCCGAAATTGGGACCTATTGAGCCTGTTACCCATCTACCCTCTTACCAAGGTTAGCTATAGCTTCTTGGATCGAAGCCATGGTCGCAGCAAACTAGTCAATGGTAACTATCTATGAGTCCATATCTCTCTAATTTGATCTCTAGTTTGACTGGTTTGATACTCTGGTCAATCTACCTTCAACTCTAATCCACAAAGGTGAACCCAGATTGGATACGGTAACTATCCTACAAATACGGAAACACTGGATAAGTTATAGTACAAAGGTGACTCTATAGGAACCAATTGAATAGTATGCAGAAATATAGCCCAAATATACTCAATATGATATCCATCCCTGATCACACCAGAAAGAGACTATGGAAAGGGTAATTGAACCCAACTGTGACCAATGCAACTCTGAAGATCCACAGATACACCCATGTGAAGGGATGAAATCTTAATTGGGCCTAGGCTAACCTACAAGGTTAAGGTGACTTTATAAGATAGGATGTGTGGGTTAAAGGATCCCTAGTAGAAGCGATCGTACCCTTTGACGATACATAACCTTTTACATGTCTCCGAGGAGACGGGGTGCTTCCATGCAAGGTGGTCATCACCTCTACACATGCATTTCCTCACTTTTCTAGGGGGTTTCCTAACGGAGAAGGCTCTCTCATCTCTCAACACTCAGGGATAATCTAAAGTGCACAATGAAGGATATGGGTGCATCCAAAAAACCTAAGATCTAAAGTGAGATAGTAAACATGGACAAGCAATCATTCATCAAGCAAAAGAAAGGGTTATCATGCAACAAGCAGTCATGCAAAGTAGATAAATATCAAACAATCAAAGTCCTATCTAACTTATGTGAGAGTGAGTCATGCTAAAGTAAGCATGAAATCAAGTGATCATTCAAGACAATCAAGCATGTTAAGAAAGCAAACCAAACAAGCAAGCAAACAGAATCACCTTGCCTAAAAAAAGAGGTATCCTCTAATTGACCAATTAAATGCCACATTTTCCTCAACTAGTGTTCAAACTTGATCCTTAAAATCCCCAGTGGAGTCACCAATTTATGGACCTGTGCTTTTCACATGTGTCCCCACTCAATGGCGAAAATCACTTTTTTAATTGTGAAAAATTAGTCTTGGAAAAGTTGGAGTCGCCACTTAGTTTATTTTATTTTAAAAAGAAAAATAAAACAAGAAAAAAAATCCTAAAGAAGTGACTCCATAGTTTTGGAAAAATGTGTCTTTGAAAACCCAAGTCTAGTTCTAGGGATCATGTTACTTATTGGGAAGGTACCTTAAATAGGTAGCACCCTTCAAACCCTAAAAAGGTCTTTACTGGTTAAGTCGAGGGAGAAATGACAATTAATCAATTGATTGAAGGTACCTAAGTAGGCTAAGGTGTTTTCAAAACTAGCATGCCAAAAAAGAAATCAAATCACAATCGCAAATGGAGGTTAAAATGTGTACATGGATTGCCTCTCAAGTGTTATAATAAGACATTAAAGTTAGCATAGAAATATAGCATATGACATGTATTTTATTAGAACAAATCGAACAAACATCTAGGCACCTAAGGATGGAATCAAACATAGATATGGGTCACAACAATATGCATGCTCATAAAATTCTAGAAAGTAAGTGATAGAGACTGTACCTGGATAGCATGCATAATTTATAACATTCCTCCAAAAATGCTAGAGTGGTTAGGACAAGTATAAATTATATAACATCTTCATTATGTCTAATATATAGTAACAAAGCAAAAATTGAGCCAATATAAGTCAAATGACTCCAAAAATAAATTACAAATTCAAGTAAAGTACAAGATCATTAGCATGTAATTAGAAAATGGAGCATCATAAATTTTTTTTTTTTAAAAAAATATCTTGGAGTGGAATTTAATTACAAAAAATTTCCAGAAACAACTTCTACACATATAGAACAACATACAAAAAACCAAACACTCATTCAAATGATAGATTGCAGTAAAGACACCCAAAAATTCTAGAAGGTCCAGATTATGTAAGAAATAGTGACATGCATAAATGATTTTTTTTTTTAAAAAAAATAAGACATCACATAAAATTATAAAAAAAAATAATACAGATCTATATCACAAAAAAAAAATGAATTCAGGGTTGGGTAGTACTAAAAAATATTTGTAAAACACTCCAGCTAATCAGATGTCCAAAATCCATCATGTAAAGTAGGTACAACTTTGAAAAATCATATCTCTCCAAAAAAAATGCATATTTTTTAATATTTTGTCAAAATTCAATTTCAAGAAGTAAAAAATCTGGAAAAAATATTCATTTAAATTAAAAAGATTAGAAAACAATTTAATTTTGCAAAGTTCTCTTGAGTGTGCAGAAGTTCGCCTAAACGGAGAATGCTGAAAGAGATGATCATAACTCAACCTTAAGAAAAGATTTATGACTCAAATAACATCCTAGAATCAAGTTCAAGAAGTAATTAAAATCATAAAAGTTTGAATTTTTTTTTTTTAAATATTCTAAAGTTGCTAAAACAAATTTAAAATCTAAAGGGTCAGTGGTTGAGTGAAAACTGGCAGCAAGGAAGAGTTTTAAAAAATTTTCTTATATAAGGGTTCCATCAAGTTTTTGTCCATGCAATGCAATCAAATTCCCCACTACTATACCCCTCTACGTATTTGAACCTATGCATTTATGCATTTGGGCAATTTAATCAATGACTATGTGTGGCCTATGCGGAAAGGCACGTGGGAAAGGAGTAAATAGGTATAGAAAGTGAATTCTGGATATGGTCTTCAAATGCTCTTGACTTTACTCAACTTTTGATGGTTCATTCAAGTACATGACCATTGTATCCAATGAAATTTATAAGCACAGAAATCTGACTTCTCCATCTTTGTTTCCCCTACATAGAATAACCAAGCTTAATTATGAGAATTATGTCCTCTTTATTTATCTTCCATGGCTTCCCACTCTATTTCAAAGCTTCTGTAAGCACCGCTTTTTCTATTTCTTGTGTTTCTAGATCTTGAAGGTATTCCATTGGCCTCATGCTTGATGCATGAAAGTCACCATGTGCCCAAGGTAGTTGGACTTTTCAGGTAGCGACATAAGAGTTGCTCATGCAGCAAGTAGAATGAAAGATTGTTGCCCATAGAAATACAAACCATGGCTACTTTTTCGATTGAAGAATAGCCAAACCTATTTGTGATGTGCATTTAGGATCTTTAGATATCTCTGAAATTGTCCAAACCAAACCCATCTAAACTTGGCGCCTTGTTTTTCCATGCTTGCAAGTATCGCTACTTTCGGATTCTGATTTCCAACAGAATCAAGGTTGTCTTCCAGTTCAAGTTTCCATAACTCTTGCATCCATTGGGTCTGCATACAACTATGCAATGTCCACCATCATGACCATGAACATTTGCAAGGAACCATTGGCTTCTTCATCAATGGGAAGAACCCCATCTTGCACACGATTCTCAATATCAATAACTCATTAGAATTAACTCAAGTTCTATTTTTGATGTGTCAATCATGCAAAGGTGCATTCTTCCACCATCATCTTTATCTTCTAGATGATCTTTAATTCCTCTCCATTTGTAGGCTCTTGATCAAGCGATGCATGGTCAAAGAAAGGGTTTTCATTTCCCATCATTTTAAAAGAACCGGAAGCCATTTGCTATAAGTTGTCTCCATAAAAAATTTTCCTATGGTCCCCTAAACCCAAATGCAGTATTTAGAGGCTTACTTGTTGTATTCAAAATGTGGATAATTGCTTTGTTGAAAAGGTCACTAGCTCTTAGTTAGTGTTCAAAAGTAGTCGTGCAAAAGAAAGGATCTAGAATGAAAAGGTTCTTGGGTAAGTCGAAATGATTTTAGTTTACCAATCAATCTCCAACGTAGACACTTCACCCAAAACATTTTTTGCTTCCATGCTCCCTATACTGACCACCCCATGGAGACTACATCTGAGTGTTTGATAAATTTGTGATTTCGAACTCTTTCGATAAGCAAGGATTTCGTACTTTCCATCAACTATCATTTGGATCCTGCATCATGGTTCAGTGTCTGACTAGCGCTTAGGCTCAAGCTTGCTAACCCATAATCTACAAGGTGCAGATCGAACTATATGTGTACAAGTCTAGTGCGATGGGAAAGGCCACCATATTTCATGCAAGTAGATGCCAACCCTAGGGATATAGAACCAGTCAACATGGTAACAAATACATTTAGAAATGCACCCTAATAACTCTCCTTGATTACAACCACTCTAAACATAATTGTAAAATCTATCTTTCCGTTATGACAAATTGTAGTTTAGTAACGGCAAAGAATTCCATTTCTTCCAGTACATCATCTCTGAACCTGCTTTAATGGGTCTCCTTCTATAGTTTGTGATTGAACAGTTGAAAATATGGTCTCATTACATCAATGGTCACATGCATCTTGTGTAATTTATCACGAACCATAGTTCTAAGCAAGGGAAAAAGGTTCTCGACATTCACATGAATTGATTCACTCTATCATTTTCTACAGTTAGGAATCATCCCAATCTCATATTAAATGTCTACCTCATCTCAGCATCCTTATCAGGCCAACCTATTGGATCCATTTTAATACATAAGAGACTTATCGGGAATCCTTATATATCACGGCTGAATGGACCTTTTCTATTCCATGAAATAGGATAACCATGTATGGCCTCTTGCAGACTGTCTCCTTCAACTACCATCTTTCCAACTTGGCTTGAAATTATTTTCATGCTCATTCTTCCACCTGTTGCTAACAAGAACACTTGTTTATCTTATAGACACTTGAGACAGGGCGGATTCTTTCATGCAAGACCTCAAATGAGCAGTTTCACTCTGAACCTAAACGACCTCAACAAAACCTATATATACCACTAGACCACTTGTAATATCAAGAGCAACAACTGTCTTTTAGAGATTTCTCCAATGACAAACATCAGTCAAAAGAGGATGGATCGGATGCCAATCATCGATGTAACCCAACGTATAGACCATGAACAAAAGTGATAAAATATGGCAGAGGGACGGTAGGGAGAAGGGAAACGCATTGATGGGCAATCATTCAAAGCCATGTATTATATATGCATTTTCAACGGGCTTAGATATTGGATAAAGAAAAAGAACTTCTAGATATTAAAATGAGACTAATATAGTTGAATCATTCTCTAATATAAACAAAAAGCAATAGAAGAAACACAAACTATGAAAAATCCAATAATGGTCCAAAATCCACAACAAACAAATGGGCTTTGAAAGCCACATTCAATCATCATTTAAATCATGCTAATAGCAGACAAAAAAAGAACAAGAGAGAACATGGGTTTTATTGTGAACAACTTACCTCCGAAGAGAAAACAAGTTGATCAATTTCCTTTCTCCTTTTACTCTCTCCCGGCTCCGTCCTCTCTTCCACCTTCTCATGCATGCCGAAAATCCTTGCTTTGAAAACCTCTTCCTCTTCCTAAAACCACCAGCCTGTGTTTTTTTTTTTTTTTTTTATGGCAATTGGCAGTTGTCCGTCCTAAGGAGTCCTCCTCTCTCCAAATTCTATGTCTCTTCCACTAGAAAAAATCCTTCCCAAGTTCAAAAATCAATCCATGCATATCACCTCAAGAGTCCCATCTTTTTCAAAAACTTCCTATTCCATGTTCCATTCTCCAAATGTGACATTCAATAATGCCCAAAATGGTTTCTTTCATTTTCAAAGTCTTACCAATTTCAAAATTCTTTCTCCTCCATTGGTAGATTTTCCTATAAATGCATCAAATTATTAAATCAGATAAATGAATAAAGATTTTAAAGAATGATAAGATAATAATAATAAATAAATGAGTAAATAGCAAGATAATAAATAAATAAATAGGTATTAGTAAATAAATAATTAAATAAAAATAGGTGATTAATAATAATAAGAATAAAAATAAATAAACAAATGGATAAAAAAAATTGAGCCACACAAGCCATGAACCATGCAAGTCATACAAGTCATGCCTAGAATGTCTAATGGGGTAAGTGGGCCTAAGTGGGCCTAAGCAACCTAAATGGACCTAAGGTGGTGCCTAATAGGCAAAGTGTGCCTAAATGGACCTAAGGTGAGTGTAGGTAAGCCTGAGTGACCTAACCGAGTCTAACCTAAAGTGCACCTAAGTGAAACCAAATCTAAACTCGAATGGCAACCAAGATCACAATAAAGAGTCGAATAAACCCCTCAATTAAAGTCTCCAAGGTGGCTCAAAAAAAAAAGTTACATGAGTGGTAATGGCCACCAAGGAATTGCTATAAAGTACCAAACGAGCACCTAATAGGACATGTACTAGAATGACAAAATGGAGGGTTTATAGAAAGATAATCTATATTCATGAACATGCAAGGAAGCAATTAACAAACGTAGGCAACTTTAGATTTATGTAACCTTTTGGACTTATTTTGCTTTTTTTTTCGCTTGTATATGACCAAAAGTTTGGACTAACCATTTTCTATTACATGCATTACCTTTATGGACATCTCCTTATTATTATATAAATATTTATAAAATTACTTTTTATTTTAATGATGGTATAGATTTATACGACCACAGTAGTTGTGTTATAAAGTACTTTGAAGCTTTTTCCAGGTATGCAAATTGTGTTAGAACTCCACATTTGTTGGGTTTGCTTTGTTAATATTTGTACCCATCTTATATTAGGGAATTTACGGCCTTAAGGATTTTTTTTTCAATTGACCCTTTGAACTTTTGTTTAATTATAGAGGAGGTCACTACTGTAATATGTGCATGCTCGTACCCTGGTCAGAACTAGTTATCTTCAACCTTTATATTATTGCATGCTTTGTTGATACAAGTTACTCATGTGAGTTTATCTATTATGGTTCCATATATAGTACTATCGCAACTTGTTACTTTGCACTCTTATTATTGTTGTTAATTTCCCTTTCATCGTAATGAGACCTGATCTTTTGCTACCTGTGTGTATATGTTGTTGTGGCAACATAAAATGAGGTGGACAAGTTGGTTTTCATAGACGTTCTTGCCATAAGACATGGAGTTTTGTGTGTCTTTCTTTTACTAGCATTCTTACTGACCACCTGATTCATGCCCGATTGGTGTTCCAATTGATTCAACTCAATTGATGTGCTTTGATCTCAATCCTCAGACGGGAGTAATCAACAAAATTTATAAACCTATTTCACCATATACCGGGGTAGCATTTAGCTAGCATAGTATAGTGGCTCTAAGGTCGTTCACTGGGATGGGTTTTCACTTCACAATTGATATTAATTCAAAGATGAATTGGTGCCTTTTCATTTCAAGGTTAGCTTTAAAAGAAAACATAAAGACGTTTAAACAAAGATTGGTTTTAAGCTAACCAACAATAATAGTAACTGATTTTAATTACAAAGAAAAGTGTTTCTTGGAGTTTCAGATCACTAGGCTCAGATTCCTCATACAAAAAGGAGAGTTCCGATCACTTGTTTCTTTTCCTCGCATTACAGAATTAACATATAGCTAATTCTCTAACCGGTGTGGTACAGATGCTTCCCCTTAATGGGTTCAAACATTAATTCCCTCTCACTGATGTAACTTGCAATGGCTCGTGCCTCTCATCTAGCATTTGCCATTCAAGGTGATCTTTAACCTTGGATTTTCCTTCACAAACTCGCAAGAGATAACTAATGGATGTCTCCTTAGAGTCCAAAAGCTTACCAAGTGTTGGCTATTCTAGAAAATCCTACCTTTAAACCACCTCCCAAAAGCTCGCAAGAGGTAAACCAATGCATCTCCATGGACGGAGATCACTTGCCTAACCAAGTGTTGACCCAGGTGATTAAAAGGAGTTTTAAGTTAACTAAAAAGATAAAAACTATTAATGGGTCACACTTTCTCTTCATTAAAGACTAAAACAACAAAACTTCCAATTTATGCATGAGGAAACTTACTCGGCTTTCTTCACTCCAAGAGACAAAGAGCCTAGCCTCTCATCCTCTGAGGAAAAATCCTCAGAGTTTGATTGGCTAGAAAGAAAACTAACGAGAAAACAAAAATATGTAGGAAAAATAGAGCAAGTGCTCTGTTCGTTGATTCTATATATTTATATATCTATATCTATATGTTTTACAATGGATGTAAGGGAATATATATAGAGAAGTTTTTCCAACCTTCCTAGCTAAGAAATCTTATGGTTAGTGGATTACAAGGAGAAGAATGGAAATTTATACAAAAATATCTAAAGAAAAGATCTAAAAGAGTCGGTGCACAAATATCCTAGTTTGCATGTAGATTTCGCACGTTGCATGGTGACTTGCGAAAATCTCGCAAGTTGATTTCGCAACTTGGAATCCATTTTCGCATGTTGAGCTCCAAGTTCGCAAGTTGCAAAATCACTTTCGCAAGTTGGGCTTCATTGTGACTGTGCGGCTGTATTCCATTTCCATTTCGCAAGGTAGGCTTTAATTTCGCACGTTGGAGTTCCAAATTCGCAAGATGCGAATTTGTCTTTTAGCTGGATGCAGTTGTCTTGCAAAGGCCATATCTTCCTCATTTCAGCTCCAATTTGTACACCGTTTGAAGCATTGGATTCTTGACTTCCTGAAATTTGAAATGGTATATAGCATGTAGAAAATGGACTTCAGGAAGTACTCCAAAAGTGTGAAGGAAGACTGCAGCTGCTGTCCTCTGTTTTCTTTACTCTGTTTTCCTCTCTCCATTGCTCTTTCCTTGCATACTTTGAACGACTAAAGCAAAGGACTATGAGGCTCCAAAGCTTGGTTTCTTCATGAATTTGAGCTTCCAAAAGCTTTGCCATGAACTATATACAGCTCTCCCTCATTCTTAAATTGCTTTGGTGAGCAAAAAGCTATCAAAAACACCAAAACTTAACACAATTTGATTAGAAACGATTGCAAGGGTCCTTAACATGTCAATTGAGTTAAAAGGTAATAATTACTACTTAAGGGTGTTTAAAAGAGTTAATTACAAGCTACAAAATAGCACTTTTTGAGTAGTAATCACTCCCCCCAACCAACATATTGCTAGTTCCTTAGCAATGAAGGAGAGAAAAAATAAAAAATAAAAGTAATAAATTTACAAAATCATGCTGATCACTCCAAAAAATGTTTAAGTGGCATGACTGATCAAACTCTCACATGGAACATGAAAGAAATAAAACTCAAACTTCAATAGGAGCTATCAAATAATTTGCCTAGTCACAATTCATAAAGAGTAGGCATTATGCAAATTTAAGCTTCAAAATAATTTCCACTCCCAAAGGTCCAATCCTTACTCTTCCACAAAAATCTATGTGTTATTTATTAGTTTCCGGATATAGTATGTCAAACTAATCTCTCCCTTCAACCTAGTTTTTTTCAAAGCTTAGCAAACTAATCAACCTCCAATAGGCTAAGAATGCACCTCTTTTCTTTCACAATTTTTTCTTGTAGGAGTGTAAAGCTTAAAGACATTCTTTTCTAAATTGTCCATGTAACGGGGTTCCATCGATGACTCCCAATCAATCAAGGTTTAGGGCATCAAGCTTTAAGGATTTTTCAACCACTAACTCCTCGGATTTCACCTCGGACTTTTGAGAATGAATTTTTAATACCCAAGCACCTACAGTATGCTAAACTCCACCTATTCACCCATGTAACGAGCATTGAGGTCGGTGACTCCCAACCATTGAAGGCTTAGGGCACCAGGTTTTGAAGATTTTCACCATATACCCCTCAGACCTTGCTCGGGTTTCAAGGCAAGTAAAACATTTTTCTTTTTCTTTCTTTTTCCAAAGGCTCATTAGCCTTTTATAAGGTGTCTCAACACTATTAAAATGAGGTCAAAGGTACCAAGTCTAAATTTTCCTAAGTCAAGGGGGAAAATAGTTTTTCATCATATAAACGGAACCTAGTGTGCACGGTGTGTGATAAGCTTAAAGTGGAAGAAATAAGGTTGAAATCAATAGGAGTTCAATAATTCATCAACTTTAATAAACATAATACAAACTCTAAGTCAAGTAAAAAGACAAAAATTTAATTTCTCCAATTTCATTTTGAAATTTTTTCCTTAATAACCATGGAGAGTATTCAAAAAAATTTTAAAAATTAAGCAAAAAACAACTAAATTACCAAAATAACTTATCATTAATACAAAACTTCCTTCCTCAACTCTCCCCCCAACCAAGCTGAACATTGTCCTCAATGTTTCAAGAGTGATTAAAAAAATAAAGGGAGGAAGTGGTACCTCCTGAGTGGCATGGAGTCTGAGTCGTATAGGAGAAACCACATGTTTCAAAAAAAACAAAAGATTCAGTGAGTAGAGGAAATAGAAAAATGCCAAGTTTAAACAAAAATGATGTCTATATATTAATCTGAGAAAATAAAATATAATATATGATCATGCAATACATCCAATCCCAGAATATAAAACATCAAAACATGGAATTATCTATACTAATATAATAAGTAAATACAAAAATTAAAGAGATGATCAAGTAGTGGTAGGGTCCTGTGGGGATAATGGCTCTGTGGTGGCCTTCTGAGTGGGTTGGGTCAGGACATTGACCTCTGCTCTGGTAGTCTCCTTAGGTGGCGTAGTCTTCTCAACTGGAGCTCTCAGCTGGAGCTATGGGCTGTGATGATTTAGGGAGGTCAGAATTGGAGTGAGAGGCTTCATTTGTGTGATCCCAGGGTGCACGGGGCTCTCCTCTAGTCTTGACCATGGCTGAAATGGAGAGAGGTGGCTGTTCGTGAGTTCCAAGGGGTACTCAGCTGGTGTGCGGGGCTCTCCTCTAGTCTTGGCCATGGTTGAAATGGAGAGAGGTGGGGGTTCTTGATTTCCAGAGAGTTCTCAAATGGTGCACGGGAGTGTTCTCTCCTCTAATGCATGTTCCTGAGGCTTCAAATAGAGAGGGAGGGGCGGATTTTGGGTGGTCACACGTTTAAAAACTCTTTCGGAAGTCGAAATGGCTTTTAGGAATGAAAACCAGAGTCTTGGGTGTTTAAAAATGGGTTTAAAAGACAGTTGGGAGTTTTCGCAACTTAAAATTTCACCGTACGAAATTTTCGCACCTTGAAATGTAAATTTCGCACCTTGAATTTTACCTTGCGAAATTTTCGCACCTTAAACTGAGAATTTCCACCTTGAATCGAGTTTCGCACTCAATTTCGCACTGTGCGAAATTTTTGCACCTTGTTTCGCACGGTGCGAAACCATTTTGATACTTAAGGTGATGGCACTCGTGTGCCAGAGAGGTGTTTCGCACCTTGATTCGCACAGTGCGAAATTTTCTTTCAACTCGGCGCAGTTTTCTTGCAATGACCATAACTTTTTCGTTTCAACTCCGATTTGGACACCGTTTGAAGCGTTGGACTTCTGACTTCCCGAGCTTCGAAACAGTATATAGTATATATAAAAATTACTCGAGAAAGTGCTCCAAATATGTCCCGAAGTGGCAATAGAACCAATGGCTAGAATTCTCTCTTCTCTTCCTTTTCTTTCGTCATTTTTTTTTACAGTACACCCAAATGTTTTGCAGTCCCTCCTACAATGATCATCCAAAAACTTATGTTAAATCAAAACTAATTAAAATTAAAGCATTGAAATCAAAATTAAAACAAGTAATAAAGCAAAAAGATATGGACTAGCTAGTCTTTAGAAAGACTAAGTCCATCAAAAAAATGTTGTCCTGTTTCAGCTTGCCCGGATCCCATATGAAGTTAGCATCCTTCATTAGAGATTTGCATTGTATGATGGCAATGGAAACAATTCCCTTTCTCTTTCCTTTAATTTCCTCCCTCTTTTTTTTCTCTGTTTCATTCTCTGTTTCATGCTCTTGTTTGGATGTGGCCAAATCAACCTCTTTACCACTCCTTAGAGTGATCACAGCTTTAACGTCTCTCACTTGTGAAGATTCTCTCTTATGAGCCTTGAGATTGGTGAGCCTTAAGATTGAGTATTGGAGATTATCTATCTTTTGAGATAGATCATTTTGTATTCCATCCATCCTTTTATTCAATGAACTCTCTACACTGTCAATTCTTTGACTGAGATGAGCATTGATGGATTTCTGAGCTCCAACAAAGTCTCCCCCGACCTTGCTAAGATTCACTATAGCTTGTTCAAAGTTTGAGGCTTGCTAAGGTGCTTGAGCAGGTTGCTAGTACTGAGGTGGCTGTGGTTTCCAAGAGAAATTTGGATGGTCCCTCCAATTGGAATTGTAGGTGTTGTAATCACCAAACATTTCCCTTACCACTGGAACGATAGGACACTCTTCCACCAAGTGCTCATAAGATAGACAAATGGCACAAGGCATAGCTTGCAATGGTGTCTGAGAGATGGCTTGCATTTCTTGCATTTTTTTTTCATTTCTAGCTCTTCCAATCTCCTTGCCATAGTTGCAATCTTTGCTTTCATGTCGATTTCTTCCTTCAAAATATACATCTCAGCCTTAGCATTAGGTTGAGATGTCATTCTTCCCATATCTCTAGCATTTGGTTCATCCCATCCTCTTGAAAGTTCAACCACATAACTCAAGAAGTTCATGGCTTCCTCTGCTATCTCTTATTCAATATGACATGCATAACTAGCAATTTGTGAATTAAAAACAGAGAAAACAAAAGAAAACAAAAAAAAAAACAATTCTAAAAAAAAAAAAATTAAGACTAACTAAAACTAGCTGAAAGGTAAACTAAAACATAAATAAAGAAAAAGAACAATTAAAAAGAGTTAGTAAAAGAAAAGAAAAATCACCAAACTTGTGATGAAGATCACAAGTGTTCTCAAAAGATCATATCACTGCAAAGTGGCACTATCCCCGGCAACGGCGCCATTTGATTCATGCTTGATTGGTGTTCCAATTGATTCAATTCAATTGATGTGCTTTGATCTCAATCCTCAGACGGGAGTAATCAACAAAATTTATAAACCTATTTCACCATATACTGGGGTAGCATTTAGCTAGCATAGTATAGTGGCTCTAGGGTCGTTCACTGGGATGGGTTTTCACTTCACAATTGATATTAATTCAAAGATGAATTGGTGCCTTTTCATTTCAAGGTTAGCTTTAAAAGAAAACATAAAGACGTTTAAACAAAGATTGGTTTTAAGCTAACCAATAATAATAGTAACTGATTTTAATTACAAAGAAAAGTGTTTCTTGGAGTTTCAGATCACTAGGCTCAAATTCCTCATGCAAAAGGAGAGTTCCGATCACTTGTTTCTTTTCCTCGTATTACATAATTAACATATAGTTAATTCTCTAACCGGTGTGGTACAGATGCTTCCCCTTAATGGGTTCAAACATTAATTCCCTCTCACTGATGTAACTTGCAATGGCTCGTGCCTCTCACCTAGCATTTGCCATTCAAGGTGATCTTTAACCTTGGATTTTTCTTCACAAACTCGCAAGAGATAACTAATGGATGTCTCCTTAGAGTCCAAAAGCTTACCAAGTGTTGGTTATTCTAGAAAATCCTACCTTTAAACCACCTCCCAAAAGCTCGCAAGAGGTAAACCAGTGCATCTCCATGGACGGAGATCACTTGCCTAACCAAGTGTTGGCCCAGGTGATTAAAAGGAGTTTTAAGTTAACTAAAAAGATAAAAACCATTAACGGGTCACACTTTCTCTTCATTAAAAACTAAAACAATAAAACTTCCAATTTATACATGAGGAAACTTACTCGGCTTTCTTCACTCTAAGAGACAAAGAGCCTAGCCTCTCATCTTCTGACGAAAAATCCTCAGAGTTTGATTGGCTAGAAAGAAAACTAACGAGAAAACAAAAATATGTAGGAAAAACAGTGCAAGTGCTCTGTTCGTCGATTCTATATATTTATATATCTATATCTATATGTTTTACAATGGATGCAAGGGAATATATATAGAGAAGTTTTTCCAACCTTCCTAGCTAAGAAATCTTATGGTTGGTGGATTACAAGGAGAAGAATGGAAATTTATACAAAAATATCTGAAGAAAATATCTAAAAGAGTCGGTGCACAAATATCCCAGTTCGCATGTAGATTTCGCACGTTGCATGGTGACTTGCGAAAATCTCGCAAGTTGATTTCGCAACTTGGAATCCATTTTCGCACGTTGAGCTCCAAGTTCGCAAGTTGCAAAATCACTTTCACAAGTTGGGCTTCTCTGTGACTGTGCGGCTGTATTCCATTTCCATTTCGCAAGGTAGGCTTTAATTTCGCACGTTGGAGTTCCAAATTCGCAAGATGCGAATTTGTCCTTCAGCTGGATGCAGTTGTCTTGCAAAGGCCATATCTTCCTCATTTCAGCTCTAATTCATACACCGTTTGAAGCGTTGGATTCTTGACTTCCTGAGCTTTGAAATGGTATATAGCATGTAGAAAATGGACTTCGGGAAGTACTCCAAAAGTGTAAATGAAGACTGCAGCTGCTGTCCTCTGTTTTCTTTACTCTGTTTTACTCTCTCCATTGCTCTTTCCTTGCATACTTTGAACGACTAAGGCAAAGGACTATGAGGCTCCAAAGCTTGGTTTCTTCATGAATTTGAGCTTCCAAAAGCTTTTCCATGAATATATACAGCTCTCCCTCATTCTTAAATTGCTTTGGTGAGCAAAAAGCTATCAAAAACACCAAAACTTAACACAATTTGATTAGAAACGATTGCAAGGGTCCTTAACATGTCAATTGAGTTAAAAGGTAATAATTACTACTCAAGGGTGTTTAAAAGAGTTAATTACAAGCTACAAAATAGCACTTTTTGAGTAGTAATCACCACCTTAGAGGGGATCTATAGAGTGTACTCTACCTATTGTCTGTTTTATTGAATTGATATTTTTGTTGTGGAAAGAGGCCTTTAGTATTTATTGTTTGTTTATTAGTTAACAATGGATACTTAACCCACATGTACTACTTCCTACATTGTTGTCACAAGAAGGGAGAATAATAGACATTGGTGATGTTATGTTAGGTTTTTTGCATGACACCTTAGATAAAGAGAGTCATATAGATTTACTAAGTGGTTTTGATACAATTTGTGGTAGGAAGGCTTCTAAGTTAACAAAAAACTTATGTGGGTTGAAATATTCTTCCAGATCATGGAATGAGAAGTTGTAGTATATTCTTAAATTCAGATATTGAACACAATAACTATGCAGAATTTGTTTAGGAAAGCATGGATTAGGTAGCATAGTAGGCTTTAGGAATACGTGACTTTGATGAGTCATTTTCTGTTTTTTGTTTTAATTAAGTGTATATAATATTCATGCAATCCGTAAGATTAATCAAAAAGTGTTTTTTTTTTTCAAAATTCTCTTCAACATATATTAGAGCATCCTATAAAACATGTGTGCAACTTAGCCAAGTATTCTTGCTTGTTCAAAGAAATAGAATAATGGGATGATAATCAGGAGTATCCAATAGCATTGGTCTTTTCATTTATGAAGTTTAGTTTTCCCTCTATTTGAGATGCCTTGTTTTTTTCCCTTGCAATTAAGGTGTCTGATTACTACTCAAAAAGTGTTATTTCATAGCTTGTAATTAACTCTTTTAAACACTTTTGAGTAGTAGTTATTTCCTTTTAACCCAATTAACATATTAAGGACCTTTGCAATCATTTCTAATCAAAGTGTGTAAGTTTTGGTGTTTTTGTTAGTAAATTGATCACCAAAGCAATCCAAGATTGAGGAGAGTTATTTGGAATCCATGGCAAAGAAATGGAAAGCTCAGAAACATGAAGAACCGAAGCTTTGAAGTCCTTTGCCATAAGCAAATCCGGAATGCAAGGAGGGGAAGCAAAGAGAATTCTAACATGAAGCATTCTAGATGACAGTCATGTAAGCCACTTTTGGAGCACTTCCTGGAGTTCAATTTATGCATGCTATATGTCGTTTCGAAGCTCAGGAAGTCAACAATCTAATGCTTCAAACGGTACACGATTCAGAGTTGAAATGAAGGAGTTCCAGCCATTGCAAGCAGATCACTCCAAGCTGAAGGAAATTTTTGCACGGCTGCGAAATCAGCCTTGGGCTGCGAAAATGTTGTCCTTTTGCTGCGAAATTTCGCAGCCATTTTGCACAGTGCAACGAAATTTCTCCTAAAGCTTCCCGATATTTGCGACCGACATTTTGAGATTTTTTGCTTTAGATATTTGATGTCTAAATCCTCAAACTCTCCTTGTAACCCACCTATCATAGGATTCCTTAGTCTTTAAGCAAGAACAAAGGGGTGAATAACCTCTTATATATAGTTTGTAATTTTCATAATACAATCAATCTCGGGAGCTTGTTCTCAGAGACGCATCCTTTGTACAATTTTGGAAGGAAGTAAAATACAGAGCACTTGCTTTGCTTTTCATATATATTTTTGTTTTCTCGTTCTTTTTATTTCTAGCCAATCAAACTCTGAGGATTTTTCCTCAGAGGATGAGAGGCTAGGCTCTTTGTCTCTTGGAGTGAAGAAAGCTGGGTAAGTTTCCTCATGCATAAATTGGAAGTTTTGTTGTTTTAGTTTTTAATGAAGAGAAAGTGTGACCCATTAATGGTTTTTATCTTTTTAGTTAACTTAAAACGCCTTTAAATCACCTGGGCCAACACTTGGTAAGGCAAATGATCTCGATCCATTGAGATGCACTTGTTTATCTCTTGCAAGCCTTTGGGAGGTGGTTTAGAGGTAGGATTTTCTAGAATAACCAACACTTGGTAAGCTTTTGGACTCCAAGGAGACATCCATTAGTTATCTCTTGCGAGCTTTTGACGGGTAATCCAAACCTTGAATGGCAAATGCTAGGTGAGAGGCATGAGCCATTGCAAGGTGCATCAGTGAGAGGGAATTAGTGTTTGACATTAAAGGGAAGCATCTGTATCACACCGGTTAGAGAATTAACTATATGTTAATTCTCTAATGCGAGGAAAAGAAACAAGTGACCGGAACTCTCCTTTTTGTACATGGAACTTGAGCCTAGTGATCTAAACTCCAAGAACACTTTTCTTTGTAAGTAAAATCAGTTACTATTTTTGGTTAGCTTAAAACCAATCCTTTTTCAAACATCTTTATGTTTTCTTTTAAAGCTAACCTTGAAATGAAAAGACACCAATTCAGCTCTTGAATTAATATCAATTGTGAAATGAAAACCCATCCCAGTGAACGACCCTAGAGCCACTATGCTATGCTAGCTAAGGCTATCCTAGTACATGGTGTAATAGGTTATAAATTTTGTTGATTACTCCCTGAGGACCAAAATCAAGGGACACCAACTGGACATGAATCAGTTGAGACACCAATTGGGAATGAATCAGTGTCCTTCTTAAGGTATACTTTAATTTCTATATTTTCAATCTCTATATTGACTTTTGATTAAAATTCTCTTCTTCGAATAAATGGCATCCCATTTTGATATTGACTTTTGATTACAACTCTCTTACTGGGATTTATGGCAAGCCATTTCGAGTTTCTTCAAAAGTTCATTTCTTTTGGGGGTGGAGAGGAGAAATTTGTACCTTGATAGTACTACGTGAGTCTTGTTTGAGATCATTTCACTAGCTTGACAAATTCTCTACAATCCATAATTGAGGAAGACTTTTTCACATCCATAGGACCACACCACCAAACTCCACCCTGATACCCCCCATCTTCAACCCATAAACACCTTAACTTTGTTTTTTATGAGTTGTTTGTATTGGGAAGTTATAACATTGTAGTTTTCCCTACGTAGTCTTCCCTTGTACCTCATATCTTCTTCTCTACTTTTTTACTCATGTTGTTATTATAGTACTTCTCAATTAAACCTATTGTCCTTGCTTTTACAAAATTTGTCCATCTTCCAAAACTACAAGACAACCTTAACCTCAATGCTCCAAAGATTGTCTAGTTTCATCCTAATTGTTTATGTATTATAATTACATATCAGAATATATGTTTTCATTTGATTATGTTATACCTATAGAGCCTCTTCAATACAACACATTGCCAAATCAACATTGGTACCAATTACATAACAGTAGAGAATTTTTCCCCACTGAAACTTCTGTTACCATACACCAATAAAGTCTTGATAAAAATCTAGTTTCATTTTCAATGTTTCCTGACATCTCTGCTTTGTCTTGCTACCATTATTTTTATTTTATTTTATTTTGCAGGCACCCAAGATGAAGCAACAAACACCTATGAAATTTGGGACAAACCATCCTCATATAAATGTGGTCATGAACTAACAATGTGTAGCTATGATGTTCACAACATACTACTGAGCATTACATTGGCCATTTTTGTTGTTGTAACACAATTTAAAGATGCTGACTGTTGGCAGATCGGAGGGTTGGCCGCGTCCATCAATTCCCCTTGTGTTCGCCGTGGGCACTTGGGTGAATGCACTATAAGGCTAGGGTATGCGCCTTTCCTAACATCAATTGCTTTTAGGAGAGTTGGTAGCGCCTGAGGTCCTACAAGTGGTATTAGAGCCGAGGTCACGCGTTCGAACCCCAGGGGTGTCGCTGGGGGGAAGATTGTTGGCAAATCGGAGGGTTGGCCGCGTCCATCAATTCCCCTTGTGTTCGCCGTGGGCGCTTGGGTGAATGCACTATAAGGCTAGGGTATGCGCCTTTCCTAACAGCAATTGCTTTTAGGAGAGTTGGTAGCGCCTGAGGTCCTACACTGACCATGTTGAAATGACTCAAAATAGACACAAGACAGTTGATGACATGACCCCACAACTAAAAGTTGGATTCATATAGCTTGGAAGGATGGAAGAATATATTACATATATATGGGGAAGAAATTGAGTTATACCTGACATATGATCATTTCCTATTTTTTAGTTCTAATTTTCCTTTATTTCATATATATACATCTTCAACAATTAATGAAGTAAGGATGACATGTCTTCTTTGTTTTTTTTCCATTCATTGTAATATATTTTGTTAATACAAATCTTAGAATTTGTAAAAGTAAGTGCGTGAAGAACATCAATTGAAATTGATCGTCCACATGCTCTGAATATTTTGCTATGATTTAACACATCTTCAGATTGGATGATCCCCATAATTTTGAACTTAAGTATACTCGGTTATGTAATAGATACCATTAGATTCATGAATGACACTATGACATTTTCTCATTTTGCTTGTGCATATAGTTGTATGATGATATAAATGTATGTGCCTTCCATATATATAATGCACTTTTATTTATATGTTCTGTTTTTGTATAGATGAATGCATAATTAGCTGATGTAAAAAAATTTTGTTAATGCACATACTAAAAAGAAATTTTTTATTACTATACAACTGGTAATGGATTCATTGCATCATGTTATACTAGAAGTAGCCTACATACGACTTCTTAAAGAATAGCAATTAGGCCTTTGTACACTCGTTATATTCCAACTGTAGATCATGTTTTCATGCAATATGACCTTCTAATGTAGTCACCGTAACCTTATATGCTATGGGTCATTACTTTCATAGGACATTTTAGTATCTGATTTGCATTCTGATAGTGTCACTATGTGACAAACTTCGCTTGATTGAGCTCTTCTTTCACATTCCACTGCACAAGAGAACAACTCTTTCATCATGAAATACCTATTCCTTCATATAGTCATTATGTTGTTCTCCTCCCGAATGCAGTTCAAAGATCGTCTACAAGATTTTTAGCTTTGTTGACACGATAATTCCACTCTCTAGCCATAGTTTTTACAATCTAGTTATTGTAACGATCACATGGTGTAATTTGGTAGTAAAAGTCGTCTTCCAAAGCCCAATAACGCCCTGTACACTCAAACACATCTCTCAAACTATAAAATTTACCAAAGGTGTTAATCGTGAATGGATACATGTTTCAAACTTATCACTTGTGTAGTCTTGACAATGTTGAAGCTATATATAACCATGTGTATGCATACACATGAATGTAATGTTTTCAATGTTGCAATATCAATTGATGTGACAAGACAATTGATTATGTGAAAAATACAATTTGGCTCCTTATGAGAAAATGACTAAACTACTATAGCCCTCCAATTCATGTGACCTTTGTTACAAGTGAGAAGTTTGGCATTCGTTTTCATAATCACCACACATTTTCTACACTTACAATTGAAGTGCATGTGACACTACCCAAAAAGTAGCTGATTTGATAACTCACAAAGTGCATGTTAATTTGCATTCCACTTTCTGACTTGATAGTGCAATGTAATTGCACTAGTACAAACTTTCACATAGTCAATGCAGTTTTTTTTTATAAAAAAAAATTGAAGGTCATTTCTAATGTACCAATTGCGTACATGTGAATTGTTACTCATATAACATTCAACATCTCTAAATTGTGCCTTCAAAATCAATTTTGGTGTTGTACCAAATCACAATATGCACATTCACAAATTATGAATGCATATTCGATTTCATCTATGTTCTAATCGACATTGGGTATTACCAGGTCCATATAGTTATGGTGACTTATGGACTAGTGATAGAAAATAATACTATGCAGTCGTGCAAAATTAATGGGTCCAATGTGTTAATGAGGCAGCCATGTTAATCCAAGAGTTGCATGCATTGCATGCACTTGTTCCATGGAGGAATTCCATTCAATTGCCCTGAAGTAACCTCCACAAGTACATTGCAGTGCTATTACAATTACGCGAAGAGAATAATCGAATGGTTATTCAAAAAACAAGCTACTTCTTATTGTGTATTACGGAGGAGAATGCTCTCGATAATGGTAGGGAGTTATCCTCCGGTGAGCGTGATGTGTTACTACAAAATCCTAATTATGTCTTAGATTATTCGATGACCGACGAGGATTCAGATTAATGCATTTCTATTTTCAATTTCCATTTTATATGTTAGTTATTCAATGTCAAAGCTAGAGATGACAACAACTAGTGTTTTCAGACCAATATTTACAATTTTTGTATTTATAATGCTTTCTACAACTATTATGTATCATCTGAGTAGCAGTTTAGATTTTTCGGTCTTTCCTGTTTTAGCCTTTTCGCAACCATGAAATAGTTTGAATTATTGGTAGTTGGGGTGTGTGTTGAACAACTACTGCTAAGTTTCCAATTGAAGTTCTACATTTGGTTTTCATTGTTTGAATCCTTCATCTCTACAAAATTCATTATATGTTTTCAACCCTCTAAAATATAATCTGACCAACTGCCTCACGATCTAGTGGTTATATTAGTAGATAAGTAAGAGGTTGGATATGTGGAAGTCGTAGAAGCATTTTCCACATAAACCTGTTTTATGTGAATCAATAGACCAAGTAGAAGAACTCTATCTGTTTTTGTTGTAATTCTGATGTTTTATCAAGACCAATCATCCTCACTAACCTATTGTACGTCTATGTATATCCAACGTACTAAACTGTACATACATAAGAAAATTTGCAGTATACCAATTGAATAACTATATAAAGAAAATTATGACCATTAACAAGTCTTTGGCCTAACATAGTTTTTATTTTGTCTGCATCATAATTGCATTACACCTCATTTTCTATGGGGGTTGACATTCATAACAGTACACATTCAAAATCATTATTTACATAGCACAAATTGCTCTAGTCAAACCTATCGACAAAACAACTTTCAAATTCACTAATGAGGAACATTGGTAAGAGTAGGAATGAAATAAGCATATATAAAAGAACAATTTATGGAAATAATTAATCTAGGGGAACAGAAGGTGGTGGGCTTTCTACAATTGCCTTTAAAAGCTTAAAAAAGCTTAGCCCACTTTGATGGTCTTCATATTGCATATAAGGAAAATGTCTAGTAGCACATTCAATTTTTACCATGCCCAAACTCCAAATATCACTGTTGTAGTCATTAGTGCTTCATTTGCTTCTCTCAGACTAAAAAAAAAAAAACCAAAAATGTTATTGTCATACTTCAAATTCTGGAACGTATAGCATGCATGAGACTGCAACAATTTGAACCATAATTAATCTAACCACATACCAATATGTAATTGTCAACCCCAACAAATGTGTTCCTTAGACCAAATGAGCTTGCTAGCATAGTACTCACACCAAAATCTATAATGTTTATTTCCCCTTTGTGGTTTAGCAGCAAGTTGGATGGTTTTATGTCCCTATCGATTACTTGTCTTTCATGGTGCAAGTACACAAGACCTTGTAAAACCTAGAAATGGAAAGATCATGTATTTAAACCAGAAAGATTTCTTCACTATTGCATGGCCTTCAATATTCCAGCTAAACATTCAAAATCAATTAAAGGAATCTAGGTGCAATACAAAATCTTACTATCGAAAACAATGAAAAAAAATGATTATTGTGATATTGAACTCTACCAATCCAACAATGCTATTTGTTTGTAAAATTTTTCAACTTTCCAATTCTGAAGAATTTAGGTGCACATTAAAAATCTAATTTAAGCAGTGTAGTAAAGTGGGATATAAAATATTATAGATTGAGTTGTTTATGATTAGAGGTGCAATACCAAATCTTTCATTGCATTTGCTTATATTACGAGAGACATGGGTAATATGTTGGTCATCATTGGTTGATGCATGCTACCAGTAGTGATATGTGTCTTAGAAATGGTAGTTAAGTGTAATACCAATGGTTGATGTGTGTCCTAAGTTATTCATAGGCACTTGTGAGCACGAAATAAGAACTTGGGAACAAGGATAGTAAGTTGTAAATGTCAAAATATGCTAAATCCAAAATGAGAGTTGCATTTCATCTTTGGACACAACTTAATATATCAAAAGACAAAGAACTTGGACAACTAGAAAGAAAGAAAATCTAAAAGTTGTACACAAAAATATATAAATATAAAACTTTCATGCCTGAAATACCAAATTCAATAATTTCTTATGGATCCAAAATCTTCAATGCATCATACACTACATGAATAACCATTTTCTTCACCTGTTTCAAGTGCAACATAAATGAAAACCCCGTATTTTTAAAAAAAGGTACAGTTAAAAATACTTGGAAAATAATTTTTTTTCACAAAGTATAGAACTAATACAAATAATGTAAAATCATAGTTATTGGTACTACGGTACATGTATTGCAATTAACCCTCTTTAGATTACAATTACATTGATGCACACTAGAATTGATCATAAATTTTCCTTACAAGAACTATGATCTTGAAATAGTGAAATTCTCTTATGAAACTATACAAGTAGTTTAAGTACTAGAGTAGAAGACTCCAACACATAATGGTGTATAAGGCAAACAAAAAGGCATGCAACTTAAATACGGTAGCATCAACAGAGGTAGTACAAAGAGTTTGAGGTAGTTTCATGGTCCAAACAGGCAAAATGATGGTCATGCATGCTTGGAAATGATGTTGTTGATGCGCTGATATCCAAAAGTTGGTAGCAGCTAAGGTGTAGAGATTGTAATTAACAATGTGATAATCTGTTTTACTAAAATTATAAAACACCATAAGTTGAATGTGATAAAAATATGTAGAGAAAAACATAAAAGAAAGTTTGAGTATAAAGATATGAATAGAAAGCATACATCAACATTCGGAATCAAAGCCGTCATTGGCAACATATAGACAAAGAGTTGATGCCATATTATAGGAAGAAATTAGACGAAATACCTCAAATTTGTCTTCTTTAGCCCTATGATTTTGAGAAAACGTGTGAAATTCTTTAGTTAATTGAACGCACTCACTAGCATTTCTAACTAAGATAAACTCAATTGCAACCTTTACACATGACTGTTGAAATAATAATGGAAACAAAAAAACCAGTAAATTGATTTGATCAATATATCTCAATTCATATTATTTAAAAAAAGAAAAAAATAAAGAAACAAATACCAAATCCATTACTAGACACTAGGAAAGAAACAAGCTTTCTAATGTATCCATAATCCAAAAGAATAATTTTTAGTAGTCCCTTACAAGATAGAAACTCATTTAGAGCAACCAAAATTTCAACATTTAAAGCAATAAAAAATTGAAATTCAACATTTAGAGTTTTAGTTTTAGTATAGTTGAGTTGTTTGTTTATGTAGAATAAAGGGTTAAGGGCATATGTTTTAGGCCACAACAATAGTCAAACAAAGGCTATAAACAATCATCTGAGGGGAGTTTCTCTTCCTATCTTGCCCACTTAAACAAAATAAACAAGAAAAAACCTATTGTTTTCAATTAATGGGTGTTTTAAATTCCACGCCATTCGCGCCAAACATCCCTCTAATCTATTGTCTCTCGTATATATCAATCCAAAATGATTCAATTGTATCTCTATATATTTGCATGCTAATTTACTCATGCATGCTATATTTATCCACATTCTTTATTTCATGGTTCTATTGAATATTATGAGAGAAGATAATGTTTTGTTGTATGTTTGTGAACATTGTAGGTTACCTCAACCAAATGACTCACTTTCCGAGGAATTACTTCAATCACAATCCTCACACTTACATAATTTTCTTGTCTCTAACATTGTTTCCTTCATTTAAGAGCAATGTCCCAACCAATTGTAGTCTGTATACATGCATCTTATCCTACATAAAACAAGACAATTGATTTGTGGTGTGGGATAAAATGAAAGAAAAAAATAAGAAATGGTGTAAACCAGCTCTAACCTCTACAACCGATTGTCTTAGGGTTGCCCCGTTCCAACATTTCATGAACTTTAGAGCGAATATACTATAGTCATACCTATAATAGAATTAAGTTTGGATTTTCATATACATACATCAATCAGGTACCACATAGTGACTACAACTTTATTGGAAGGAAAATTGTTAGAAACCAAGGACTTTACCCATTCTTTTGTTAGACAAGATCTGGTTGAACACGCACAAATCTTGAAACCTCCACATTCAAGTGAATTTCATGTGCATGCAATGCTTTCTCAATAGCGAGTGACAATCGCCTAGTTGAAGCACTGATGTTGTTTCCCCTTCGCAGTGGTAGTGATGATAGGATCTTAACTCGCATCGCAGGAATGTTTATCACATGTACGTGCCAATGGTTGTTTTCACAAATGGGAATGAACAACTGCATGATCAATGTAGAATTATTAGGTTCTATGTTAATAGATACAAGTCATAGTTTAAACATTATAGGTTGGATCTAAGGACTTCAATTGTAACATGTGTGTCATACCATATCACTTATCGCTAGATCGTGTCCTAGTATGTCAACATGAAGAAACATACGACATCTCTTAATGATTTCCTGTTTTCTAGCCTACAGGTGAAGGTTGGCGAGAACAAACTGTTGAAGTTTGGGATTAATCATTACAAACATCAACGAATATAATTTTCTTTTGCTATGAAGTAAAATTAGTAGGTTGAGGCTACATTGAGAAAGAATAATCAAAGTAGTGTGAGTGCAATGCTTGTGGTTGGTGTCCATTCAACATGAGGGACATAATGACAATAATATGAATGTTAACAAAAATGTTAATAGATTACTATCCGACTATAGAATTTCCTAATTCGGTATGAAATGTAAATTAGTAATTGAGGAAGATGGAGGATTAGCAACTTACAACACTATTGACCCATCAACCTCCATTTAAAGAAGACAACTCATCTCTTGTAATGTACATCCCGTGCATATGGCATAAAACCTCACTGTAATGTCACATAAGGATTATGTGAAACCATACAGTGGAGGCATATTATTTCACATAAACAAGGATATTATGAAAAGAAAAATTAAAGTACTTGGGATCACCATCTTCTATCAATGCAAAATCACTGACAACCCTATCTTGATGTGCAATTTTTGAAAACTATTTAAGGCATTATGTGATAAATGGAGATCTAAAAATAGCAAGATGCTTCACAATCCTCCTAGTAATCCATTTATATCTCTGAATAGACGAAGGGATGACTGATTGGTTGCCATTAGCAGCTACCCTAACATTTTCCACCTCTTCTCCTACCCCCAACTTCGATTCAAGTGAAGATTGAGCATGAGACTATGGGGGCCACGATAGGGAACCATGGGCTGCTGTTGATGATTGCATTTCAACTGAAGATTGCAGGCTTGGTGGTAAGCTATGTCGATCAACGAATTCTTCAAGACAAGGCTGAAAGTCTGTTGTCTTACTAGTTGTTTGTTCTTCAACTTGGTCTGATGGATGTGGTGGAGGGATTGCACAACAGCCTTGCGATCCAAATCATCGGGAATACAATGCAGCACCATCTTGTGCCAATGAGGAAACCAATCTTAGCATATTTTCTGATGTTTCTATGACGTGCTTTAATTACCTAATAGCAATTGGAGAAATTTATATACAAGCATTAATGTGTGCAATGATAAATAAAATGTACAAAACTCTGACCCATATGCATTCGTGAATTGTAAAAGTCAATGAAGACATCTACTACCTCAGTAGCATCGTCAATGGCTAACAATGTCAAAGCTATTGATGGTGTAAGTAGGTAGTAGTTTTTGGTTGCTATTGAACCTACTTGTGTTGTGAGAACAAGAATGATAACATTCAATTCAATCATGAGTTGAATAGGATAAGATCTATAATAAGGAAAGATGTGCAGTGTTGGATCATACATGGACATGATCGTAGGTACCAAATGTAGCTATTTCAGTTGCTAACCATCATTTGATTAAATCATCACTCTAGGCAGCAGCAAAAAGCCTTGTGACATCACCCTTAACCGAGGGCATGTAGAAAAATTGCAAAAAATGAGTAAGATATATGAGATGAAACACATTAAATAATCAGTTTGCAATAAGGTTTACCATTAATTAGAATTAAAATGAAAGTACATCCTCAGTCCAAAATATGTAAAATTGTTTACTATACTTGCAGGAAAATGAGGCAACCTCGTATATAAGTTGGATGATTTTTTCAGTAATCTCTAATTCCATCCTCTAAGTAGTGGATGACAAACTTAGATTAATTCTTTTGGACACCAACATCACCTTCCCAAATGGTGTCCCAAAGGTCGTGCATTCCTTCAAGGTTGGAGTTCGGTGTAAGGATGGTGGCATATGAAAAAATGATGAATGTTTTTCTAAACTCATCACTAACGGGCAAGTTCTGTAGGTTTTGCTCTAACAAAGTTAGGTTGGACGTGCGATTGGACGTGTGGTTAGACGTGACTCTCCTATTATACACAATGACGTCGACACCATTAAAAGGGATGCCCATAACCATGCTTTCATGTTCTTTAATTATTGGGACAATAATGCAGGTTGCCATATTCAGACGATGGTATGCTATGTCATAGTTTGAAATTATCCATTCACATATCTCATACTGCAATTCCTGACATGCCAAGTGGAGAAGTCCCTCGAATCCCATCACCTTAATGGCCTATTGTTTCTCATCCGAAAGCCTTCCAATAACATAAATAAATTTTTTTACCCGAACAACAGGACTTAGGCATCTTAACCTATAGTAAGGGAGCAATTTGAGTCAGTGTAAAAAAGTGGCAATAGAAGGAAATTACGAAAAAGGCATAAATTTAAGCTTGCATGCAGTTCAGAAAATGTATTCTATTGGGAACCTCAGTATATGTTGTTGGAACATGTTCTTTTCTTTTACGACAAATGGTGGTAGTGTCTAATCGAGTTTTTGGTTTCCTTATGTTGTTGAATATGACAACAACACTATCCACGCCCTAGAAAATGAAGAGAGTTAGCCAAGTGTGTCCTATGGTAATGCATAAGGCATGAACATGAATGTGAGCCAAATAATATATTACAGTCAAGCAAATAAAACAAAAATGATGAAATGAATAACAACATGATTTCTAAGTAAATAAATTTACACAGTACATATTTAACTGAAATGATTCAAGGCATGCATTTTATTAACGACATCCCAATTTTTACAATAGAATAAGTTTTTGCAAATAATACCATTTGAAATTCAAGAATAGAATTAACTATGTGAAGCATTCATGAAAAATAGTTAGAATTGGTTGAAATTTTTTGTTATTTCAATTAGAAATTCAACTAAGAAATGACTCCTATTCAACATGATGTGTAGCTCTTCTCTAAATTTTAAAGAAAACAATAGTAAATGCTTTCCTCCAAATAAAACTATCTATTGTTTATTTGATGTGCAATGGTCTTTATTTGTTTTTGAGCTTTATATGTTTTGAGAAAGCCTTAAATGGTAGGAATGTGTCAATGAGTGTTCCTTCCGCTTATCAAATGTTACACTGTCAATTTAGTATTTAGATTTATGAGTCAAAACAGTGTCTTCAATATGTTTCCCATAGTTTCCTTATCTCATGTGGGCCTACCCTGTTCGATGATATTGACTTAGCTATGGATTGGTGGTTTTAGGATGATTAGAACTTGATTGATCAAACTATATATATGAAATTGTTTGACCATATTGTTCTGATGTTTCTATTCTTAAGATTGAAGGTTGGTGTACTTTGATCAATGATAGGTTGATTTCATGAATCAATTTGACCAACATGATACTTAAACCATGGAGTGTCCTGTGTCTTATTCTCCAATTGTAGGGTCTTAACATTGGTTCCGACAGATGGGGTTGAGTTCAACATCAACCATAATACAACACTAAACCTGTTGGAACTAGGTTTTCTAATTATTTTTAGTATGCTCATACAACCAAAATATAACACTAAACTTGTTATAAGAATATTTTATTCCCATCATACTGACAGGGCAAGAAGCTGTAGCATTATTAACTAAAAGTCATTTGGGTTTGAACATCCCACCTTAATCCCCCAACTTCAGTCTCTTATCTGAAGAATAAATTTGATAGTTTGTTATAATGCCAAAATAAAAAAATATTCTATCTCTTTTGTTAATTCCATAATGTTTTAGTTGATCAAGAATAGTTGCTTATAAGGGTATTCATTGGTTGCCCTTGTTAGCAATTTAGAGTCATCATGTTGTTTGCATGTTTGACTTGTATGGCCTCTCTAGTAACAAACCAATTCTAAATAAATCATTTTGTAAAAAATACAACAATCATTGTAGAAGACGGGAAGTATACCATTGATGTTGAATACTACACAATGAAAAACATGAAAGATAAAGTTATATTTTTGTGAAACTAATTTGTTATGGAAAATAAAGTAATAAAAACTGTAATGTGAGTTTTAAAATAACACTAGGAGTATGTTGACAAGAATTCCCTTTTCAATTTCCTTATTTATAACCCAAAGTAATATATACCATTACAATAGACCATGGTTTGAAAAAAAAAAAAACCTATGAAAAAGTGAGTCATTTTAACCAAAAATGGAACAATTACCTAAAAAAGCAACTTCATACTATAAATGAAAATAAACATATACCTATAACTCAATTTTAAAAAGCCAACATAATCCGTTATAGCCTACCAATTGGTTGGATCATCGTATCTTCGACGTTTAAAACTACATGACAAACAAAATTTATCAATGTACAATTTTTCTTATCATGCCATTCCGGAAGTTACAATAAAGATGAGAGTCCATTGAATGAGAATACAAGTATAAACTTCTTTCAAATAATATGTACAATTTAACTATTAACATGGAAAACCAAAAAATTTCCATTACATCATACAAATATAAATATTAAAGGATACAAAAACTGTAGATTCGTGAACAATAATTCATTTAATTGACAATCTGACAATGCAGACATATATGATTATAAGAAACCATCCATTTAGGTCAGAGTATAATTAGGGACTTCAATTTTACTTATGTAACCTATTGGGTCATCAACAACTTGGGAACCAAAATTGGACAATAAATGGAGAATGAAGGTGTGAATAGGAAAAAATTATGGGTCAATAAGGATTCACAAGATATACAATAACTCACTTCCAATTGGTAATGAATTGTAATTTCCTTTAGCCTACATCCGACGCATGGGAGTGTAGTGTTTTAAGTAGATGCTATCATGAAAAAAAGGATTATGTTCTTCCTCTAGGTTTACAACTACTCACATGTGAGGCTTGAATGTTAGTTCATTGGTGGCCATATAGGTCTTGCCTTTCAAACAATGCTTTGGACATATGATTCATCAAACATATGTATCAAAACAAATAAGTAGGGGGGTGGCCCTCATCTTAGACGAACTGTGGCCCATTTTATCAATGTCAAAGGAAGAAGTCTACAATATATGATGCCCTCCAATAGTACCTTAATGTGTTCTAGATATTTTTGGTATAAAGCAACAAGATTTATGGAACAAACCTCGAAAAATTTAACAGAATTGGGACAATTTCATAAACACTTTAACCTTAAATTGTAAATTTTGCATAGAACACAGCCAGTGACAGCAAAAGTCACATAATATTTACATAGTAATGATTCAACGAAAGGAACCAATTCTGGATATTTGTGGTATAAAGCAACAAGATTTATGGAACAAACCCCGAAAAAGTTAACACAATTGGGACAATTTCAAAAACACTTTAACCTTGAATTTTAAATTTCTCATAGAACACGACAAGTGACAACAAAAGTCACAGAACAGTTACACAATAACAGTTCAATGAAAGAAACCAATTAAATCACCTCAAACAAAGAACATAAGTGAATGTGAAGACAAGAAAATGAAATGTGAATGTGATAACCATTTGGAAAGAATATTAACAACGACAACATACACGTGATTAAGTTTACAAATTTGTTCTTACTTGGTAACAACTTGTATACGGTTTATTAAAAAAAGTAATGAAAGTACAATTGTACAAACTTTCAAAAATGGCAAAAGGTGATAGCAACGCACTTAAGACAAAGGATTCTTGCATGTTTTCCTATTGTGTCTGAACATATGACATCGACATTAATAGATAGTCCATTTATCTTGAAATTGGGACTCAATGTGCTTCTTCATTGGTATTCCGGGATGATGTTTTGTAAGAAGAGGCTTTAAAGAAAAGAAAACCTCATCTATGATAGATCATACCAAACCATAATCATCCATAAATGGCATGTCATGGGTCTCTAAACTGGAGAAGGAGCCCGTGTAGATCAACTCTTGCATTGGGAATTTGTAACAATCAGCAACATTATGGCCAATGGAAAGAATAACTTTTGTTGCATGTTCATAAGTGATTCCCAACCTCTACATATGCAAGTACGCTTCATAATGTCCACATTCAAGAAGGTCATCCCGATACAAACCCCAAAAATGTCATTCATGAAAGGAGTGACTGGATACACCTCACTATTGGCAATATTCTGCAACACATTCTCTTCCATTTTTGGCCTTATAGACCCCTTCCAATTGTTAGACTCCTCTTTATGCTTCACAGGCATAGAATCTAACTTAGCAATGTGCTCCATTAAAAAGTTACAAATGGAGTGATGTCTTTCATTCCTTAACCAAGCATTAAACGACTCAGCAAGATTGGTATTCATTTTACTTCATCTTTGTTTTGGAAATTTTGACATGACCTAATGTTCGAGTGCATTTTCTTCCACCTATGTGGCTAAAACATCGTAGTGTTTTCGTAGTTCAAACATGCAAACATTGTAATCGTGGTCTAACCTTGCATAGGCAATACCATCTAGGAATTAAAGTGTATTTTCTTTACCATTTTTCCTTCTTATGTTATGCTTGCTAAAAAAAACTATTAAATTCTTCATCAAGTGACAATAGGTGTGGTTTTCAAGGCCAAACCCCTCGGGAACACTACAAAGAAGGGTAAGATGTCTATCCGAGATGATAACAACTTCCTTATCTCCAACAACCTTCTTCAAGTTTTGCAAAAACCAAGACCAATCCTCGTAATTTTCAAAGCTCATCACTCTAAAGGCCAATGAGAACATGGAGTCATCAACATTGTATGCGGTGGCTGAAATAACGCACCCCCATATGGGCCACTCATATGGGATGAGTCAATGGAAATGATTGGTTAATACCCCATTGCAAACCCTTGAATAGATACTACATGAGCAACAAAGAGTTGCTCAAAAAGACCATCACTTGAATACTCAACTCAATAATGGTTCTCGGATTGGTTGCAACCATTCTCTCACACATCGAAAGCAATAATTTGTAATAATGTTTGGGTTGTCCATAAATGTGCTTCTTTTCCTTCTCCTTTATTTACCATGCTTGAAGATAAGTCAACTGCATCCCATGTTGCCTTACGAAGTCCTTATAAATTTGGTGGGATTGGTGATCAAGAGTAGACCGTATGACATCATCAATGACCAATGAGGCACAACTTGATCTTACTAAAGGTTGGGAGGAGGTGACATCTTCCAAACTATGGTTGTGGGCATTTCAGAATTTGTGAACCTGAATGATGTTAGAATCCCTTATTGCACGAGCACTGACTTTCCAAGGACATTCATCAATTGTGCAAACTATTTTCATGTGTTTTGGATTATTCCTTTTGAAGAAATATCAGAATCTCCTAGCTAACGACATTAAATACACTACATCCCGAAACTCGGTAGCATTAGGGAAGGTTTGTCTACTACCCATAATTCAGAACAGCCTTGAGTCAAGTTGAACCATATTTGATTCAACACATCTTTAGGAAAACCCATATGACTCAATTGTCAAGGAGTCATTACAAATGTCCATTGGTGGATCAACATGGGAGAAAACTACTTGTGTCTAATTAGAAGCAACAATAGGTGTTATGGCACTGTGAATAAGACAGGGAAACAAATTTGTCATCCACTTGCATATATTTGAAAAGTAATTAAACAAAGTGAATATAATGTTGCTAAGCCCATATGTACCTAATTGGTGCGACCAAGGCTACAACAACTTGAGTAAATGGGAAGACATAGACACAACAAAACATGTTATTGAATTGAACATCTTGAGTACAGCAGTGTAATCAAGCAACCATAATATACATGATGGGTCAAACTTCACAATGAAATCCAATTTTATTGATTTCGAGTCAATGTTCAGTTCACCACACAGTTTTGAAACAAAAACAGCATTTGAGATATTCCCGCTTACAACAATACATTTGGTTCGACCACCCTTATATTTTACAAACCCATCAGCACACTTCACAATCTCACCAACTTCATGAATGTAACAAAAAAATGTCCATTTCCATTTTCTTAATCACATACAAATTTGTCACAAACAACACAACAACAAAATATGTAGGAATTATGTATTAATATAATATTTCCTTATACTCAATAAAACTTTTAATTATACTGATCTTGGATTAAATATAGTTACTCACTCATTTTGGCATTTAATTTGGCACTTTGCTAAGGTAGTACTTAAGGTTGAGTATGGAAGTACCTAAGGTTTAGTAAACAGTTAAGGTGAACAAAATGTGCAATAATAAAGTAATAAGTATTGTCGAATGAAGTAATTAAGGTTCACATAGGTAGTAAGCCAAGGTGTGCTAAGATGATACCTAAGGTGCAGTAAGGTAGTACCTAAGATTCACTAAGATAGTACCTAAGGTTAACTAAGGTAGTACCTAAGGTTCACTAAGGTAGTACCTAAGGTTCATTAAGGTAGGACCTAAGGTTCACTAAGGTTGTACCTAAGGTTCACTAAGGTTGTACCTAAGCTTCAATCAAATGACCAACCATATAAAATGAATAAAGGCATTATTAGGTTCTAAGTGAAGTTGAGCATGTTGTAAGTTTTGTCGCAATTGAATGCAATGGTGTTTGCATAAGGTTGGCAAATGAACTACCTAAGGATCAAAAATTAAGTTGAGAAGTTTGACACAAGTACTATCCAAGTTTAACTAAGGTAATACCTAAGGCTGACTTTGATAGTACCTAAGGTTGACTAAGGTAGTACCTAAGGTTGCTTAAGGTAGTACCTAAGGATGGTAAGATAGTACCTAAAGTACAGTATCATGGTAACCTCGTATTAGTATAGACTTGAGATTCAAATTAGTTAGTCTTGTAAAGTGATTTTTCTTTTCTATAATCCATTGAAAAAAATAATTTGATCAGAAATAATGTAGCTCAAATATGATATTCAAGGAAATTCTTTGAGCTTGACCTTTTTGCAACTTAAGTTGTCAAACTCTACAACTAACTTCCTGCTAGAGGCTCAGAACTCTCTTTAAAAATAATTATAAAAAAAAAAAGTCAGATCCAAGTACATTGCAAAATTGGGGAAACAAAATAAACAGCCTTGGAAAAGTAAATGAAATAAATCCCTACCTTATGAAAATGACTGCTTCAACTCTAAATATGCAAAATCCAAAATTGTTTTATCTTAATAGTAACAGATATTAAGTATATGCATATAGCTTCATGTACTCCAAGAACTTCTAAATATGACATGGAAAATTATAAATGGACATATCCATCAACATTCCAATTTATAGGAGAAATAAGACCATGACAATGACTAAGACATTGTGTGCTTTTTGTACTTAATTCTTAAAGTAAGTTGCTTCAAGATTTAAGATGTTTTTAGAGGTGTTTGTTTTTTAATTTATTAGGTTTCGTAATAACAAATTTATTTTACTGGAAAAAGTGATTTTTTTTTTTTTTTTACTTTTATATTTATGGAGAAAGTCACTTATTCTCTTTTTTTCTTTTCAACCTCTAACTTTGTTAAAATACTCAAGTCCAATTTCTCATAAAAACAAAACCAAATTCATTTTTGAGGATTTTGGGTAATTTTTCACTTAAAGAATAAATCAAACTACTACAATTTTGTGCAAATTAGATGAAAAATGAATTTTTCATAAATTAGAATACTTGTCATCAAGCAAAAACTAAATATGACTAAGAAATGTTCTATTTTTGTGCATTTTTTTCTCTTCTCAAGAAAATTTAGATATAAAATTTTGTCATCCCAAGCCATCACATCCAGTTCCACACATAGAGAAGTCAAACCAAAAATAATAATAATTAAACAAAAATGGTATGTTCTAAAACACCTTTTGATGGATGATTTTTTTTTTTTTTCAATTAAAGCCCTTCAAAACAAAAGTAACAACTCAAAAATAAAAATAAGTCTTTTTTTTCTGAGATAATATATGCCCTATATTCTAGGACAAAACTTGACATTAACAGAGATCACACAAACTTTCTAATGGCATTGCAAGCCCTAGCATGGATTTGGAAGGAGCTTAGACAAAAATTAACATCTAGTCTATGTTTATGCCAAACTTCTAAACCAATTTTTATACAAATGCAAAACTGACCAAAGAAAGATGGTAGACAAGGCTTACTAAACTTGTAAGAAATTTTAGACAAGTATATATATCTTACATTGTAATAACATCAATTTATGTTAATGCTAAAGTAACTCCTAAGAGAAGCAAGAGCATAATCTTGATCAAGCTATTCCTTCCTCATTCTAATGCCTACACATATAAATTTTCCTTTCTTCAGTTGTCTTCCCTGGTCAAGTATGGAAAGACATTGCATGCTTGGAGCACAATTCTTGAGTTTTGCTCTAGATACCAACTCGATTAAGGATTCACATCATCATACAGCAACATAAATGTCGTTTCACTAAAAATGAAACCTTGAAGGTCACATAGAACAATGTCAACCTTTAATGTACCTAAACTAAGCACACAATCCAATGGAATAAAAAAAATCCAAGATTGAATCCCTGGACACATACAAAAGCTCAGGCGATCCATGATGGCCCAATTTGCTTAATAGGGCAACTATAGCTGTCTATTGAAAGGCACAACTAAAGAACATAAAAAGCTTAAGCACCAATTGATTGAGCCATGTGCAAGCTCAAACAAAATTTACTTATTGTTCATTTATTTATTTATTCATTCCTTCATTCCTTTTCTATCTATATTGATCACATAAGCAACCAATGCTCACTAAAAGCAATCACTTATTGATAATAGAATCTATTTGGTATAGCAATAGGTAGTTTCCATTTGATCATTAACTTGTATGATTAGTACTGTGAATTTAAATCTTCACATGTGCAATTTTGTTTCAACTCCCATAAATAAATAAATATATATATAAGTAACTGGATATTGAAAATATGAAATCCAATGCATAAATTCACATTCCCAATTTAAGGTCAAATGTCTTATCTTTCCAAAAATATAAACTTTCCCAATAACAAATCAGACCAAAACTATCAAAACAAATTCTTAAAATTGTTCTCACAATGATTAATAAGGAGCTACCTCATACCTTAAAGGTAATCTATCCAAAAGCTGACAAGTAAACACAATTCAAAAAATATGTTTTCATATATCAACATTGAACATTCACAAAACAATTAAGCACTTAGATTAATTCAAATGATTTAGTAAGACATCACCATTCATTGTCCAATATCAATGCCCATGTTACTTATCAATTTTGCATTAAGTGGATATTGATGTTAAACCATATATCAACCATCTCAAGCCACTAATCAATAGTGAATATACAATTGCAAACTTCAATAAAAACCAATAGGAGCGAAATAACAGCAAGTTTGGGCAAAGGAAAACACAAAGAAAACTATATTGAACAACAAAAAAAAATTGCATATTAAGCCACAAAGAAATTCCAAAAAACAACACTAACAGAACAAGCTGACTTATAAAGAAAAGAGGGGTCTCACAGAGGATTTCCAACATCAATGAGATTATTCAGTGCTAGAAATGGCAACACAAGTATTCTATTGAGATAATTGCTGATCATCAATATCCTAACCCTAATTCTAGATCTCAATTTATTTTCAATACATGTAGTACAAAGAAATTAGAAATGGAATATACCATATACAAGATAAGAACTTAGAAATGGAATAAACAAACTTAGATGTGAAGAAAATAGAAAAATAAAAAGTTGATGAAAGCTACCTACAACCACCAAAAAATGCCTTAAATGAAAAACTCACATGCGATTGATTAATCAGAAAACACACACATGAGAGAAAGCTTCAGTTCAGTTTCCAAATGGGTATCCGGTTTGGTTTCCAACATATGAAGATTTTGGCCAATTCGGATTTCAAATGAGGTACGAAAAAGATAAGTTTCTGAGATTTGGGGCTAGAGAAAATCTCGAATTTGGTTTTTGAGAAAGTAAATTGCATATTTGGGGCTGCGGAAGTTTCTAAGAAAGTAAAATACGGATTCCAATTTTTGACAAAGTAAAATACAGATTCCAATTTATGAGAAAGTAAAATACGGATTCCAATTTCTAGGAAAGTAAAATGCAGTTCCAGTTTAGGATCAAGGGTATGTTTTCTAAAATGAGAAAAAATGAGAGACAAATGTTCAAAAATTTGCAATATTTTCATAATCGGACCGGTCATTGAACTAAAAAACTTACCAGTTCACGGTTCACTAGTCGAACTGCGGTCAAATTGATGACGTCATAAATATATAATTTATATATTATTAAAATTAAAATTAAAATTAATTATGAAAATGATAATAATAATTTATATGTTATTTAAAAATTAAAATTTTATTTGAAAATCATAAAATTATTTGAAAATCAAAAAATTAGTTTCAAATTAGAAATTAAAATTAAAATCAAAATTTTAATTTAAAATTATAATGTTTTCATTCATTTAAATTAAAATCATAAGTTTTAAAAGTCATAAAGTTAAAAAAAATAATAATAACAAATATAAAATAAAGTAAATAATAATGGAGATGAAGTAAATAAAAAATATATATTAAAAACTTGGGAAGTTGGGAGGGTGGGCATGCTAAGAACTAGGAAGAAAAAAAGGGAAAGATGTGTTGTAGCAAAAGAAAGAGAGGGGTGGAGAGGTGCATGCTACACGCTAGGAACTAGGAAGAGAAAAGAATAGGAAAATGGGTTGTAACAAAAGAGAGGGTGGGGAGGAGGTGCACATTAGGAATTGGAAAGAGATGGAGGGTGGGGTATAGTTGCAAAACTAGGAAGAAGGAATGGGGTGGAGGCGACTGAAGCAAGATCTGGAAGGGAGACGAAGAATTAGGTTTTTTGAACCATTCAACTCATCTAAAACCGATCGGATTAGCCAATTTACCGGTTTGACTGTTAGTTCTAATGGTTTAACGCTAGTTTAAAGGCAACTCGACTCAAACAGTCGAACCAGATCGGATTGATGATTGGCCGAGGATTGGACCAATCGGACCAGCTAGTCTAGTCCGATTTTAAAAATACTGAAAAATATGGGATGTTTCAAATTTGGGAAAGACAAATGAGAGAGATGAAGAAATTTCTTTTCTAAAATGAGAGAAATTTTGGAAAATTTTATAAGGGTCTCCGGTTTAGCTGCGTGAGAAAATGAAGAAAGATGAGAGATGTTCCCAAATGAGAGAGAAAAATTTTCAGATTTGGGAAATTAAAGGTGGTTGCCTGGTCGGCTGTTTTTTGAGAAGTTTCATATTCAAATTTTTCTATTTTTTTAATTTCAGTCAGTTATGTCGACATAGAGGCTAGTCTATTGCTGAGCTAGAGACATTAAGGGGCAAACTGGGCATAGAAAATGCAGTCAACACATAGTACGCAATTCCCATATTATTTTGCCCATTAATGGTTGCTTCTCTTATTTCATATCCTTGGGATACGAAAAACATATAATTTTCAAATAGTAGGCCTAAAACACAAGTTTCCCTCAAATTTATTAGGTTGTAATATTGCTAATCATTGTCAAAATCCTTAGAAACTGTAAGGATTAATTTTTGAGATTTTATATTTCTTAAATTTAAATGGAAAGATTGGAATTGAAAGTGAAGTTAAGTAAAAACAGTTGCATGCAAAGGAAGTTGGGATAAGAGTTACTTAGTCCAAGCACAAGTAGTCATGCTTTATAATGCAAACTCAAGCCCAAATAAACGACCAATCCAACTTATATGTTTCAAGAAGGTGTAAGTATTGGGATCATTCCTATTTAAGGAAAAAAAAATTGTTCATAGAAAAAGTTAAGGAAAAAAAAAAAAGCAATTCATTTTTTTTATTGGATTCTTGGAGAAAAAATGAAAGGAAAACAAAATCGATATAAAAAAATAATCTATAAATTTTTTTAAATATTTTTATTATATCAATTGGAAAGTAGACAAAGTTTGTAGATTTTTCTTTTTAAAACATTTTTTTTATCTTTTTTTTTTATATACTTCCTCAATAATAAAATTAAAATATTTGTAAAATTAGTTTATACTTGGAATGAGTTTTGAAAAATTAGAAGTCTTTTTTATAACTGTTTTTTAAAATAGTTTTTTATTTTTCATAACAACAAAACATAGAAAACATGTTTAACAACCAAAAGTTGTTTTGTGTTTTTAAAGAAAAAAAATGGGAATTTTATGTAACCATACACTAAGGGGCAAAATTTTACCTTTCAGAAACTTTGATTTTTACTTTTCAAATTCATTGAATTTTGGGAAAAATAAATGACCTTTCATACACTATAATAGTGATGTTGAGACCCTTCCAAAAATGCCCTTCTGCACTTTAACAACTCTCCTAGTTGGATCAGCTGCTTGGAAAAGCCACATAAGCAAGGTCCAAATCAATTGTCCACTTAAGCCAATGACATGGGTCATGTACATGTCACCGTCCAACTAGACACTCCACGTGGATTGATTTTTTAAAAAATATTTGCTAAAACATAACCAAATGGATAGTGAGATTTACCCCCAAATCCCTTCTTCTCTCTTGAACCAAACCCTAACTCCAAAAACCCATATTATTTCACCTTCTTTCACAGCTACAATTCGCAAGGGGAGCTGGTAGTGAAAACAAAGAGAGGTGGCCCGAGCTGAGAGGAGAAAAAAAAACTGAGAGAGAGAAAGAGAGAGTAGAGGAGGACAATTTAGGTGGGTGACTGATTTCGTTGGTTTTGGAAAATGACACAAGACACTTGAAGCAAGTAAAATGTTGTTGGAGATGAGCTTTCCCATGTACGAATGTAATGGATTTATGAGTTCATTTGGGTTTTTATCATTGCTTGTTGAGATCGGATCTAGCCTCCCTCATTTCTGTAACTGTCATGGAAGTTTTGGAAATTTTAGCTTTATGTCATTCCCCTTTTTATTATCTTCAAGTGACGGGTGCAAGGAAAAACATTGTTTGAGGTTGATATAGTGTAGGATTTGTCATGAAACCAAATTCATAGAATTCAAATTGGGTTGGAATTTTCAAAAGGAAATCTATAGTTTTGACTTTTGGTTACCCTTCTTCCTTGTATAGGTTTTCCAGTACACACCATGAGTCAGCATTTAGGTGAGTTGTGGTTACCTGATTACACACCATGAAAAATTATTTGTAGTGTCAAATATGTTAATCTATAAGTTGGATGAATCACTAATTCAACCCAACCCATTCAGCTTGTAGCCCTAGTTACCATATGCTGTTTGGCATGTCACTCTTATTCTGGAAAGTAAAGGAAACTAGAGGTAAAACGAGAGAAAAATACATGATTTCTTTCTCATGATTCATCCAAACAACCCCTTATTAAATAAAATCATGGGGTACATGGGAGAACCCTTTTGTTCCCAAAAATAAGTGATTTTCATTTTCCCATAGCATGAGCATCTGAAGCAATATTTATTTTTCTCTCATATGGGGTTCTGGAATGCCTTTAGTCATCATGGGTGTGGACCCTTCTATTACTTAATGACTATTGGGAAAAAACTTCAAAATTGTCATGCTTAAATAAGTGCTTCTTTATGTATTTTATTTCACCTTATTTTATTAAACTAAATACTTAGTGTATATCAAAAGGAAATTATTAAAACAATTCTGATTTGGAGTTAACATTAAAAGGAAAAGATATTACCAATTTGATATATCCATTGGGTTTCCTTTATGCTATGTTTGGTTTGAAGTGTAAAGCCTACAACAATTTTGGTAGTCTAGAAAATAACAAGTGAAAAATAGGGTTGCAACTTGGGTGGTTCCAACCCATGTAAGTTGTACTTAATTCGGTGTTTGAATTGACATTGACAATATTTGAATGAAAATATTAGGGTTAAGGCGTTTTTAAAGTTTTGGTTAAACTATCAAAATATGAATTGATATATTATTTTTTTTTTTTTATTATGAAAAAGTGAAAATGATAAGACAAAATTTATACTTTTTAGTTTTTAATTATATTCAAGTATTAAGTTTATTGTTTTTCTATAATTTCTAAATTATTTTTTATAGTAAAAAATTAATTTTATGAATAATTAGCTATGTTAAATTAGTAACTAATTATTCATTTTATGACTTTGAAATATTTAATTTTTAATCTCTTATTTGATGATGTGACTTATATTTTATAGACTCTAAAATAATTATTTTATTTAATAACTCGTGGAAATTTGAATTGCTAACGAGATGGAAGGTACCTCATCCATGGGCTTGAATATTTAGGGCATTATGGGATAGAATCAGGATTTTGTATAATATTAGAACATGATAGATGGAGGCCTAATTTTATGTAGCAGCATAACAAAAAAGAACATTAATGAGGAGTCATAAAAACACAAGATATACTTTGACCACATCATAAAGAGAGGCCATTATCTTCTAACATTTCAAGTCTCATTAATCTAGAAATAAATCCAGTGTATCAAATCAAGGCATATATATGTGCTATATAATGTAAATGGCCTTTAATTTGTCATTTTCTCTATCAGGCGAGAAGCTAATGTGGCCAAACAACGTGTTTTTTTCCACTTATGAGCTATTAATCATATACTTAAACTTTTGTATTAGCTTTGTTTGAACTCTATCATCAGCTCCTATATGATTCTACATCACAATACATTTATGACATGCCCTTTAATTTGTTCTTTTGCTATCAATTAAAGTGAGTATAGGAATCCATCTTACCATCATCAATTATTCAACTCCAAATGTTATGACATGCCTCTATTCTTTGTCTAGTTACCTTATACGTACTTTTGTATTTTTTTTTTTTAAATGAGTTTTTTTTTTAATGGGACATTGATGTGAAAAGTAATTATTATATTTTTTAAAATCCATTGGTTGAATCTTTTTTTTTAGCTAATTAACTAATAGTATTTTTTTTTAGAAAATAAAATAAAAGTTATGACTTGGGGTTTTTTTATAAAGAAAATTCATTTATTTTTCAATAATTTGTTGATCTCAGGTGTGAGAAAATGAGATAGGCCCATATGAAACAAAGTTTGATCATGTGTTAGGAACTTTATTAAAATACTATGGAACAATTTAAAAAAGTTGTTCATTAGTCATGGAAAATGGCATCATTTTCCATATTGTGGGATTGTCTTTATAGGACAAATATGCATGAAGGAGTTTGAGGAGAAATCGGACAATGATGGGATTCACACATCAATTATTTTTTAAATTAGTGATGAATTCTTGGATGGTGAGCTGATATGATCACCAAAAGATGACAAACTTGTGATCCATTGCTTCAAAATTGGTTGCCCACATTATGGTGTGTTTGGCTTATTTGTATTATATTTTGTGTCATTTTGGAGTCACAATCATGAACTAAGGGGTCATTTTAAGAACATGTCTTTATTTCGAATAGTGATAAACTTAGAAAATTAGGAGTGTGTTGGATTGATAAAGTCCCATCATTGGTATGGGATTAGAGAAAATCAGACAAATTAGGGAAACTTTTTTCTTAAATTAATGAAGCAATCCACAAAATCAGTGACGAAATGGGACCTAATAAAAGATAGTGGAATAAGTTATATCTTTGTGCGAAGTTTAGTCCTTCTCTTAGATTCCTTTATCATATTTAGTCGGATTTGGGATTCCCACTAGAGGGAACTATCTAGTATATTTTTTCACCTCTCCTCAAAAGAACTTCTTGGAATTTGGAGTTATATGGATGACTTTTTTTTTAAGTTTGAGTTAAAGATGATTAATTCTTAGAATAGACCTATAAGACATGATCTTAAATATCATAAAATGTTCAATTTATCTTTCCTAAACATCAATTGATTTTAAGATGAAATGATTCAAACTCGATCCAAATATTAGTATTACAAATAAGAGTCATATTCTTGAAACAAAACTATAAAATGTGATTTTAAATATCATAAGAGATTCAACTTATTCTCAGTGAATACTAATTGATTTTAATATGAAATTATTAAAACTTGATCTAAATATTAATATAATAACCAATAAATATGGATTTGAGTCATATTAGGGGTGCAATAATGTGTCTTTCAAGTTGGTGGATAAAGCTCTCAATTATTGATTAGCAACCTAAAAGTAATGGACTATATGTATATATTAATTAAGGATTCAAGTATTAAATATAGTTTAAAACATTATCTCATTTTGGTGATACACACATAATTCAAACCATGGTAACAAGTTTAGTAACAATAATTAAATCATACATAAATTATTAATTTTAAAAGAAATTAAAATTGTATATAGTCATTTCATTTTTTCTTCATTGTTTTTCATCATTCTTGTGTGGAGAAATGGTTCTCATACCGCAATGATTATTTTGGTTGTTTTGTACAACATCCCATAACATGAACCAAAATATGGTCTTTAATTTCTATATTTAAGCTCTTAAGAAGACAACAAGCTTAAAAGCTCCCATAACATTGAGGTCGCCCTATCCTCCTACATAATCTATCTTTATTTGCTTCTAAATTCATAACTGACCTTTGTTTTTTGGTCTAAATTGAGAATTGACCTTTTAAGTAGTTCCCATTTCACCGACTTTGTTCTAAAAACTTTGTTTTAAACATTTAAAATAATATGGCTTTCATTTATCAATATAAAAAAAAACATTATATTTTATTTTATTTTTTAAAATCAAAATTTACATGAACTATTATATATATATATATATATATAACCTTTTCAATGCTATACAAATTTAGTACTACTTTATAATTTTAAAAATAAAATTAAGAAATTATATCCAAGACACTTAATAATTATAAATAATGAATAAAAAAATCTCTATATTGATTTGGTTTCCACTTTAATAATCATTAGTTTTTACTTCGACCGTTATTTCTAAATTGTAATACTGTAAACTATATTGATTTGGTTTGATGAGTATGTAAATTTGAGACATACCATTTGTTTAATAGGTCGACCCACTGAAATGCACATTGTGTGTTTTTATTTGGGCAGTGGGTATCATAGTGGGCCCTATATATAAAAAGTCGACTCTCATTGATGACCATATTATTAAGAGGTTGGGGGAAACCTATCTCAATGATTTTAATTTACATGATGTAGCAAAATGTTTCCCATTTCTTTGTTAATATATGTTATATTTGTGTAATAATTATGATGAATGTGTATAGGAACACTAGATTCATGATTCGTTCCCAATTGGTGTCTCAGCTGATTCGTGTCCTCTCAATGGTCCTTGACAGTGGTGCCATTTGATTCGTGTCCAGCTAGTGTCTTGATTTCAGTCCTCAGACGGGAGCAATCAACAAAATTTATAACCTATTACACCATGTACTAGGATAGCCTTAGCTAGCATAGCATAGTGGCTCTAGGGTCGTTAACTGGGATGGGTTTTCACTCCACAATTGATATTAATCCAAAGATGAATTGGTGTCTTTTCATTTCAAGGTTAGCTTTAAAAGAAAACATAAAGATGTTTAAAAAAGGATTGGTTTTAAGCTAACCAAAAATAGTAACTGATTTTACTTATAAAGAAACGTGTTTTTTGGAGTTTAGATTACTAGGCTCAGGTTCCTCATACAAAAAGGAGAGTTCCGGTCACTTCTTTCTTTTCCTCGCATTAGAGAATTAACATATAGTTAATTCTCTAACCGGTGCGGTACAGATGCTTCCCATTAATGGGTTCAAACACTAAATCGCTCTCACTGATGCACCTTGCAATGGCTCATGCTTCTCACCTAGCATTTGCCATTCAAGGTGATCTTTAACCTTGGATTACCCGTCAAAAGCTCGCAAGAGATAACTAATGGATGTCTCCTTAGAGTCCAAAAGCTTACCAAGTGTTGGCTATTCTAGAAAATCCTACCTTCAAACCACCTCCCAAAGGCTCTCAAGAGATAAACTAGTGCATCTCAATGAACGGAGATCACTTGCCTTATCAAGTGTTGGCCCAGGTGAGTTAAAGGCGTTTTAAGTTAACTAAAAAGATAAAAACCATTAACGGGTCATACTTTCTCTTCATTAAAAACTAAAACAACAAAACTTCCAATTTATGCATGAAGAAACTTACCCGGCTTTCTTCACTCCAAGAGACGAAGAGCCTAGCCACTCATCCTCTGAGGAAAAATCCTCAGAGTTTGGTTGGCTAGAAATAAAAAGAACGAGAAAACAAAAATATGAAAGAAAGACAGAGCAAGTGCTCTGTAAAATATATTTCTTACTATTACAAAAGGTTGTCTCCAAGAACAAGCTCCCGAGATCTCTCTGATTATAAAGAAAATTACAACTATATATAAGAGGTTATTCACCCCTTTGTTCTTACTTAAAGACTAAGGAATCCTATGATAGGTGGGTTACAAGGAAATTTTGGGGATTTAAACATCAAATATCTAAAGCAAAATATCTCAAAAAGTCGGTCGGAAATATCAGGAAGCTTCAGGAGAACACTGCGGTACTGTATACTGAGAGAAAAACTCTCTGGGTAAGCGCTATCAGAGGATCCGGATATGTCTGACCGGAGAAGTTGAAATGCCCTCCTCTCCCATCCGGTTGTGAGATATCCGAATGTGAAATATCCGATCAGAGGATCCGGACATGTCTGACCGGAGAAGTTGAAACGTCCTCCTCTCCCATCCGGATGTGAGATATCCGGAGAATATGGAACTTCGGCCAAATAGAATTCTTCCCCAGGTGGAATGAGCTATGTCGCAAGGAGGACCGTCTGCGTGTGCAAGGTGTAGGGACCCCCTCCCGTATGACACGGAGTGCGCATGGCTATCCGGATCAACTTCATCCGGATTCCCCAAGAGGACATGTGGCGCGCTCCCCTATCTGGACTCCCTCAGGGAGAAGCACACGGCACTCGTGAACATTACACCAGGACGATAGCATATCCTATCCGGATGTGTTATCCGGATCATTGACTAAAGTGAGCAAGCCTTGCTACGTCATTCGGACAGCTTGCCACAGACCATGTTCCGCCGCCATCCTGTCCGAACATCTTTTACTCCTTGCATTCTGGATTTGCTTATGGAAAAGGACTTCAAAGCTTCGATTCTTTATGTTTCTGAGCTTTCCATTGTTTTGCCATGGATTCCAAAGAACTCTCCTCAATCAAGGATTGCTTTGGTGATCAAAAAGCTATCAAAACACCAAAACTTAACACAATTTGATTAGAATTGATTGCAAGGGTCCTTAATATGTTAATTGGGTTAAAAGGTGATAACTACTACTCAAAAGTGTTTAAAAGAGTTAATTACAAGTTATGAAATAGCACTTTTTGAGTAGTAATCACTCCCCCCAACTGACATATTGCTAGTCTCTTAGCAATGAAGGAGAGAAAAATAAAAATAAACAGTACTATAATTTACAACATCATGCTGATCAAAAAACAATTTTCAAGTGGCATGATGATCTAACTCTCACTGGAACATTAAAGAAATAAAACTCAAACTTTAACAAGAGTTATCAAATAACTTGTCTAATCATAATTCTTAAAGAGAAGACATTATGCAAATTTAAGCTTTAAAAGAGTTTCCACTCCCAAAGGGTCAAACCTTACTCTTCCACAAAAATCTAAGTGTTACTTATTAGTTTCCGAATATAGTATGTTGAACTAATCTCTCCCCCAAACCTAGTTCTTTTTCAAAGCTTAGTAAGCTGATCAACCTCCAATAGGCTAAGAACGCACCTCTTGTTTCACAATTTTTTTCTTTCATTGTAGGAGTACAAGGTTAAAGGTATTATTTTCTAAATTGTCCATGTAACGGGGGTCCATCGATGACTCCCAACCAATTAAGGCTTAGGGCATCAAGTTTTAAGGATCTTTCAACCACTAATTCCTCGGATTTTACCCCGGACTTTTGAGAATGAATTTTAATACCCAAGCACCTACAGTATGTTAAACTCCACCTATTCACCCTTGTAACGAGCATTGAGGTCGGTGACTCCCAACCAATTAAGGCTTAGGGCACCAGGTTTTAAAGATTTTCACCATATACCCCTCGGACCTTGCTTGGGTTTCAAGGCAAGCAAACATTTTTTTTTTTTTTCAAAGGTTCATTGGCCTTTAAAAGGTGTCCCAACACTATTAAATGAGGTCAAAGGTACCAAGTCTAAAATTTTCCTAAGTCAAGAGGGAAATAGTTTTTCATCTTATAATCGGAACCTATTGTGCACAGTGTGTGAATAGCTTAAAGTGGAAGAACTAAGGTTGAATTCAATAGAAGTTTCAACAATTCATCAACTTTAGTAAGCATAATACAAAATCTAAGTCAAGTAAAAAGACAAAAATTCAATTTCTCCATTTTCATTTTTGAGAATTTTTCTTTAATAACCATGGAGAGTAGAATAAAAACTTAAAAAAAAATTAAATTAAGCAAAAAGCAACTAAATTACCAAAATAACTTAGCATTATTAACAATACTTCCTTCCTCAACTCTCTCCCCAACCAAGCTGAACATTGTCCTCAATGTGACAAAAGCGATTGAAAAATAGGGAGGAAGTGGTACCTCCTTAGTGACATGGAGTCTGAGTCATATAGGAGAAACCTCATGTTTCAAAAAAAACAAAAGAGTTAGTGAGTAGAGGAAATAGAAAAATGTCAAGTTTAAAAAAAAAATTTGATGTCTATATATGATGCATCATCAGTAATACATCCAATCCCAGAATATAAGACATCAAAATATGGAATTATTTATACTAATATGTAAATACAAAAAATGAAGAGATGATCAAGTAATGGTAGAGTCTTGTGGAGCTGATGCATCTATGGTGGCCTCTTGAGTGGGTTGGATCAGAACTTCAACCTCTGCTTTGGTAGTCTCCTTAGGTGGCATAGTCTCCTCAGCTGGAGCTATGGGCTTTGATGGTTTTAAGGAAATCAGAAATGGAGTGAGAGGCTTTGTGTGTGATCTCAGTGAGAGGGCTCTCCTCTTTAGAAGCATGGTTGCGGGGCTTTGTTGGCATTTTCACAATTTCCCTTGGCTTCACAAGGTGTTTTCACAAACCATTTCGTTGCTTGGAGATCATCTTGTAGCGGAAGGGAAAAAAGAAAAACATTTTCGCAGCCCATGGAAAAAAATAGAAACATTTTAGCAGCCCATTTTGAAGCTTGGAGCATTTTCACAGCGGGGGGTGGATTTTGCGGAGGAGGGGAATTTTCGCAGCCCATTTCGCAGCTGCAAAATGGGCGTACGGGCTCTACGAAGTGGCACTCGTGTGCCAAAGGGTGGTTTCGCAGCTGCAAAACACCCTTCGAAATGGGGGTGCGGCTGCGAAATCAAAAAATTCCCGCTTTGGCTTTGCACGTTCGTCGTCAAACGGCCATAACTTTTTCGTTTCAAATCCAAATCGCGCACCGTTTGAAGCTATGGACTCCTGACTTTCATATTTCACCTTTTTTGACATTCCTCCTGATTTTGATCATCCAAAAACCTATATTACATCAAAACAAATTAGGATTAAAGCATTAAAATCAAAATTAAAGCATTGAAATCAAAATTAAAACAAGTAATAAGTAAAACAAAAAGATATGGACTAGCTAGCCTTTAAAAAGACTAAGTCCATCAAAAAAAATTTGATCCTAATTTAGCTTGCCCGGATCCCATATGAAGTTTGCATCTCTCACTTGAGACTTGGTTTGTATGATTTTCCTATACAAAGCTTGGGGAAAAGGTGGAGGCATGTGTTTCTTCATTTCTTCCTTGATGACTATCCTCTGTGGTTTTCCTTGTATATTAACATCATAGCCATCTTTCTCTATCCTTTTCCCCTTTTTCTTTCCTTTGATTTCCTCCCTCTTTTCTTTCTCTGTTTCACTCTCTACCTCATGCTTTAGCTTGGATGTGGGCATATCAACCTCTTTACTACTCCTCAAAGTGATAACCGCTTCAACTTCCTTCACCATTGAAGATTCTCCCTTTTGAGCTTCCACTTCATGGATACCCTTGGAATTTTGATAAGGTTGAGAAGGAGAGTTTCCTTTTTCTTGCACTGTGTTGAGGTTGGCAAACCTTGAGATTGAATATTGGAGATTATCTATCTTCTAAGATAGATCATTTTGCATTCCATCCATCTTTTTGTTCAATGAACTCTCTACACTGTCAATTCTTTGACTGAGCTGAGCATTGATGGATTTTTGAGCTCCAACAAAGTCTCCCACGACCTTGCTAAGATTCACCATAGCTTGATGAAGGTTTGAGGCTTGCTGAGGTGCTTGAGCAGGTTGCTGGTACTGAGGTGGCTGTGGTTTCCAAGAGAAATTTGGATGGTCCCTCCAATTGGAATTGTAGGTGTTGCAATCACCAAACATTTCTCTCACCGTTGGAATGGTAGGACACTCATCCACCAAGTGCTCATATGATCAACAAATGGACCAAGGCATAGCTTGCAATGGTGTCTGAGAGATGGCTTGCACTTCTTACATCTTCTTCATTTGTAGCTCTTCCAATCTCCTTGCCATAGCTGCAATCTTTGCTTTCATGTCTATGCCGTTATTCAAAATATACATCTCACCCTTAGCATTAGGTTGAGACGTCATTCTTCCCATATCTCTAGCATTTGGTTCATCCCATCCTCTTGAAACTTCAGCCACATATCTCATGAAGTTCATGGCTTCCTCTGCTATCTCGTATTCAACATGGCATGCACAACTAGCAATTTGAGAATTAAAAACAGAGAAAACAAAACAAAACAAAAGAAACAAAAATTCTAGAGAAGAAAAAATTATTAAGATTAACTAAAAGTTATACTAAAAATATAACAAAGAAAAAGAAACAAATAAAAAAAAGTTAGTAAAAAGAAAAGAAAAGTCACCAAACTTGTGATGAAGATCACAAGTACTCTGAAAAGGTCATATCACTGTAAAGTGGCACCATCCCCGGCAACAATGCCATTTGATTCGTTCCCAATTAGTGTCTCAACTGATTCGTGTCCTCTCAATGGTCCCTGACAGTAGTGCCATTTGATTCATGTCCAGCTGGTATCTTGATTTTAGTCCTCAGATGGGAGCAATCAACAAAATTTATAACCTATTACACCATGTACTAGGATAGCCTTAGCTAGCATAGCATAGTGGCTCTAGGGTCGTTCACTGGGATGGGTTTTCACTCCACAATTGATATTAATCCAAAGATGAATTGGTGCCTTTTCATTTCAAGATTAGCTTTAAAAGAAAACATAAAGATGTTTAAAAAATGATTGGTTTTAAGCTAACCAAAAATAGTAACTGATTTTACTTATAAAGAAAAGTGTTTCTTGGAGTTTAGATTACTAGGCTCAGGTTCCTCATACAAAAAGGAGAGTTCCGGTCACTTGTTTCTTTTCCTCGCATTAGAGAATTAACATATAGTTAATTCTCTAACCGGTACGGTACAGATGCTTCCCATTAATGGGTTCAAACACTAAATCTCTCTCACTGATGCACCTTGCAATGGCTCATGCTTCTCACCTAGCATTTGCCATTCAAGGTGATCTTTAACCTTGGATTACCCGTCAAAAGCTCGCAAGAAATAACTAATGGATGTCTCCTTAGAGTCCAAAAGCTTACCAAGTGTTGGCTATTCTAGAAATTCCTACCTTCAAACCACCTCCCAAAGGCTCTCAAGAGATAAACTAGTGCATCTCAATGAATGGAGATCACTTGCCTTATCAAGTGTTGGCCCAGGTGAGTTAAAGGCGTTTTAAGTTAACTAAAAAGATAAAAACCATTAACGGGTCATACTTTCTCTTCATTAAAAACTAAAACAACAAAACTTCCAATTTATGCATGAAGAAACTTACCCGGCTTTCTTCACTCCAAGAGACGAAGAGCATAGCCACTCATCCTTTGAGGAAAAATCCTCAAAGTTTGGTTGGCTAGAAATAAAAAGAACGAGAAAACAAAAATATGAAGAAAGACAGAGCAAGTGCTCTATAAAATATATTTCTTACTATTACAAAAGGTTGTCTCCAAGAACAAGCTCCCGAGATCTCTCTAATTGTAAAGAAAATTACAACTATATATAAGATGTTATTCACCCCTTTGTTCCTACTTAAAGACTAAGGAATCCTATGATAGGTAGGTTACAAGGAGAGTTTGGGGATTTAGACATCAAATATCTAAAGCAAAATATCTCAAAAAGTCGGTCGGAAATATCAGGAAGCTTCAGGAGAACACCGCGGTACTGTATACTGAGAGAAAAACTCTTCGGGTAAGCGCTATCAGAGGATCCGGATATGTCTGACCGGAGAAGTTGAAACGTCCTCCTCTCCCATCCGGCTGTGAGATATCCGAATGTGAAATATCCGATCAGAGGATCCAGACATGTCTGACCGGAGAAGTTGAAACGTCCTCCTCTCCCATCCAGATGTGAGATATCTAGAGAATATGGAACTTCGGCCGGATAGAATTCTTCCCCGGGTGGAATGAGCTATGTCGCAAGGGGGACCGTCTGCGTGTGCAAGGTGTAGGGACCCCTCTCCCGGATGACACGGAGTGCGCATAGCTATCCGGATCAACTCCATCCAGATTCCCCAAGAGGACATGTGGCGCGCTCCCCTATCCGGACTCCCTCAGGAAGAAGCACACAGCACTCGTGAACATTACACCCAGACAATAGCATATCCTATCCGGATGTGTTATCTGGATCATTGACTAAAGTGAGCAAGCCTTGCTACGTCATTCAGACAGCCTACCACAGACCATGTTCCGCCGCCATCCTGTCTGGACATCTTTTACTCCTTGCATTCTGGATTTGCTTATGGCAAAGGACTTCAAAGCTTTGATTCTTCATGTGTCTGAGTTTTCCATTGCTTTGCCATGGATTCCAAAGAACTCTTCTCAATCAAGGATTGCTTTGGTGATCAAAAAGCTATCAAAACACCAAAACTTAACACAATTTGATTAGAATTGATTGCAAGGGTCCTTAATATGTTAATTGGGTTAAAATGTGATAACTACTACTCAAAAGTGTTTAAAAGAGTTAATTACAAGCTATGAAATAGCACTTTTTGAGTAGTAATCAATTCATATTCACATGTCTTTAACATTTGATTCATTTATTAATGAATTATAGTTGTTTAATGCAATGATAATATGAACAAATGGTGTCGTTGTTTTAGCCTTAGATTCCTCTCTATAATACATTTGCTCTTAGAAGTGAAGAATGATGTAATAAGAGAACTTGGTTTTGGCGGGCTATTTCAATTAGGTTGCAAGGAGGTGAATTTAGATTTATGTTTTTGGTTGATAAGAAACACAAACATTGCTTATTCCCAACTCGAGTTATTTGGGAGTAAGAAGGTCCCTTTGACTTGTCATGATGTTGGGATCATGATAGGCATTCCACATAGTGGAAGGAAGTTAATTGTTGACAAGGGAACTGTTAAAGCTAGTCCGATGCCGAGTTTGAAGGATATAGAGGCATTGATGGTTGACATTGATGATATTGAGGAATTTAAGCGAGGCTTCTTGACTTTCGTGTGTGCAACCTTATTGGCACCCACATCTCGTTTGGAAGGTAGTCATGCGTTATGGTATACACCCCGAGAGCAGTTACTTGGGAACATAAATTAGGGAGAATTTGTATTAGAATTTTTTATTCAAGCTATACATGAACATAGGAGGAAGAAAAGTGTTTGGATTAAAGGGTGTTTGATGTTTCTATAGGTAACTATTTGTCTTATTTATAAGAATATGTTTAATTATTTGATGTTTAATAATGGTAATACACTATGTTGGTCATGATGTTACCACTAATTATGTCTTATATAATGCAATAGATATTCTACTTTTCAATATCTAATTTTCTAGCCATGTATATAGAACTTACCAATCCTCGCATTGCTGCATGAAACGATTTTTTGGTGAAGCAACGCATAAATTTGGAGTTGGAAATGCTTGGAGGATTTAGAAAAATTGAGGTATAACTAGTTATTGGTTATATTAAGATAGTTGATGAACATTTTAATTGGATTATTGGGATGACAATTTACATGTTTTGCAATGATAGTTGGTTAGCACATCGGCGGAGCAAGATCAAATAGAAAGAAATGAGGTTCCTGTAGTTGATGACCCAAATGAGACTGAAGACTTTGATGTTATCCTTCATACCTAATGATTATGAATAGTAGCTTATATTAAGTCTCAGTTTAAATATATGTAATTTAATGTTCCTTCATTATGTTTGACTTAGGTTATTTTTGCTTGCATAAAGGCAACACGACGTCAAATCACTTATGCACAAAGTCATGTTAATAGTCTTATTACATCATACAATTGTGACATGAATGTGTTGAGGACTCGTTTTACCTCTTCACATAATCGCACGGATGAAGGCTAACCGTCGAGTTCTCATGAACATGTGAATGAAAGTGGTGCACCATTTGTTATAAATAATGCACAACATTCACCTATTCATTCTGGTGGTCAAAGAATATCTTTTGAAGGTGGCCTTGGATGTACAAATGAAGGGGTGTCGGAAAGACCCAACATAGAAGAGGGTGTGTTCTTTGCAAAGAATGATCACCTTCACCCCGGGCTGCATAATATGCTGGTGTTAGTGCAATCATGCATAAACAACAATGCGGATGTAGAGCCACAAGCCTCAGAAGAAATAAGAACACGAAGAGTAAAAATTAAAGCACGTCGTCATAGGCAACGAGCAACTACGTGCAAGTCACCTTTTGTACAATTATGTGTATCAAAATACAAAAGGTTGACTGAAGAAGAGACACATGTTGTCGACTATGTGTTTGATGAGTCAAAAAATCCTAAGTTAGTCCCAAATCACAAGTTTAGCAAGTATTGTTCTTAAAATACTATGATTATGGATTTTGTCTAAAAAACAAATTACTCACGTCTTGTATTTCATGTAATTAATAGTGAGGTGCTTTGTGCATACGGTGGTTATGGCGTGACACGAGAACAAGTTCAATGCTTAGTAGGGGATAGATTCATTGATATTCCGGTAAGATTTATGATAAATATGAAAAAAAAAACCTCATTTTTCCATTGATCATTTTAACAAATGAAGAGGCATTATGTAAGTGATTTCCATGTTCTGCAGATACATGAATGCAAAAGAAGAGAATCCTTGTCGTAGACATTTTTTTTCTTCATACTTTAGGGTGAGGTTTTTTTTCCCAAGTACACCAAATCTTGTCCCTAATATAAGATACATTTATAGTTTTAGTCATACATTGTTACTATGATCTCAAATACTTTTTACAGGAAATATATGGTTTAATGAGCAAGTCAACCTCAAAATCAACACTAAAATAAAGATTAGGTGGCTATTGTGTTGATCTTGAACGTTGCAACCAGGTAATGCTTGGCTATTGTATTGATTACATAGATTGATAACAACTATTTGTAATTTCAAATTTATACTTCAAATATTTAAGCTTTCATTGTTGTTATGATTATTGTATGTTTTGTAGTTTTATATCCCCTTATTCCAATTTAATGAATACAGATCATGGTCATCAATTTGGAGGCTAAAAGGGTGGATCTACTTTCATCATATCATAGCATGCAACGGGTTCACTTTGTTAATGAATCTTCCAAAGTTGTTGGATTTGTGTTGCAGTTATTAAAAAATCATTTCAAATGAAATGATGTCAATATAAAGAATTTCATACACAGTGTGCAAATATCGTCGGAGATCCAAAATTGTCAGTTAAATTTTTTTTTTTATTCATATATTTATTTTCAATCCTAATTGGGTCCTATGTTAATAATATGTCACAAATCATGCTTGTTATTGTAGATGTCATACTGGGATGTATGCTATTCTCTATATGCAACATTGGGAATGAAGTGGTCTTAATAGAGCCATTAATTCTATAAGTTGTTAAATATGATGTTATTCTTTTATTTTCAAATCTACATGTTAAACATTACCAGGATGTAGGGCCTAACATAAGTTTAATGTGTAGGAACGCATGAGCCGTGAAAGATTAAAATTTGCAATTCAAATGGTTCTTGATAGCGAAAATGAATTTGGTGAAATGGTTGTAGCTAGTATTTGGTCAAACAACGATGCATAATAGTATTGGGTAACCTTCACAATTCATTTATTTTGTTATATTTCATTCAATTATTTAACTATGCATTCTAATTTAAACTCTTACTTAGCCATTGGTACTGAATAATAGAATTTGAGGCTATGTCGTGCCTTCTTTATGGTACAATAGAAGGGATAAGTTATCAATACCTCTACTTCCAGTGCATGCATGGTTCATTTTACTACCAGGTTAGCTGATATCCCCTCTCTATATATATAAAACTATAGTAAATGACATATTTATTTTTTCAGGTTATATTATTGACAATTTCTTTATGCTTCCATAAATTAGTGTTTATTAGGAGTATAGTTGTGTTGTACTCATTCTTTGTAATTGAAACTTCCATATAAGACTTATATGAAAAGCTAAATTGATAAGATTTAAAACCCCCTCAATCTTCTGTACTAGTAGACCAATGGATAATACATATAAGCACCCTGCAAGACAGTTATCTTAGTCATCTCAGCTTCATCAGTAAATAGATGCAGCATTTGTAGTGGCTCCAATTGTGATTGAGGCTCTTCAACAAGTGGTTCAGACACGGACATCTATGGTCTATTACAATCAGAAGGTGTTTCCAGGATTTTCGCAATCACCTTAGTGAAAATAGTTATTGTCATTTGATAATTAGGTATGTAAAATCAGAAAGCACTTCATCAAGTGTTTTTCTTTCTAATTAGCTTGCATTTAAATGTTTTTCTTCTTTGGTTAATAGATTTAGAGTAATTGGTACAGGTATTTACCTCCACTGCAAAGGGTTTTTTCTTTCGTCTTGATCATAGTGGACATTCCATTGTTTTCTTATTTCTATATGCAGAATGAGAAATAGAAATTGTTTTTGAAGCTATCATATGCTATTTGTTATTTGTTTTCTTCTTGTGTTATTGTTCAAATGAATTAAATTTGTATATTATCATATGATATTAGGATCCCACTTAATATGTCCTCAAATAATATTTCTCCCCCTATATTTTTTGTCCAATTGAGAAGCAAAAGTGATCTTATGTTTGTGCCAAGCAATTGATTTAGAGGTTGATTTATGGTGACTGAACTTTTCCATCAATGTGGATGTTTCTTACCATGCATGTGTATTATGTAGGCTTCAACTGAATTTTTGTTTCATTCTTTACAACTGAGGGGGTAAAGCATAGCCTACAATTCACCATTGTGAGGCCTTTTAGCAGGATTGGGCGTTTAATGGAATTTATTCCTGGCATGGATGGTCTAGTGAGGCCTTTCAAAGGGTTCTACCATGCTTCAGTAATGTTTGTTTCAACATCTGTCATAACATGTACGTTCAACTGTATCTTTTTTATTTTCCTTATTACTAATCTTTTTTTTTTTTCCTCCCACATTTTTTGTATGCACTTAAATCTGATCAGATTTAATAATTTTTAAGTGGTTGAGAATACTTCATGGACTTTGGCTTCTTTTTTTTATGTGTTAAATAATTATGATTATAGGATCAAATTTTAATTACATTTGGAACAAAAAAAAGTAGTTGCTTTAAGAAAAAACATTTATATGAGCTGAATTTATAGAAGAAACGGATTGCCTAAGGAAATCTTTTAGAAATCAATTCTGTCTCCAAATTTAAATTATGGCAGTCAAATAAATTAACAAAGTGGCAAACAAAATTGAATGCATTTTCCAACTTGTTTGCATACTCATCAATTGCTTTTTTCCTAGTAGTTGTTGCCCCCTTCCTACTTTCCCTTCTTCCCAATCTTTTTATTACATCATACCTCCTCTTTCATTCCAATCACATCTCTCATTTTGTATCTCTGTCTCTCTATCTCTCTCTACCCATGAGCCCAACCATTGAAGAAGAATCTTTTGAATAGGAATTTCTCACTACATACTTTCTCTCGGCTGCATTTTTGAATTATTATGGATGGGTGTCATCATTAATTTGTGGTGGTGTCATTTTCTAGGTTTGTGTTTAATGGGTTTGTAAATGCAATCATTTTTTACCTCTTTCGTTGCATTTAACAATGTTAGCTTTTGGAAATGGGTTTTGGGTGGCATGGTTTTATGTCATTATAAATTGAGATTTGAGAAATGAATAGTGTATAGTGTTCACAGAAACCTCTTTAGAAGGAGATCAATACTGGGATTCCCATTTCTGCAATCCATGTGGGTTCTGGATGGAAATGAATCCTTGTTGATTTAATATCAAAGATTTTTTTGAAAGTTTTTTTTTTAATATTTATCATTTTTTTTTTTTTTAATTATTCATTTTAAATTTATTTTTTATTTTAAATCTATATTATCATTTTATTTTATATTATCTTTTTATTTTTAATTACTTTTTATATTTATCTCATTAATGCTATTTTTTTAAAATTACTATCACTTCATTCTTAATTTCTTTTATTTATCTGTTTACTTTAATTGTTTTTATTTTTAAATATTAAAAATATAATTTCACTCAAAAATTGCTACAATATAAAAAAAAATTAATGAAGTCCTAATATTTTATAAATTAAAATTAATTTGATAAGATAAATTATTAATAATTTTAATTATTTGAATAAATTAATGTTAATAGAAAATTTGTCACCATATATTTGTAATAAATTTTTAGAAATCAAATCTCAAATAAAATATTTTATATAAATCAATTTAATTTTTTATTTAAAATGTAATAAAATATGTTTTAATAAAAGTATTTTTAAAATTTTAAAATAATTCTCTTAAATATATTAAAGGAATTTATGCTAATTTTTTTATAAAAAATTGATAAATATTATCTTTAATCATACTTATATCAATTACACTTACAAAATAACTTTAATATATATATTCTTACTTGTTTTATCATTTTTTGGAGTTTTTTCAAGCATTCTCGTGGATTTTGAATAATTTTCACCTTATCAATATTTTTGTCAAACTATCCACAGATATTTTCGATATATCCGTAAAATCCAAGTACCGATGTATTCGTCTTTACTGATATTTTAAACCTTGTATACAACAACCCATCTCAAATTTGGCCATTTTATGTCCAAGAGAAAAAAAAATTGGAAAATTGTTGTAGCATTTGATTTGATTGTACCACAGTGGACCATTAATAACTACAAGTAACCTATTACCAATATTTATGATGCACCTACCACATAATAACTTCACATTCACTGCACATAATCATAGTCCCAAATGGTAGGGTGGTAGAAAACTTCATTCATGTAGTGTCATCCCATCCAACTTGAGTGACTTGTAACTATGCACTCATTATGGAACATTAAATGCTTGTATGTACTAGCTACATCTCTTGACAAGTTGACCTCCATTCCAACTTCAACCATTTACTCAATTTGGTTTACATCACATCCTCATCGACTCTCATTCATTTCCATTTACACCTCATATTCTACCACCTATACACATTGCACATCATAACCATTAGCTTCCACCCACCCATTCACTCTCAGAATTTCATAGCCATACTCATTAATAGTTACTATCACTGTAGCACTAATAAGGTTTGTCTTCCATGCTCCATTGCATTATCTTTTTAACTTCATTCCCATTCTACACATATTTTATCTTAGATGTTTTGGCCACTCTTTTGGGAGTTGCATGAATTTCTTTTTAAGCTATTTTTGGTTGGGTTGGATGCAATGATTCGATATTTTTCATCTCTACCTTGCATCACTGAATTTTTAATTAACCTTCAATATGTAGTGCCATTACAAGCACCAAACATCATGCCTCCTAAAAAGAAGGTTAAACATGGCTCAACGTCAACTGCACTTAAGGAAGTCCCACACGACCCTTTCATGCCTCACCACCCACCAGATGAGAACACATGTGATAAGCTCATAGCAAAATGCCCAATTGTCATAGAGCGTGTCATACTAATTGTTGGTTTTCAAGAACATGGTGTCACTGAGTTACTTGAATTTTACAAGTTGAGACCATTTATACAGCTAATGCAAGAATGTTATCCAACTCTTGTGGGAGCAGTCTATAACAATATCAAAAATGTTGAGGAGGAGAAATATTTGTTTGACTCTTCGTTCAAGGGAGTTGTTGTACGAGTATCTCCATCCCTTATTACACGTAACTTCTCTCTGGAAACACCTAAGAAATTGATCAACTTTTGTATTCTAGAGATTGATATAAAGACAATGTCAGACACAATAACAAAGAAATTATGTGGTCATTCTTTTCAATTGGGTATAAGTATTGAACACAGATCCCTTCTGCCAAAATACAGTATTCTCAATCTGATCTTGTTTCATAACGTCTTGAATAAGAAGGGTCATCTTAATGAGCTTTCACTATATGTTCTGCACATTTTGTTCCATATGACACGTCGCCGTAAAATTAATTTGCTCGTACTTATTTGCCATAACATGATTGAGGCACGATGTAGTAATGTGAGCACATGTGCATTACCATATGGTTTAATTATTTGCTTGTTTTTATAAAATGCAGGGTTGAATTTCAAGTCATTGCCTTATGAGTCAATGTCGCACATGCAACCTATGTGCATGAAACAGTCGATGGACAAACAAACGGAAACCTCTTCTTCACATAGGTTGAGTAAAAGTTCCCAGCTTGGGGACATTTATGCAATGTGCAAATCAATGAACAAGCAATTGAAGATTGTGCATCAACAATGTGATCGTTTTGCACCCTGACTCTCTGCCTCCTATGCCATCACACATAGATGACAAGGAAAATGGTGATGATGATGGTGGTGATGAAGAAGACGAAGCTATACCGGCAAATAGAGAGGAGTAACCTTAGTTTCTGGCGGTCTTACAACCGAATGCTTATGTGTGCGCAAGAGAATTTCATGGATTCTATAATAAGTTTTTAAATTCTCATTCTCAAACAGCTACTAAGCTCATTTTACTTTAACGTTTTCCAATGTTTATCTACATGCATGCTTTCACTAATCATCACTAAACTTCATAATCTCTTGTAACAATTATCAACAGTCTATGCAATATTTATGTGTAATTGTGATGCTAGTTATGATGTTGGTTTAAATGATTTTCAACGTGTGGATGAAATTTTTCCTTTTTTCCCATCTTAGTAGGTAGTGGCTCTATATTTTAGGCTTCAACACATATGAAGCAACTATCCATGCATTTTATTACAATGTGAACGTCTAGGGCCAACCCTTCATGCTTTGGGTCTGCCTCCTCTGACCATACTAGCCAACCCACATGTCAAATATACTCACTATGAAGGCATGTTGCAAGCACAATGGGCATGCCTATCTTTTTGGTACTGCACATAGAATAATGACAATTAGGTTTTCACCCACTTGCATGCATCTTATAAGAAAGGTGCACCCCTATTTTGCCTACTACACATGGCATACGAATATACTACTTTGACACATAGACATGCCTATGAAATAAAGAGTGGGCCCTTACTTTGTGTATTGTATACAACATAACATTCCAATGTTATCATACCACTGAAGATGGCTATGACATGAAGAGTGTGGCCCTAGTTTTCCTTCAGGCCCATGCCTACAAAAACGTTGTCATTACCTAATACTTTGTCATCCATTGGTTTATATTACCAGTATTTATCCTAATCATGTATACATGATTATTCACCCTAGTTTTAACTTTAATTTTTTAATTTTGATAAAGATGATTCCACAGACTGAACCTTATTTGCCATACAAGTTTTTTTAGCAGTACATCTATATTACATGAAGGACCTAAAATCATTTTTTTTTCAAATTTTTTATATTATCCACATAAAAAAAAAATAGTGAAAATACAATCCATGATGAAAGGAGTTATGAAATGTTGATGTTTTTCCCAATGCTTTCCCTTATCCCTTTTATGTTCCATAAGAGTTGGGAGATTCACCTCTTCTCCAAGGTTTGGCGTAGATATGTTTTCCGTACGATTCCAACGTGGTTCATAGAACACCCAAGCCTGTCTAGCCTCTTCGAACGTTTTGTACGACTTATACACATTTCCTTTGTACCCAATGACTTGTTCTTGACATTTTGGCACCAACGAAAACTACATAATATACTTCATTGGCCATCCATAAGAACTGCAAAATAAGAACAATTCATTTCAAATTAGGGTATTGGCATGAACAAAGTGGATTGACATGATTGAAAGACCTACGAATCATATGTTATAATCTTTACATAAAACAAGCATTCGAACAGAATTTTAAAACACATTCAACCACCACTTACCCTACCAAACCAAACTATTTTCAAGTGTGGATTTGGTCAAGCAACGCTCCAAATTTTGTCCCTAAATGTGTGGTGCTCTGTAAATGTTTCACATATGGAATGAACCATTTGTTGGCTAACCCATTTTATACACCTCTAGCATGCATATAATGGATTATACATCTGGTTTAATTTACCCGTGGCAATGTCGTTGGAGGTCGTATCTTCCTCTCAATCTCTTCACATCCATATGTATGTCCATAGCCTTGTTCTCCTACCGATGAGACAATGGGATGTCATCATACACATAGGGGGAATATGCTTCTTCCAAATAGGTTTCCATGCACAGTTGTTTGGTACATCAGACCTTCTACATAGTGTAGGTAGGGAATATATTCCTCTCCAGATTCCCACAATATATGGAACCCTATGTACATATACCAAATGTATTGTTGTAGGAGGAATATATTCCAACCATCATTAATGTTGAACTATATACATGTCATGTTATGTTAGAAGAATATATTAGGACGATCATTGCTAGCATAATGTAACACAATTTTAACATAACCGCTTTGGAATAGTACAACTTCAATTATCATAATGTAGTCCTTAATATGATAACAATTCATATGCTACGGAAATAAAATGGTACAATAGTGGATTGTTAACATCATCATGCATACAGGAATAAGATCACTGAAGGGAAATCTACACCGGTGATTCCTCATCCAACATCTCTACATCAGAATGGTGTTCTCGCATAGATGTAATGTTGTTAACAATAGATGAATCAAGCACATTTCCTATTTCTTCTGCTATTTGGCGGAAATTCTGTAACATATAGTAGCTATCATGACGAATAGTCATTCTATTGTTTTCCTCTCTAATCATGTTAATTTCTTTACGTAGGTTGGAGTTAGTGTTTCGCGGGAATGTTATGGCATGGCGTTTAGGATTAGGACTCCCTAAGAATCGAAGATCTTCCCTCAATACTTCAGCTTGGTTTACTCTAGACATCCACTCTTGTTGCATTGTATGCATAATAACATCACTATAAGGATCACGCAGCGTCATTGGGTAATGGAACTCATCCTCTAATGCCCAATATCATCCAATGATTTCATAGATTTTCACGGGCTGTAAAATTTACCGAAACAGCTCATTGAGTGATGCTAGTTATTCTTCATCTTTATGGATCTGTTCGGCTCTTCTTGCAATGGTAGGCTAAAAGAAACAATTTTATACCTTAATATACTTATTGCTACCGGATGACACAACAATTATGTCTCATATGAAACGACAGATTTAACTATGCACTAATCCCTAACATGACTAACCACATTATCACATGTATAGTACCTGATGTCTTTGTACTTGCACCTACAATGTTATTTGAGCAAATGAAAAAGAAGCAATATTTTGATATGATAGCTAGGCAACAACATCAACATTAATGCAATACTGCTTCATTTCGGCCATGCTGACTGTATTTAAAACACAACATTGTAAACAAAGTGTCTTCCATATAGGGAAAATGAGTGATCCCATTACAGAGAGGCTACGTTCCCACAAGCGATACAATTGTCATTGGGTGTTAGGGGAACCATATAGCTATGGAGGTCTATGGTATAAGGATCAAAGAGCATATTATGGAAAGTTAGAATGTGAATGGTCTGATCGTGTTGATGAGTCGAATGCATTGGCAAAAGATCTTCACGTGCTAAATTGCCCAAGAGTGCGGAGGCATTCACTAACAATGGCTCGTCATAACATAGTGGAATATACGACAACTATTTTATAAATAAGATAATAGAACAATCGTATGCTAATTCAAAAGACATGATTTTACATTTTCAATGCTACCACAACAAACGTCGAGGATAACAATAGAATTCTATCTGACATAGAAGTCAACTATCACCATATGATGCCAGAATATAGCTCTGATTTTCATATGTTAGAAAATGAGCCTGAGTAATGGATGGAAATAATTGTGTTACAAAATTTTGTTACAATGAGTTTTGGCAATGTAAAGTAGGTTGAATTTTATGGTAGTTATGGAAAAACAAATTGTTACTTCCCACGCAATCAAAGTGTCTTGTTAGATTTCCTATAAAATTTCGATTATGGTGGCCATACTTATCATATTAATCAATGTATATTTTTAAATAACGTCTATCCATGTTTATATTACTAATTCATCCTTTATAAAATGTGGTACACCAAATCCTAATGCTAGCGGGACCCCCATCTTATGACCTATGGTCCACTGTGATTCATTGGAACCCATAACGAAGTGATTGGGGGTCGATCCCCACCTAGGAACGCACTTTCGAACCCTTTGTACATCCTTCACAAAATTTGGTACATTATTCGTTAAATTTGGTACAACCCATCCTATTGCTTTTGGGACCCACATATTATCACCTAGGGTCCAAAATTTCATTTGGGAACCCATAAGGAAGTGATTCGTGGCCAATCCCTACCTTGAAACATACTTTGGAAAATTTAGTACATGCTTCACAAAATTTGGTACATCTAATCCTATGGCTTCCAAGACCCCCATCTAAACATGGATGGTCCATAATTTCATTTTGGAACCCATAAGGAAGTGATTAGGGATCGATCCCCTCCTCGGAATGCACTTTGGAACCCTTGGTACATTCTTCACAAAATCTAATACATCCTTCACAAATTTGGTACATCCTTTGTAAAATTTGGTACATCCCATCCTATTTCTTCTAGGATCCCAATCTTATCACCTAGGGTCCATAATTTCATTTAGGAAACCATAAGAAAGTGATTGGTGGTTGATCCCCACCTTAGAACGCATTTTGAAACCCTTGGTACATCCTTCACAAAATATCGTGCATGCTTCCCAAAATTTGGTACGTCCAATCGTATTGCTTCCGGGACCCCCATCTAAACATGGATGGTCCATAATTTCATTTGGGAGCCCATAAGGAAGTGATTGGGGGTTGATCCCAACCTTAGAACACACTTTGGAACCCTTGGTACCTTCTTCACAAAATTTGATACATCCTTCACAAAATTTAGTACATCCTTTATAAAATTTGGTACATCCCATCCTATTACTTCTGGGACCCCCATCTTATCACCTAGGGTCCATAATTTCATTTGGGTACCCATAAGGAAGTGATTCATGGCTAATCCCCACCTCGGAACACACTTTGGAATCATTGGTACATTATTCACAAAATCTGGTACATCCTTCACAAAATTTGGTACATCCCATCTTGTTGCTTCCAGGACCCCAATCTTATCACCTAGGGTCCATAATTTCATTTAGGTACCCATAAAGAAGTGATTCATGGTTAATCCCCACCTTGAAACACTATTTGGAACCCTTAATACATCCTTCAAAAAATTTGGTACATCATTTGTAAAATTTGGTACATCCCATCCTATTTCTTTCGGGACCCCAATCTTATCACCTAGGGTCCATAATTCCATTTGGGAACCCATAAGGAAGTGATTCATGGCTGATCCCCACCTCAAAACACGCTTTGGAAAATTTGGTACATGCTTCACAAAATTTGGTACATCCGATCCTATTGCTTATGAGACCTCCATCTGAACATGGATGGTCCATAATTTCATTTTGGAACCCACAAGGAAGTGATTAGGGGTTGATCCCCACCTCAGAACGCTCTTTGGAACCCTTGGTACATCCTTCACAAAATTTGGTACATCATTTACAAAATCTGGTACATATTTCACAAAATTTGGTACATCCTATATAAAATTTGGTACATCCCATCTTGTTGCTTCCGAGACCCCCATCTTATCACCTAGGGTCCATATTTTCATTTGGGTACCCATAAGGAAGTGATTCATGGCTGATTTCCATATTGGAACCTTTGGAACCCTTGGTACATCTTTCACAAAATTTGGTACATCCTTTGTAAATTTTGGTACATCCCATCATATTTCTTCTGGGACCCCAATCTTATCACTTAGGGTTCATAATTTCATTTGGGAACCCACAAGGATGTGATTGGTGGTCGATCCCCACCTTAGAACGCACTTTGGAACCCTCGGTACATCCTTCACAAAATTTGGTATATGCTTCTCAAAATTTTGTACGTCCGATCATATTGCTTTCGGGACCCCCATCTGAACATGAATAGTCTATAATTTCTTTTGGGAACCCATAAGGAAGTGATTGGGGGTCGATCCCTACCTCCGAACTCACTTTTGAACCCTTGGTACATCCTTCACAAAATTTGGTACATCCCATCCTATTGCTTCTAGGACTCCCATCTTATCACCTAGGGTCCATAATTTCATTTGAAAACCTATAAGGAAGTGATTGGGCATCGATCCCCACCTTGGAACGCACTTTGGAACCTTTGGTACATCATTCACAAAATCTGGTATATCATTCACAAAATTTGGTACATCCTTTGTAAAATTTGGTACATCTCATCCTGTTGCTTCCGGGACCCCCATCTTATCACCTAGGGTCCATAATTTCATTTGGGAACCCATAAGTGATTCATGGCGGATCCCCACCTCAGAACATGCTTAGGAACCCTTGGTACATCCTTCACAAAATCCGGTACATGCTTCTCAAAATTTGGTACGTCCAACCGTATTGCTTCTAAGACCCCCATCTGAACATGGATGGTCCATAATTTCATTTGGGAACCAATAAGGAAATGATTGGGGGTCGATCCCCACCTCGGAACACACTTTGGAACCCTTGGTACATTCTTCACAAAATTTGGTACATCCTTTATAAAATTTTGTACATCCCATCCTATTACTTTTAGGACCCTCGTCTTATCACATAGGGTCCAGAATTTCATTTGGGAACCCATAAGAAAGTTCTTGGGGGCCAATCCCCATATCCAAATGCACGTTAGAACCCTTGATACATCATTCACAAAATTTGGTACATCCTTCATAAAATTTGGTACATCTGATCCGATTATTGTGGGGACCCCTTATAAAATTGTGTACATCTAATCTTATTGCCACCGAGAGACCCATCTTATCACCTATGGTCCATTATTTCATTTAGGGATCTGTGTTAATTGATGAAAGGTCGTTCACTACTCTTGAACAGACTTTTAAACCCTTAGTACATCCTTGAAAAATTTTGCTACATCATTTACAACTTTTGGTACATCTTTTATTAAATTCAGTACATTTGTAAGAAAATTTGGTATTTCAAGGCCTCATGCTACCGAGAACCCATAAAACCTTATGGAAATTCGTTCACCACCATCTAATGGAGTTTCAAACCCTCGTAACATCATCCATAGTGTTCCATATAATTTTAATAAAGTATTGTACATTTTTTTTAACATCAATTAGAGACCTCATGCCTTCTTACTTTAATACATCTATGTGTGTGTGTGTGTGTGTGTGTGTTAATATGTGCAATAATATGTATATTCCTTACAAAAAGGCTTACACCATTTATAAAATAAGCATAAATTATTTTAATCCCCTCTTTGGACCTCATTAGGTATTTAATTGCTTACAACAATGTTTATAACTAACCTTGCCAAAATTAATTAATTATAACAATTGTCACATTCACACCTATTGTCATTATGATTAATGCCTCATTTAGATTATAAACAATACAACTCAACTTCATTAACACTAGATGGTATGACATTAATGTGCTAAACATTAGAACATATGGTCTATTCCAAACATCTGATAATGCATAACTTTTGTTCATTTATTCCTTTGGTGGTCGCTTATTTCTTATGAAAGTTAAGGGCCAACCTTTCAAGCTATCGGCACTCCTCCATTTGCCTTACTACCCAACCCACACCTCAAATCTAGTCATCTTCAAGGCATGCCTCCGACAGAGTCTTGCCTATTTTTTTCCTACTGCACATAGATTAACAAAATTAAGTTTTTTACCTACATTCATACGTCTTCCATGAAGGTTGTGGCCTTAGGTTGACTACTGCAAATAGCCTACCAATACAATGATTTCACCAATAGGCATGCCTCTAAAATCAAGGGTGTGCCCCTAGTTTGCATACCGCATATAGCATGCTAAAATAATGTTATCATACCTATGCCCATGCCTATGCAATGAAGGGTGCACCCTTACTTTGCCTTCTGCATATAGCATAGTAATATAATGTCATTCACACATAGGCATGCCTCTGAAATGGAGGATGCGCCCCTAGATTGACTTCTGCACATAACATACCAAACTAATGTTATTGTATAAAAAAAAAAATCCATTGATTCTAAGGGTAAAGTGTAAACATTTGAATGCCTTCCCATGGTGTCAATTGATCAGCCTTTTTTTTACAAACTCCTCACATAATACAAAGCAAATTTTAAATAAGAAAAACGATAGGGCTGCCTATGACCTAACAAGTCGACCCTTATTTTGGCTACTACCTACTTCACACAAATTTAAATAATATCATTAAGGGTCATCAGCCAAAATGTGGTAACCCCTACATGTAAAGGTTTGCCACGATTATGCCCACTGGTTAACAATCTGTTTTTTTGCCAATGACACCATGTGAATTTATGTGACTTCAATGGCATCTTCGAACAATCATCACCAAGGTACACATTTTGCTATTACAATTACATTATCATGTAACATATCCCATAATATTGAATAACAACATACAATCACAATATGTGTACACCAAACACTACAAATCCAATAAATTAGTCATTGTTTATAATAGGGAAACAACAACGAAGATTACTAAACTATTACACACTAATATAAAGTGGATGTTACATTATGAAGTTTAATCAATAGTTATGGCAATGGTTTGTTGCATGTCACACGATTATGCCCAAGCTCATTACAACGAGAACAATGAACAGTTTTTTTTTTTTTTACATGAATTGAGACTAGATTCGATGTTTCTTAGGTCTTCCAAGAGGTCGCTTTGTGGTTGGAGGATTAAGAAAGGGATAAGTATGACCCAAGGCATCACGAACGGTTCCATCTTCATCAATCATTGGCATGTCATGCGTTACTAAAGTACACATGCGTCTAGAGTAGATCTTCTCTTGAAAATTGTACTTATACCAATCATCAACATAATCAGATACATCGAACCCCATTCGTTGGATAGCTGCACAAGCGTGATCGCATGGGATTCCAGACATTTGTCATGCTTTGCATTTGCAAGTTCGCTCCATTAAGTCCACTTCCAGGAATGTTTTTCCATTGGATACTTTCATCGAACTACCCAAGTGTAAATAAGTGATATACTTTTCATTTTTTGCAATGTTCAATGCAATCTTTTCTTCTGTTTTAAGACCAATTCACCCATTCCATTTTACAAGTCCATTTTTGTGCTCAACTAAAAGAGATCCTGACTTATCCATATGCTCAATGAAGAAAACAAAAATGTTATGGTGTCATTTATGTCTTAGCCAAGAATTGAAAGACTAAACCAGATTACTTGTCATCTTATCCCAATGCATCTTCTTAAATTTAGAGATTGCCCAATATTGAGGGTTATTTTCTTCAACCCACTTCGCCAAATCATGATTAAATGTCCTTAAAGTATCCATTGCAACCTCATAATCACAATCTAACCTAGCATAGGCGATAGAATTGAGCATTTGCAAAGCATTTTCCTTCCTTTTCCTCCCTTTAGTGTTTAGCTTTGTTAGAAAGCTACTGAAGTTTTCTTTAATGTGACGATAGCAATGTGCATGGTTTTCACTGTCGAATACCTTTGAAACACTATGGATAATCCCCTGGTGCCTATTAGATATTATTATAACCTCTCTTTCACCTATGACTATCTTCAATTTCTCTAAGAACCAAAGCCAATCCTCGTAATCCTTGGAGATAAATAAGCCATAAGCAAGTGGAAACATGCCATCGTTAGCATCATACGAAGAAGTTATTACAAAATTTAATAAAATACATATATCACCTGGAAAAACCCTTGCTTTAAAAGTTAAATGCAACTACAATATTTATATGCTTCGTTACCTCTTTCTCTCAATTTCTTTCTTTCTCCTTCTTCAACGTAAAAGTAAAAGAGGAAGTACAAGAAGGGAATAAATGACTTTGTCGGTGCTGAAATGAGAAGAAGGAAAGGGGTTCTTTGTCTACCTAAGCTTTGTTAGGGGGTTTACACTTGGACTTTTGTTTTCGAATTGATGTTTGGTGGGAAAATGATGATGTCGTCCTCCTTATGGTGATGGAGGAGAAATAAAATAAGGGATCATGTTTGGAGGTTTGTTTGGGGTAGATGGGTTATGGCGAATTGAGAAGCTACCAAATTTTTTATGGATTGTTTCGCCTTGTGATGGGTTGTGCCTAATGAACGAAGAAGAAAGAACATGGGTTTTTGGTGTTAGGGTTTGGTTGAAAAGAGAAGAAGACATTTGGGGGTAAATATTTTTAAAAAAATCAATCCATGTGAAATGTCTAGTTGGATGGTGACATATACATGAGTCATGTCATCAACTTTAGTGGGTAGCTGACTTGGACCTTACGTGACTTTTCCAAGTGGGTGATCCAACTAGGAGAGCTGTCAAAGTGCAAGAGGGCATTTTTGAAAAGTCTCAACATTACTTTTATAGTGTATGGAAAGACATTTATTTTCCCCAAAATCCACTGACCTTTAAAAGTAAAAAAGCAAAGTTTTTAAAAGGCAAAATTTTGCCCCTTGTGTATGGTTACATAAATTTCCCAAAAAAAAATAGGATATTTTCAAACATTTTTTAATTATTTTTTATTATTTTCACTTGTTTTTTTAGAACTATTTTAAGAAATAATCATGCAAACATATAAAATAATTAAAAATAAAACACTAGATATAAAAATTATTTTTAAAAATATTAAAAATAGGTTAAAAATATTTTAAGTTTTCAAACACATTTTTATTTTAAGAAAAAATGTTGTTAAAAACTATTTTTTATAATATTTTTAAAAATAGTTATCAAATGATTTCATTCACCCACGTGTCTTCCTCTAGTTGCTATATAAAAGTCTCTTTTTAAAAATAAAAAATAAAAAACAGAAAATGTAGCAAACCAAAAATTACGGCTAACCCTGTCATACTCACCTGGCCCCCACCAGGGTCTTCCAGTTGACAAGGACGTCAACACGCATAGCTTGAACCCGCATCTTTTGAGATAGACAACCGCGATCATCTTAAATGCAGTTCACATCTTAGATTAGGTTTCAATTCAACTTATGGTCATAATTTAATCTCTAAGCCCCTCATTAGGGATGGCAATTTCACCGGATATTCGGTCACCCGCCCCGTCCCAATCTTATTGATCAAATATGTGCAACAAACTTGATCAAAATTGTAAAAGAAATAGAAGTCTTTGTCCAAAGGCACAATTTGGGGTGAATGTGAGCCTTGAAATTGAAGAAGATGAAGCAAGGAATTTGATGTAGGGATTTATTTGGAGAGAGGCCCAAATCCATGATAGATCTAGAGCATGGGTTTCCATTAACAAGGTTTGGGATTTGCATTTACCGAGTGGGAACAAGATTACAAGCCTTCTATTAAATGGGGATGGGAGTGTATCAACCCACCCAATGTCAGGTTTGAGATGGGATGGGAGAAAATTATTTGATTGGGACGGAAATGAGATAAGGGTGTCCCATTGCAAACCCTACTCCTGATCTTGATTCAGAAAAAAGTAATCCCTCGTATGTAGAGATAAATCTTTCTCCTCAAAAAGACAACCTTTTGCAAACCTCATTTATCAGGTATTAAATCGGCAAGCTCCAGGGATAAGCTACTTTACCCTAAATCCATCATTGACTTAGAAATTACTTTCAGATTCCAACATCTCTTTACCCTACTTGATACTTGATATTAATGCATAATGAAAAAGAAGTCCCCAGTGAATCACACATACAACTCAGAAAATAAATGGAAATTTTGGTCACTTTTCTGTTTCAAATATCTCCGCGGACCTCATCCTTCAAGAATCAAATAATCAGAGAGCCCAGTCTTCTTTCACCAACAAAATCTTCCCCCTTTTCTTCAAAATAATAATAATATGATAACACTTTACAAAGAAATCCAATCTTAATATGTCTCTGCATCAAAACATACCATTGGTTTCTTTCTCTGTTTCCTCAAAATAATCATTTTGTCTAGAATGAGCCAAGAGCAACAACAGCATCTTACTAATAATCCCAGTAATATAATAGGTTCACTCACTATATGCTACAGCATGCATATACATACGTTTGGCTGAAAACAGAACTTATTCAATTTGTATAGTCAATATGTACAACAACATACTGCATTGAAAGAATTACAGAAGAAGACAAAAAATTAAAAATTAAATAAAGGTGGGGTGACCAGGCCTCATGGGTTCTGTTTAAAAATTCAAATGGAACTTGAATGAGGAAAGCATGACAAAAAACTAAAAACTACAGGAGCAATAAAAAATAAAAATAGAAAATAGAAAACACTTACTAACATGACGTGGTACTTCATGAACTTCGTCCACTGTCCTCAACCATCATTCCTTTAAGACTCTTTGCCAACCAGATAGCTGTCTCCCTTGGGGAGACCTTATCTTTTCCAAAAGGTTTTAAAACAACAGCAAGTTCTTCCAGTCTACTTTGCTCCAGCAACTCTGCTGACAATTCTAATAGCCCTTCAAGTGCCTCTGCCCTCTGCCTAAAGGACTTGACATCCAGAGTTTCCTTTGCTGGTGTTTCATCTTCTGTCACAGGAGAACAAGGTTTTGTCGGCTCAGGGGAATCGGGATTTGGAACTGAAGAGGAGGTGTTCCTTACATCCATTTCCTTAATGCCAGGAGTATCGGAAAGATTTGACTTCAAAGCCATGGGTTCTGAGCAATTTGTTGATTTCAGAGTGGCAGGAGTGCTCAGGTTTCTCATCTCCAACTCATCCCTTACTACATTTAATAGTTTTCCCACGTCCATATTCCTCTCCACAGTTTCAATCACTGGCTGCTCAACCCCAACACGGAAACTACTGTGCCGGATAACATGTATGACATCATCAAAAGCTGAAGGAAGATGGCCCGAGGCAGGCTTCTCAATTAACTGATTTTGCAAAATATTTCCTTTATCCAGCTGCAAATTCTTTTGGGCAGACAAGATGGAGGGAGTAGGAGGGGCAGGGGGAGTGGCAGTGGGAGTGGCAGTGGAAGGGACAGTGGGAGTGGCAGTGGAAGGGACAGTGGGAGTCGCACTGGGAGGGGCACTGGGAGTGGTACTGGGAGGGGCACTGGCGTCTGCTAGTGATGACAAAAGTTCTCTTACAGTAAACTTGTCATCACCACTGGATGAAGAAGTAAGGATGGACTCTGTCACTGTTTCTGGCCTAATAGACCTGCACAAAGAGGTGTCATCATTACAACCAAATACTTCTCTGGAGACTGGAGATGGGTGCTCTGTAACTGCACCTGAACTCACTTTCTCACCACCAATAGTAATATCCTCAGGATCTTGAACAAAACCAGAGCTGTCAACCGAGCATTGTACAGATTTGTGATCTTGCCCATGGCTTTCATCTGACACAAGAGAGCAGGTGGGTGGACATGATTCTAAGTTTTCAGTGCGAGTACCTCTATCATGTTCAGGAGGTATTTGCTCCGCCATGTTAACAAAAGGAGTTGTTGCATCATCACAAAGCTCAAACCCTTGAATTGACACTGAAGATGAGACAGAATTGCTGCTATCTGTCTGCATTCCTTTGGAAGCTCCTGCCAGAGCCTTATGCGACTGTTGTATAATTTCTCTTGATACATGCGTAGCACGACCATTTGGCACCAAATACTGAGTCTTATGAGGTTCTTGAGTTATCTCACTTGGACCTACCTTTATGATATTGTTCGTTTGGTTTGGAACATCAGGCCCCACTTGCCTCATTCTCCCTGGAAATGAGGATCGCCTCACCACATTTGATGGGGGTGTTCTTTGTCGAGGCTTAGCAGGAAGCCCATCTTCAACAACTTGTTTTGACGGACCAGGCAGAGGAATACCATCATGTCTGGGTTTAGTCTTTGGAGAGGGATCAAACATAGGTAACTGCATAGATAAATCATGGAATAAAATGATAAGTTCGAAATATAAAACAAAAGTTAAACAAAATGCTTTTCAAGTTATACCTGGTGCTTTAAAGGATGTGAACCCTGAATCCGTTTCGCAGAATCAAAGACTGCCTTGGTTGGGATTGAAGTTGGAGCATCTGCATTAGACTTGAAACCAGGAGAGACCATACTGGGCTTGGGAACTTTGAGTGATGCTTCTGTGTTTGCTTTTTGGGTTGACTGACCTCCAGGCTTTGTACGGTTGCCTCTCATTGGAGAACTATTTTCTCTAACTTTTCCTTCTTTTAGAGCCATCCAAATATTTTTAATTGTTTTTGGTTGCTTTGATTCAGCATTTAATCCATGCTCATCATGCGAGGATTTCATTACCTCTCGTTCATCCATTTTGACAGTGCACGTGTTGGCTCCATTTTCACCACTGGGTGAGGGCTGGTCAGAGCCAACTTCATCATCAACAGATCCCAAATCTGTGTCATTGGCTTTATTATCACAGTTGATAACCATTGCTGAGATGTTTTTCTCACTTGAAAGCAAACTATCTTTGTCACTACCAGAACTATTACTGCCTTGGCTTTCAGCCATGTTCTTACGAGAATCACGAGTAGTAGATATAGGCTTCTCTAAGGAATAGGCAGTAGGAGGATTGAAGGATGATCGATGTTGATCAACATAAGGCTGTAGATAGGGGTGTTTTAAAATCTCGGATGCCTGACAAAAGTCAAAATCCAGATTGTTAGAAGAAATTGCAGGAAAAGAATCCTCAAGAGTTTATAAGTGATGTTTTGTAGAAGCTTACACTTGGTCGATGCTCAGGGTTCTTTCTCAGCATGCCCTTTATAAGTGTTTTCCTGCATGCATATAATATTATCAGATCAGTTATGATCTTAGACACTGTCTATCTAATGCTATATTGAAAAAGAAGAAAAGGATGATCTGTCTCTCCCCCTACCCCCTCTTGTCATGGTAGTGTGTCAATCCCCATTACTAAGATTTTCATTTGCCTCTCTATTAACACAGCATCCTAAACATGAAACACCCAAATTCCAAAACCTATAGACATACATACATGCATACATAATATATGTAAATCATGCTCATCATCATAATCATGCCCTATGACTGCCGAATTAGTTCCCTGGTTGCTAAATAGAGCCTTTGGAATTGGTGGTCAATTCAAAAATAATGGAATAAGAACTGCAAATTGTTTAAGTATAACAGAGGAATCCCCTTCCATTTCTAACTCGGCACTCTCTATAAATTTCATTGAAGGAGAAGTTAGATGAGAAAATAAATTGTTTCATACGGGACGACAATTAGTACTAGGACAGAATCCAATAAGAAAAGGAATGCAAAACTTGGTATATTTCTAGCCATGCAAGCTTCCTTGAGATGAAAGGAAAAGAATGAAGGAACTAAAATAAGCTCCACCAAGACCTTGTCCCCACTATTTAGAATTTCAAAATTTCTTCCAGTGTTTTTAGGGTGCATGTGAGACTTCTAGATGACTCAGAGCACTAAACTTTGCTATGAGATGTGACAAAAAAGTACCCATTTGTTAATTTCCTACAAACCATAATCTACCGCATATACACATGGCTATAAACAGATCTAGAGATATTTAATCCATCTTAAATTGTGGGATAATTGCACTCCACCTCCGATTGTTGTACCTACCAAAAAAATATGCGACAAGGCACAAGCAAGCCCCAAACTGAAAAAGGAAAATTGATGAATACAATGTAATTTTGTAAGTCATGGTTAAGCACTCAAATTAAACATAACTACTTCTTCTCTGTCTACAAATACGTTTATTTTTCCCAGTTAACCATTAGGTCATTTAAAATTTTTAGGCACAAGTCAATAAAATCCTTTTTAATATAAGCAATTTCAAGAAGCATGATAGAGCATAAAGTTTTTTTTTTTATTTTAATGAAACAGCTTTAATTTTTAAACACCTGACCACCAACTAGGCAACTGCCTCATCACCATCAACCACCTTAGTTATAATGCAGGAATCCAAGGCATGGTTACCTGGTTAGACAAAGCAGTAGCTCTAGGCATTGCCTAGTTGCTGCACAGACAATAGGATATATTCCAGAATCTCTTTGCATATCAAGCACACAAGAAATTCAATCTTAACATGGAGACTTACAAAGAAGGGGAATAGCATGAGGGCAAAGGACCAATAGAAGAACGGTTTATTTTACTTATTAATCCAGCCATATCCTGAAACCAGATGTAGAATGCCAATGTTAGAATACAAATAAAATGGAGTAAACAGTTTCAGAATTCATATTTGGGTGATAACAAATTAAAATCACATATAAAGCCTTTGTGGACAAGATGAGGCTGTATGAGACATAGTTAAGAATTTCCAAAGTGGATTAACATTAATATGGAGTATCATGTAAAAGCATAGTTTTGAAAGGTTCAAGGCGCAAGGCGCAATACAAGGCAAGCACTAGAGCAAATTGCAGCCCAAAAAAAATTCTATGTTGGATCAATTTTATAAAATATGATCCAAAATTCAATTCAAGCAATAAAACATTCTAGATTGCAAGCATTTACAAGAAGCATCCAACAAAAAAATTAATGAAATTATACAAATTTTCAATATGCAAATAGAAATTTCAAGAATAAAGGTGTCAAAAAGGAAAAAAGAAAATAGTCAAGGCATGTGCCTTGGGCAGCGAGGCGCAATAGCTAGGGAGTCATTGCACCTTCGGCCCAAGTGTGCCTTTAACAACTCTGGAAAAGGTACACAGTTGCAGGATCTAAAGCAGGTTTGCTTTCTTAAGGTACATCTTAACAAGCAGAAAACACAGGATGAACACATTTCTCAAGTCTACAGAAAGCGTGAACAGATGTTTTACTAAATTCTATGCCAGTGAAAACACCTCCACCACAAATATAGAAGGGCAACGCCATATTCAGGTGATAGGGACAATTCATATGCCCTTGGGCCACATGGAATATCACAAATTCCTTGGAGCACATCAAATTACAATTTTACTGTCCTGTTGATTGATATAAAGATGTATTATTTACCAAGAGAAGAAAGAAAACTACATACCAAGAAAGTTAAAAGCCCAAAGAAAAAAAAGGTTGCATGAGAGTGAATGGCAAGTGTTGAAAATATAGAGCAAGCTCCTGTTCAATCTTAACCAACTTAAAAAAGATATTATAATACTCTATATTGTATTAACACATTCTAAGGACCAGTTCCTTGAACCAGGAACAATGCTTACAAAATATAATCTTAAAACACAGGAGACAAAATGAAGTACAAGAACTATGTGAAATCTTACAAAAGCCTTAAATGCAGGGCGATGAGCAGCCATCTCATACATACAGCAACCTGATCAGCAATGCAAAATTTAGCCACAAACAACTGCAGATCCATAAATATCACCAGACACTATGAAAACACATACCTAGAGACCAGATATCAGATTTGAAGCCATAAGGAATATCTGCAAGAAGTTCAGGACACATGTAATTGGGAGTTCCAACTACCTGTGCACATAAGTAGGAAATGAATAGGTGAGCGTGTCCCATTGCTCAAATTTACCAAGTCCGTGAATATCAACAGGACAAGCACAGGCAAGATTTCAACTCGTATAAGAAACATCTAAGCACTCTAAGTTCTAACATAACCCTAGCTGATGATTTTTAGTTGCTTTGAAGTAAACTTTTTTATTTCAAAAAAATAAAATTACTAGGCACAACATTTCAGCATTATAAAATTGAAACTAGGATAACAACCAAATAGAATCATATTTTAAATCTGTATAACAATATGTAGCATATAAGAACGTCAATTATTTTAAAGTAACTAAGGAACCCAGGAAAAAAGGATCAGGAGAAACGCATATTATACCAAGCAAAGGGAAAAGATAAGCGGATATCATATTATGAAATTTAGGCCAAGAGTATGGGTAAAGCCTAAAAAAGTGAAAAAAGGGTATTAAATCTGGATTCGTGTCAGGAAGATCAACTACACACATTTTTTTTACTCAGCAATAACATATTCAGATAGTGATGAATACCTTCATTTGGTCTTGATTGACTCAAGAGAAAGCATAATTTCCTTGATATAGTATGGTGACTTTTAGGGAGAGAAAAAAAAAATAAAAGAGTTACCAGAAACACATTAATGTGATATACCATATGTATTATGCAACCATGAGAATGGAGGAGAAACAAGTGAATCTCCAATCTTGATAGTCTTACATCAGGATTAGCATTAAGCTGCTATGTTTTACTTTCACGTGATTGTACTATGTGGACATAAACAAGACCGGGTCCTGTTGAGCATATAATGTGCACATGATCAAGTTTCAGTTAATGAAACAAAATTAGGGGTAGAGCCCAAGATAGAACAATAGAGAGGCAATTAGAATCAGAACATTTTAAGAGAAATAGCATGAACTAAATGTAGGAAACCATATTTTAGCAAAACTAGACATAGAAAGAGAAAGTAGTTAAGATTGGGGACCAATTGATAACAAAGAGTTTACCATTTTCATTATCTAGGCTTTGGTACACCAAATTAAGAAGAGGCTAAAGAGGCATCAACAATAGATTTAGAGTATGAAGAGAGTATGGAGAGCTTCAGAGTGTATGTAATAAACATCTAAATCTATAAGTGAACTTCTGGCCGGGCTCTTGTGAGAGAGAATGTTGAGCAATTAAAAAGCATGTTTATAAAATAGGAATGAATGATTGTTGAAATAGATGGATGAAATACATGACATCAAAGTGGAAAACTAGAAAATAAATGCATTTGTAAGAAGTTAGAGATAGCACCAATAAGCAACAGGATGGGGAAAGGTGCTGCAAGGCCAAATCCCCAAAAGAGGGCATGGATTGATTTGTAGTGATGGAAAACCTCTCTCTCTAGCCATGCTTTACGAGAGCAATGTTGAGCAATAAAAAGGCATGTTTATAAAATAGGAATGACTGAATGCTAAGATGGAAGTATGCGTTACAAGCCATGAAAGTTGAAACCAGAGATAAATAAACTTGCAAGAAGTTGGAAACAGCACCAATAACAGACAGGATGGGAAAAGGTGCTGCAAGGCCAAAATCCAAAAAGAGGACGTGGATTGATATATAGTGAGGAAGATATCTCTATATGTGTATATTGAGGTATGAAACCAGATTCATGTAACCACCACTATATAGTTGGGAATCTAAGGAGAAAGGCTATGGTGAGCTGAACACAGAAAGGTTTGAAGTACAAACCTACAAAATTAGAGACCTTTAATTACAAACACAATAGAAAAACTAAAAAAAAAGTGAAAAAAGTCTCTCTATATTAATACTGGTAAATCTCATTACCATTCATCAAATATAGTTATTAAAATTCCCGAAAAACTATAAAAAAAATTGCAATTATCACTACTAGAGCATCATAGATACTGCAAGTAATAACACATCTCTCTTGTGTAGAAAGTGCATGGCTTTATCAATTAAGCTTTAGTCTTACATATAGGTATTGTGAGTTCTCAATCATCTTTTCGTTTATAGTTTTATCCTCAACGAATATATGATCTTCTACTAAGTGAAATAAATGACTTAATAAATAAAGATATCTTAATAAAGAGAACATAGCATGAAATGTACTATATTATAAGAGAAATAGAACGTCAACATTGAAAAGTGAAAATTGTGATTTGAACATATAGCACTTACTGAAGAAGCCAAGTCATCAGCCTTCAAAGTTTTGGCAAGTCCAAAATCCCCTAGGTACAAACAAGACATGAACAAGATAAATCAATAAACAACATTTAGCTGATAAAGTCCCAAATGGATGTAAAATGGGGGAAAAATTCAATAAAACAACATGATAGTTGATCAAGTCCAAAATCGATGTAAAATTTTTTTCAACTCACTGACAGTGATTTAGATTGACTCACCAAGGCGGACATCCTTATCTTTGGTAAGAAAGATGTTGGAACACTGCCAAGAGAATGCTAAAAAGTGAGTCTTATAGTCTTTAGTGATAAAACAACCATCTCAAATAAGCATTCATTTTTACATACTTTAAGATCCCGGTGTAGAACATAATTTGAATGCAGATATTCGACAGCCAATAATAATTGCGCAAACCATTTGCAAAGTTTCTGAAAGTGGTCACAATATCAACATAGTCATAACCAAAAGGAATCATAGGCTGACCAAGCAGCAAAGTAGAGAAATGAACAAGAAAGAGCAATGCTAGATACAATCTCAAACAAGATGACTAAATATCTCCAGTTATTATCAAAACTACCCCTGCCATATAGTTCGTGATATGTATTTTTGGAGAATCAAATTTCCCAATATGGAAGCACATACCTCCTCAGGAAAGTAGGCGCCATTCGATTTTTTCATCAATTCTGCCCTGTCAAAGGTAAGCAAGGAAAAAATGTAAAAAACAAAAGCATACCTAATGTTTTGGATTATAATCATGTAAATGAAGTTTCAAGCTCTTTATCTGCTTTTTTTTTTTTTCCCTTTTTACAGCAAACTCACATGTCTCCTCCTTCACAATATCCAGTGACAATGCAAACATAGCAACCCTGCATTCCAACCCAAAGCTCTCGATTCAGTACAAGGTCGCATTTACAGCAAAAAAATTCGTCAAAAAACAAGAATTTCCAGGACCTACCTTCTCTACCCATGCTTCCTTAAATTCAACAATGTAAGGGTGTTGGATTCTCGCAATTAGAGCCATCTATACTCCAAATTGCCAAAATGTAGGGGAAAAAAAACAAAGACCAAATAATCGAAAACATAATCAATAAAACAAAAGGCAAACTGAAGGATCGCCAAAGGCATTGCATGACCAGCATTTTCAAACTGTGTTCCCGGAAAAAGGGCAAAGCAAAGCAAGAAAATAACTTCCAAAACACAAACCAAACAGCGCCTAATGAAACCTACCTCCTGATGAGCAGATCTCCGGCACCTCTCCGTTTGTCGTGCCAACCTGATCTTCTTCAATACATACCTGAAAATCGAACCACTCGATCACTCCAAAACCAAACCATCTCATTACAAAACTCACCAAAAATTCATAGATTGCGCCAAAAAAAAATCATAAAAATACTTCTTCTTCTCCGATTTGTGATTCACAAGAATGGCAGCCCCGAACGCTCCGCGTCCGATCTGCTCCATGATCTCGTACTGATCCATTCGAGACTCCATGAATCCGGATCCACAACCAACCAACAAGATCAATGCCAAACCAGAAAAACAAATCCAATTTCTACATCACATCATCTTCCACTCAAATTACAAAAATCACATCATTTTCCCTCTCAAATTACACTGAATGCCTCCCAAATGAGCTCATTTCAAATCCGAGTTTGATCACCAAAACAGCAAAAGCGCCAGTCTCTCTCCCCTCTTCTACGTCTCTCCAAAACAAAGCGTTTTTCGAAAAACAAATAATCATAATAATAAAAATACGCCAACGATTTTCTTTCTATTTTTTTTTGTGGATTGAGTGTATATAACTGAAGAGTGTGGTTAGCTAACCAGAGTTCAGTACTTGAGTTAGAAGTGAGCTTTGAGTGTATGTATAGACCAAAACCATAAGAGAGAGATCGTGGGGATGCTTCGTAGTATGCCGACAGGACCAGCTGGGCCGCGAACTGTCGAGGGTCCGTTTGGCAATGAGATTCAGAAAACGTGTTTTTCGGGATCGATTTTTGGTTTTATTTTGGTTTTTATGAGATGGACGCATCTGAGATTTTTGGTATGGGTCGCTTTATATGGTTTCTCTTTTTCTGAACGGACAGTGGAGATGAAGCAGGAAAGTTTGGGTCCGGTAGGGTGTAAAAACGTGTTTGGCACTTCGCAGTACGCCTTTTCTCATTTTTCTGCCAATTTTGTTCAGAATGGGTGTTTTAAAGAAAGCTTCTGATGTCTTTTCACCTTTTTTTTATTTACAAAAAATAAATTTCAATAATTAAAATAAATGATTTTTTCTAAAGCAACAATATGTTATTTTCAAAAATAATAATAATAATAATAATATTCTTCAAGAGTAGTTTTGAAAATGTCCTAATCACGTGTGTCTCGGTATTATTTTCATTTTTATTCTTATTTCTAAATCATTCAACATATTTAAAATATAAGAATAAGGAAATCAATTCAATTTTTTGTATTAATCACGATTTGAAATCACTCATTCAAAATGAAAATAAGAATAAATTCTAATTCTTATGAAAGTTAAAATTCAATTATATTATAATTTGAATTCTAAATCCGTTTTTGAGAAAGTGTTGTGATTTTTAAATATTTTATAAAATATTGCTTTTGAAAATAATATTATTTAAATAAAAAAATAAATAAATCCCCTACTTGACGTATGTAAGTAAGCAAGCTGCATGTGGGCATTTGACGAAAATATTGGTTGGACAGAGGAAGGAGAGAGGTTATGCTTGAAGATGGAAAAATAGCAGTGAGTCTTCTTAAAAAAGAGAGATCAGACAATGCATAGGGGAGAAAAGTTGGAGAGAGGACTAAAAGACTGAGATGAAATCTAGTTTTGACTTTTGAGAGACCGATAGGAACCATGGGGATGGCAGTGGTTGAGCAATAATGGATGGATATTTTTGTGGAAGGGGCCTGTTTCCCACAGGAAATGGGAAAGATTATTGTAGAAATATTTCTATTTTTAAAAAAATATCTGTATTAATTATATTATATTGTTGAATTATTTTAATTATTAAAGTATCTCTGGTTTTCCAAAGATGCCATACATAAAATCTAACGCATATTAGGTAATTATTTTTTAGAGCATAATAAAAAAATAAGTTTAATAATCAGAAAATTATTTCTATTTTTTGTTTTTATAAATAGAAAACATATTATTTTTGGATAATATTTTTTAGTTAGTTTAAGTTATTTTCATTTAATTTTTAGTTATTTTCGTTTATTTTTTAATGATCTTTTAAAAAATAATTATATAAACATATTAAATTATTAAAAATAAAATATTGGATATAAAAATTATTTTTAAAATTTATTAAAAATATATATTTTTTAAAACAGATTTTTGTTCTATAAATATCAAAAAACAGTTTTTAAGAATTGGTTTCAACATTGATTATCCAATAGAAACTTGATATTAAAAGAAGAAAACTTATTTTTAGAAAATAAATTTTAATTTCTTTGGAAAAGGGAGCAGGCAAAGATTGTATTAGTATGATTTATTAAGACTAATAAAGTTGATATTTATTTCATTTGTTGTAATCATCAAATTTAGACCCAATAATTTTCATCCATCGAAGGTATCTTGTTGTTATTATTAATGGCTTTTTGTAATGGTGATTATTAGTGGTACATGGTATGAATTTAATGAGGTGGTAGGAGAATGGTGGATGGATAGGTCCATCAATTTAGTCAGTTTCGATAGGAGCATTGGCATACGAATTATGAGAATTTTGAGTTAATTATTGTAAAGGTGTCAATCAAGAAGATAACCAATAAATTGAAAGGGTTCATGGACACGCTTTTTCATGTCAATTTTAAGTTGGAAATGGCTCAACCTCCTTTACCCAAAAACAATCAACAAGCTTCCATGTATACTTCGTAAATTTTTTGTTGATATTTTCTAAAATTTGTTTTTAAAAACGTTTTTAAATTTTTTTATTTAAAATAAGTTTCAAAAAATATGATTAAATAGGATCAATATTTTTTTTATTAAAAATTAATGAAAATAAATTTTACTTATTCTTTAAAAATTGTTATTTATTTTATTTTATTTTAAAAAATTATTTTTAAAGAACAACATCTAAACAATGTTACAAATTTTTAAAAATAATTTTTTATTTTTAAAAACAAAAATAATATTTTTAAATCACACCACGAAACAAGGTCTTAAGAATTGGGGATAACCAAAATATAAAATAATTTAAAGAAAAATAATCTATAACCAATATTTAATATAATGTAGAAATATAATTTAGAGATTGTGGGGTTCTTATCCCACGTGTCCACCCACAAGTATTTCCACGTGGCATGACCTCAACTGGGCCACGTGTCCATTCTTCATCACTACTCGGACAACTTCTAAGGCATCCGGAGACATGCTGCCCGGACTATTTACGTTGCTGAAGTGGCCTACATCTCCTTGATAGCCTCAAATCTTCTCTAATTTACGAGACCATGACTAGCTAACATCATATTGACTAATGGGACTCTTCTCATCCTCACATTTGCTTTAGTAGATAAGCATGTTCAGTCTCATGCCATCAACAAGGTTGAAAGGGTAGCAAGTTGTGTCATGACGCGCTGTCTAACACAACCCCCAACCGCTTGTAGATGTGATGATTGCCCTGTCACTACTTCGCAATCATCACTACAAGGGTCAGCTTAGCACTACGGAGCCTGGCTCCACATTTGAACATTATAAAAACCCTATTGAAATAGAACGGAGAGGGGTACATTGTGAGTTCTATGATCGTTCTCTCTCTCTCTCTCTCTCTCTCTCTCTCTTTCTCTCTCTCTCTCCCTCCCTCCCTCCCTCCCTCTCTCCCTCCAAGGGCATCTATTCACTCCAAAAATCTAACTTGAGCTTCAAAGGGTGTGTTCGGACAACCCATCCGGACATCTTTATGCAGGGAAGCATAAAACCCAGATTCTGGTACCGGAACAGGAGCTTTCTCTGTCTTGTCTAAGGGAGGAATCCATCCTCAGTTGACCAGGTATCAACATTGGCGTCGTCTGTGGGAAGCGAAAAATGTCAACACCTTCCAAAAGTTGATCGTCGGCCATGGGTAGCGAAGACTACTTCAATTGGCGTGAAAATATAGAAAGACGCCAACGTGAGAGCGATAAACAAATGCAAGCCCTGTTCCACGAGACAAGGAGACTCAGGGAAAAAAATGAAGTGTTGCGTATTCAGGTATCCTCATCAGCTTCCCCTCGTAGTTAACAACCTAGAAGTCAATGCGCTAACTCTAGGCAAAACGAGGAGACGACCTATCCTAGGAATGCAGAGTTCCTCCATAATGAACAAGTAATGCAGCCTGAACAAAGATCCCCACTAACCTGCCACGTGCAACCAGATGAAAACTCTAACTCCACTAGCGTCTCAGCAAAAAGGAGACACGATAGGAAGTCTCAGCTATCGAATGCCATGTGCTCAAGGCTGGGGCCTCAAATGCCTGGCATGGGGGGGAAACCGTATATAGCGACGACCCAAGAGGCATGTCCTGGTCCCTCAACTGCACCAGTCGTAACTAACTGGCCCCCTCATCTGCCAGTACAATAACTAGTGGGGGATCTGGTCAGTAGGGGTCCCCCTAGCTCTGTCAGTAGGTGATTGGATGACATGCTCTCCACGCCTTTCAGCCTCATATCATAAACTACAAACCTCCAAGGGGGTTCATGGTTCCAAAATTCTCTACATATGATGGAACCAACGATCCATTAGGCAATATCATGCACAACAAGCAACTCATGACCTTTGACATAGGGAATGACGTGCTACTGTGCAAGGTCTTTCCAACCAGCCTACAAGGTCAGACTTTTTCATGGTTCCACCGTCTTCCGAAAAACTCTGTGAATAACTTCAGGGATCTGTCGAAGGCCTTTGTGGGACAATATCTGTGCTCAACACGGCATAAACAAAACATCAGTACCCTGCAGAACATAAAAATGCAGGAAAATGAATCATTGAGGGAATTCGTGAAGCGGTTCGAGCAGGTCGTGCTCCAAGTGGAATCTTACAGCATGGACGTCGTCCTGTAAATTTTTAAAATGAGTATCTGCCCGGGTACAACCTTCTTTGTATCTCTCACCAAGAAGCCTCCAACGACTATGAACGATTTGTTCAAACGAGCAAACAAATATTCCATGCTTGAGGATGACGTCCGCACAGCTACTCAGCAAGTCCTGGTTACTAGTCGACCTGCCAAAAACGACTCAGCCAAGAGCTCCAAGGCCCCAAGCATCTGAAGCAGTACATCTAGTTAGAGGAAAAACGTGGAGAGGTAGCCCGGAATCTGGCCACCACAGCCCCCACAACTTCAGCAACTCCTAGAGTCGTAATCAACTACATTCATGGGAGATCCATTGATGAGGAATACAACTCTAAACGGAAGAGGCAAAGATTACTTCGAGCCGTCTCCGTACAAGAACGAGTTAGTTCCATCTAGCCCGAATTGGCTGATGGGGGCATGCGCCCAATAGATGGGATAATCACATTTCCCCCGGTAGAACCCAACCGGGTGTTACAACCACATCAAGACGCCCTCATTCTAACACTAGGGATCAACGATTTCGATGTAAGGCAAATTTTAGTTAATCTAGACAATTTAACTAACCTGTTATAGATGTCCGCATTCAAATATATGGGGTTCCCACCATCAGCTCTGGAAAATCCTGTGTGAATACTGTCAGGATTCAACAAAGCTTCTACTACTTCTCTAGGTGATATCGTGTTGTCAGTCCAAGTTGGGCCAGTTATTCTGAACGTACAATTTTCGGTGGTAGAAGACTTGTCCCCGTTCAACGCCATCATAAGGCACACATGGATACATGGCTACATGGCATGAAAGTCATTCCCTCCACATATCACCAAATGGTGAGTTACCTAATCGAAGACGGACATATCAACCTCTATGGAAGCCAACTGGCAGCATGCAAGTGTTATCAAGTAGCACGCGAGTCCGAGTCCGCCAGTGATAACAAATCACCCACAAAACCAACAAGTGCGACATAACAATAGCAATTACGGAGCCCAACGGAGAGAGATCCGTCGACGGCTGACCCCCTATAGCTCATACATTTATCAGAAGAAAATGATCACTTTACTTACGTCAACTCCCTCCTAGAATCAGAAGGGTTGCAAGCTATTGAATGAGTACTTCAGCAAAATAAATATATCTTCGCATGGACCCATTCAGACATGCCTAGAATCCATCCATCAATAGTCTCACATCGGCTTAATGTTATGTCATCCTCAAGACCTATTCGCCAGAAGGTCCGACGCTTCCATTTAAATATACAAAAGATCATCCAAGATGAAAATAGGCAAGTTGCTAGCAGCCGGATTTATCAAAGAAGTCGAGTATTCCGATTGGTTGGCAAACGTGGTTGTGGTGGCAAAAATGGAGGAAAATGGCAAGTCTGTGTCAATTACACTAACTTGAATGACGTCTGCCCAAAGGATAGTTTTCCCTTGCTCCGGATAGATCAAATAGTAGATTCCACCGCCGGACATGGAATGCTCTCCTTTCTAGATGTTTTTTCCGAGTACCACCAAATTCCTATGCATCAACCAGATGAAGAAAAAACTGCCTTCATAACACCACACTGACTCTATTGCTACAGAGTCATGCCATTTGGGCTCAAGAACGTCGGAGCCACTTACCAAAAGCTGATGACAAAGATCTTCAAACCTCTAATCGGACACATTGTAGAGGTGTATATTGATGACATTGTGGTGAAGAGAAGAACCAAGGGTGAGCACGCTCGACATTTAGAAGAAACCTTTCGTTTGATAAAAGCATACAACATGAGGCTGAATTCGGCCAAGTGCGCCTTTAGAGTAAGTGCAAACAAGTTCTTGGGATTTATGGTCACACAAAGGGGAATAGAAGTTAATCCAGACCAAATCAAAGCCATCATGGAGACATTCCCCCCAAGTTCCAAAAAAAAACTGTAGCGCCTCACTGGCCATCTAGCTGCATTGGAACGCTTTATAGCCTGTTTCACAAACAAGCTAAGACCTTTTTTTCCTCACATTAAAAGTAGTCAGCATGACCGGAAGGACAAGTGACTGCAAGCAAGCATTTGGAGAAATTAAACACTATCTTACGTAGTCACCCATTCTAAGTAGCCCTCAGCCCAACGAAGAGTTGTACATGTATCTAGTAGTATCTGATTGTGTTGTCAGTGTTGTACTCTTTCACCACGAAAAAGATAAAGAACAAAGGTCCATCTACTATGTAAGCAAGGTCATGGTTGACGCGGAAATACGATACTCCAAGATGGAGTAGACAACTTTAGCCTTAAAGAGTGTAGCATAGAAGCTCAGTCTTTACTTTCAAGCCCATCAAGTAACCGTACTCACAAATCAACCACTCAGAATTATTTTGCATAAACCTGACCTATTTGGAAGAATGCTGAAGAGGACCATAGAGTTGAGCGAGTATGAAATCCCCAACGAACGGTGTGGTTCAAAAGCATGAGCTAGATGCTCATATGAACCAACCCAAGGGCCCGAAACGACAATGTGTCCTTTTATTGCGCCTTTGGTGGAATCTGGAAGTTTGGTCACCAACTATAGTGACGGAATATGAGCAGACAAATTGAAAACTTCTTTTTGACTCATCTTGACTGTATAGACGAACAGAACCTCCAACAAATAAAGGTCCAAGTGGTATACCATATTCAGGATGCTACACCCCATCAATATCCTCACAGCGTTCAGATGGAGGAAAGCTGGAGGAATCTTTGTAAAGTGGAGAAACTGCTTGAAGAGAGAAGGAAGAGGAAAGCGGAGCCCAACATTAAATTATTCCTTGTTGAAAATGATAGCATAAAAGGACTCCTCCTCAGTTGACACGGGACCACCATTCATCAAACGAATAACAATCCCGCCCGGTACGCGGAAACGCTCCCTAAATTCCCGTGCAGTAAGGAGTTCGATGAGCTTCTCCTCATTCGTCCGTCAGGCACCTTCCTTTGGTTAGACGTTTTTCTTGCCTTTACCAGCCTCATTGGTAGAAGCAGCACCCCTTCGTGATAACATGTTGAAGCGATGGGCCGAGTAAGACCTTCACGACACGATGACCGAATGTTAGAAGGCAGTCACCTGGCCCTCTTGCTTGTAAGCAATACTTTAGTTGTGCAAGGGCCAACCTACACTAGCTTAAAGCCCATATTCGGACAGAGCCCCAGCTCAACCTGCAGGGCAGACCCCATCCAAGGGTCTCCCCCTTTAACCATACCCCACAAAGGTCTTAACCCAATTAGAAACCAAACTACAAAAACCCTAATCCTATTAATACCTCACCAAACCAATCACCGGCAGTGGCCGCCCTACCCAGAAAATAACCAAAAGTGTTCTACATTCTGTACACCACAATTAAACAAAAAGTCCAAACTCCAAAAAATCCCCAATAGCAATCAAGCAGTAAAAATACAAAACTAGTATGGGGAATGAAGGCTTACCAAGGTTCAGAAGTAACACTACTGGTGGAAGCTAAGCCCTCTTGAGCCAAAACTAGGGAAAGTAGCGGAATCACCGGAAAAATGGATCGCCACTGGAGTTGTAGTGGTGCAGAATGCAAGAGTCGTCGGAGAAAATGAACGGTAGGGCAATGCGATGGCGGTGATTGGAGATTATAGAATGCAGAGAGATAATGGTGAGATAAGAGAAAGCCTTGGAGACAAGAAACGTCCAAATGAATCCCAAAAGGTTTGGGGTCCCATATTTATAGGGGACCAAAACCCTAGGGATCCCAAAAGACAACCGTCAGGGGACACACCCCGAAGCGACACACCGCCTGACAAAACACCTTGGTGGAAGTAGCCTTCCTATAAACATTTGACATGTGACTCACCCACACTGGGGGACTCCAAGGGATAATTTTAGCTTGTCCACCCCTGCTCGGACACAAGCACATGTGCTGAAGGGGACATTGTGGGGGCCTTATCCCACGTGTCCACCCACAAGTACTTCCACGCGTCTGTCCACGTGTCAGTTCTTCATCACTACCCAGACAACCTCCAAGGCATCTAAAGACATCATGTCCGGACTATTTGCCCTATTGAAGCGGGCCACATCTCCTTGATAGCCTCAAATCTTCTTTGATATACGAGACTATGACTAGCTGACACCAGATTGACTGATGGGACTTTTCTCATCCTCACGTTTGCTTCAATAGATAGGCATGCTCAATCTCAGGCCATCAACAAGGTTGAAGGGGCGACAAGCTGTGTCATGACACATCATTTGACACAACCCCCAACCGCTTGTAGATGTGATGATTGTCCTGTCACTACTTCGCAATCATCACTATAAGGGCCAACTCAGCACTACGGAGCCTAACTCTACATTTGAACATTATAAAAACCCTACTGAAATATAACATAAAGAAGGGGGACACTGTGAGTTCTATGATCGTTCTCTCTCTCTCTCTCTCTCCAAGGGCATCTATTCACTCCAAAAATCTAACTTGAATTTCGAAGGGTGTGTTCGGACAACCTGTCTGGACATCTTTGTGCAGGGAAGCATAAAGCCCAGATTCTGGTACTGGAACGGGAGCTTTCTCTGCCTCGTCTAAGGGAGGAATTCATCCTTAGTTGACCAGGTATCAATAAAGATCTTAGTGCATCAATAGAGTCTCAACTTGAACTCTTGTAATCCTCAAAACAACATTCGAGGTCTCAATTACCTCATCAAGAAGCTATAAAGAATAAATGAATCGAAATTCAACAATTAAATGAATTTTAGACAAAAAGAATTATATGATCAATCATATATAATGTGTGAGAGTTTGAGAGATTTTAGAGAAAGAAGATCCTAATATATTTGTTAAAAAATAAGAAGTGCCTTTGAAACATCAAAGGAGTCTATTAGCAGCAAGCTAGTGAAAATGGTCACACGGTAAAAGTCACCTCAATATTACTTATCAAAAGTCAGTTTTATAGTGATTTTATAAAATATTTTTAATTTGAAATATTTTTTTAAAAAAATAGGTACTTGATAAATTTTAATAAATATTTTTAAAATTTTGAAAAATAATTTATAATATTAAAAAATAACTTATAATGTTTTTTTTTAAATACTCAGGATGCGTTTGATAATGATTTTAAAAGGTATTTCTAGTATTTTTAAAACTTAAAATTTTTTATCTTTCAAGTATAAAAAAAACAAAAAACAAAAAAAAAACACTAGAAACACTTCCTAAAATCACTACCAAATGCACTCTCGTTTGACAATGATTTTAAAAAGTTTTTTTAGTATTTTTAACACTTTGAAAATTTTTATCTTTTAAGTATTAAAAATGTTAAAAACACTTCTTAAAATCACTATTAAACACACTCTTAAGGTGCGTTTGACATTGATTTTATGAAAGTGTTTTCAATATTTCTAATACTTTAAAAATAAAAAATTTCAAGTATTAGAAAAGTCAAAAACACTTTTTAGAATCAATACTTGACAGTGATTCTATAAAATGTTTCTAACATTTTTAATACTTGAATAATAAAAAATTTCAAGCATTAAGCTTTCTAACGTTTGAGAATTTTTATCAAAAAAATTGTTTTCAAGTGCTAATAAAACTAGAAATACTTCCTACAATTATTGTTAAACAAGCTTTTAATAAATGTTTCTTCTTAAAAACACTTTCAAATAAAATACTTTCCTAAAAAGCACTTTGAATAAAATCACTATCAAATACCCTCTAAATAAAGCTTCATCATGTTAGTGTTTGGACAAAGCATGAAATGATAAATTGTTTGTTTTTATTAAGTGTTAAATATTAAATTTATTTAATATTAAGCATTAATTTTTTTTTTTAATAAAATTGATTGTTATATTTGTTCTTAGTTTAATTTAAAAACTAATAATTTGAAAAAAAAATATTTTTAAATATCATAATTTAAATTATGATAAAAAAAATGTATAATGATTAAGCATTTAAATAGTTAAGAAATAAGATATTAGTAATTAGATAGTAATTAAATTTTTTAATTATGATTAATTGCTAAGAAAATATTGGAAGTTTTTAAATCAACAATTGTTTTCATTTATTGTACCTTTGGATTCATGCATTGGTGATTGAAATATGTGTTTTATCATTGAAATTAATTCATTAATTTTTCGATTTTTAATGTGGGAAAGAGTATCAAATTCTAACTTAAAAAAAAAATTGATTAGAATTATTAATTCTAATAGATATGTTGTGGAGTTTTTATTAAAAAAATGATAATAGTTAGATTATTGGGAGAATTATGTTTTAGGAGTAAATGGACCCCCAAATTAACAAAAGGTCCGTGTAACTCTTCAAATTGAGCCCAAGACTCAATGAAAGTATGAAAATTGAGTTGAAGGATATTATCCTTCAGTATTTCCAAAAATGTCCTTTGTTGATTTTGAGAAAAAAATTAATATTTTTGAAAAATACTTTTATTTAATTTAATATTTTTTAAAAATATTTTTGATTTAATTTAATATTTTTAAAAAATACTTTTATGTAATTTAATATTTTTTAAAAATACTTTTATTTAATTTAATATTTTTTAAAAATAAATTTATTTAATTTAATATTTAAAAAAATTATTTAATTTAATATTTTTTTAAAATAGTTTTATTTAATTTAATATTTTTGAAAAAAAATTATTTAATTTAATATTTTTGAAAAAAAAATTTAATTTAATCTTTTTGAAAACCACTTTTATTTAATTTAGTATTTTTGAAAAAAAAAATTATTGAAAAAAAATTATTTAACTTAATTTTATAAAATATTTTATATGTGGTCTTAAAGGGTATATTTGTCCGTTACTATTTCATATCCTTCAACTTAATTTGAAGAGTTATATGGACCTTTTGTTAATTTGGGGGTCCATCTACCCCTAAAACATAATTCTCCCTAGATTATTTTGGTTTTTTATATTATAAGAGGTTGAATTTTAAAATTTTATGGTAAATTTATTATCTCAAAAATTTATATTTAAATTAAATATTACTTTTCATGCCCTAAAACATAATTCTCTTTTAAATAAAAATAAAAACATTTCCCAACGAGCATTGAAAAAAATGAAGATAAATCCTTATGCAAGTTACTTTCTAAGGACAATAAAACCAAACTATCCTTCGGTGACTGAATGAAGCCTTAATAGAATGCCTTTTTTTTTTTTGTCGAAAACCAAACAGCGCCCATGTTAATGTTCCGGAGACAAAAATGTTAATTTGAGAGAGGTCCAGTCCATCGTCTAGGCAAATCAACGTCATACGTACGGCGTCGTTTCATCTACAGATCCCAGCCCCCCAACATTAAAATCTACCACCTGTAAATAGTTGACCAAAGACCAACGCAGTCCAGCAAGTTGACAATTCATCGAATCAATGATTAGTGTATTTATCCATTCGCAATATAATAAGGTGCAGTAATGCAGCACAGTGTCCGGGCTATCTTAGCCACGTGGTTTGCCTCCATTGCTAACGTGCGCCATGTAGGCTGTGACTGAGTGGATTCGCAACTGTCAAATGATAACATGCACTAGGTGACACGTTGGGGGGTTTTGTTTTGGCTCGCCGGAGTTCCCTCGGTGGAGCCCCCCTAAGGGTTTGGTGCAGTCTGGTAATGCTCCGGCAAGTGCTGGATTTGGCTACCATGCGCACATGCAGTTCTCGGAAAACGACGCGGATAACTTGGGGTGACTCCTTTGGTGGTCTGCGGTGGCGCAGGACCCACGGCTTTGCCAAATGCTAACGTGGTCAGTCAGATGTATGTGCCCAAAATTATTTTCTAGAAAATCTAATTTTAAAATACTATGATTTGTTTTGTATAATGTTTACCTTTTATTTCTACGTGTTGGGGTATGACTTCTTCCTAGCCTTTTATTTTTAAAAAATATATTAATTTTATTTAATTTTATATAAAAAATAACTAAGAGTAAATTATAAAAATCACCTTTATACTTCATCTCAAATAAATTATACCTAAATATCAAATAAACTCTTTTATTAAAAAATTTTAATAAGAATTTGATAAAAATACTTGTATCATGATCAAGTATATAATTGCACAAGCTCATGTTAGGGTGAATCCAATTTGCCTACATCCCTGTATGAGTTTCTTTATTTATTTTTTAATAGAAAATTTTAGTTTAAAAGAACCTTTTAAACATTTTGGCATAATATAAGGTTGATATTATAAGACTGAATTGACAAAAGTTAATCCAATGAATGAATAAATAAAACTATATTCTTGTGATTGACTAAAAATTAACACTAAAGTTAAAGTTATAATTTTTAAGGAAAAATTTTAGTATTATAAACATTTTATTGAAAAACAAATAGCTTTGTGTGAAGGCAAGATAATATGATCTTGAGAGGTCAATTGGATGTTGATCTATTTTCAAACTTTTAACAAAAAATAGTTAATTGACAAAGAGAAAGGCAAAGCAAATCACAAAAATAAAGAAAATAGAGAGAAAGAAAATACAAACTTTATTTATATTGGTTTGATAATCTGCCTATGTTTATTCTCCTTAATCTTTTATTCGAGTGAGAGTTCCAATATTCTTCAAGACTCAACTCAAGTCTTCAATGATCACACTTGGATTTGACAATTCTAGTGGATTTTCACAAATGCTTCAAGTAATCTACTTCACTTAAAAAAAAAAAAAAAACTTTTTATAAGATGAATAAAAGATAAATTGAAAAACTTCAATACTAGTAAAGCAAGTTGAGCTCACAACACAATGGAAAGATAGGATTGAAATGAAGGTGTGCTCGAGATTCACAAGTTGAGAATTGAATGCACTAAAAGGGCTTTGAATGAGAATATGATAGGTAAACAATTGACGGATCAAGGTATTTTCTTTTGTAAAAACTCTTAAATACTATGATATATAGGTGAACAACTCCAAAACCCTAGACTCGTCACTTGGGCTCAACTAGTTGAATAACTAGTTAAATTGATTAATTAATCATTAGACATTAAATGCCTTAACATATGATCATTGAAACAGAGACTAGGGAAGAAAGATGTAAATATTATTTTGTAGTGATTTAGTCTAATCCCAAGCCATGCCCACTCTTCTCAAACTCTAACCAAGATGAGGGTTCCACTATTCTAAAACTTCAATTTAAGCCTCCAACTTGTATTATTAGATTATGATTATAATACTCCATTACAATTCTTTTGCAAGTGAATAGGCTCACTTTAATATCACTCTTGAAATCTTCAAAGTGAAAGAAAGAATCAAAGTAATCTCAATTTATAATATTATCTCACAAAAAAATAATAGAAGTTAGAGGTATACTAAAAGAAGTTTTTGCTAAGTAAGCAATAAATGTACTAGTTTTTTATATCATAAATACAATTTGATTGGTCTTTGATTAATCGAGGTTTTACCTTAATCAATTGAATCATCATTACGCTAATATGAACCTAATCAATTGAATCAATTCCCCTTGTACTTGATGCTTTTTAAAATGATTTTATCAGTTATAAGGTCAAATTATCAATGAGAAATGACAACCAAGCCTTCAAAGCACTTTATAAACCCTTTAAACATGATTTTGAGACAATTTAAGCTCAAATTTCATTTAAAGTATAGATTCATCCAATTTTTGGAATTCAAGCTCAATTTAAACAAATTTCGAATGAGTTTGAAAACTTTTAAGTGCATGGGATTTTCAAAACAATCCTAGTGTACCATGAAACAATCTTACGTAAGGTTTCACAGGGTCTTAAATATGTATGTCGAAGCCTTCATTAAATTAAAATTGTTCATGCTTGATGCTTGATTAAATTTATTAGAAATTAAAATATGAAGCTTAATGAAATCACTAGTACTATTAACTTTATTTTGTTCTCATCAAAACTCGATTGGAAAAAACTTGGGCTAATAAAAATGCTTATTAAATACTAAAATAAGAATTATTTTCATTAATTCCTTTGATTATTAAAAGTGATTTTCAAGCATTCTTTAGATTATTAAAAGTGATCTTCGTCAATTTATCAAACGCTTATTTATAAAGAAAACGTATTTTTTTAAGTATTAGAAAATATTTTTAAACTTTTTAAGCCTTCTTTTAGATAGTTTTTTATTTTAATTTTACCGAGAAGTTGGTATGATTCGAACCAAAGTCATAATTTTTAAAGAGCAATATTGATAATATAAAAATGATAGAAAACATGAAAAAACTTTTTACATGACTTCAAATCGAGTTTTTACGAGAAATAGTATTTTCTTAATTTTCATATCCAACTTTTTATTACAAGTTTTAGGAGTAGTCTTTGAGCAAAATTAGCCGGCAAGTCCAACGAGGTCTATCGCTTCTTAACTCATCCAAAATCGTACAAGATGATCATTGGTGATCTTTAGAATCTTACTTATAAAATCAATTTAAGCATTTGAAACACGGCATATGTAAAATTCATTATTAGAGCCCTCACCTAACTCTACTAAATGTTTATTCATGCACTTGGACTGTCACAATGAAATCAAGGACAGTTCATCTGCAGCCACTTGGAAGCAAGATGACATGTGTGTGACCCAATCATAGACATGATTATTTAAGATGGAAATTGTACTATATAAAACCAATCTCCGGCTGTTGCTTACAGACTAATGTGATTATGAAAGTGCAAGTGTGGAGAGTAATGGAGAGTATGCCACTAGTATTCATTACCACTCTGGATATATATCATACAACAGTTAAGAAGGTAGGTATACATCCCAATTGAGAGGAGCCAAAGCCCCTAGTGGAGTTTGAAAGTGGGCCACTGTCAATCATATTTGATAAAAAAATTAGGAAAGTGGGTTAACATTTTAATAAAAGTAGCAACAATGGAATCTTTGACGAGAGAAGATGTATACTTACATAATATAAAATTGGACAGGAGAGTTTCACTATCATGTGCATGGCAGAGCCTCTGCCATGTTCCTCTCAACGCTGCCCCTGATTTGGTGCGATTTCAGCAACGTGGTGGTCCTTTCCCTGCACCTTAAGTTATAAACACCACATGCCTCCAATACTTATTATGACACATTATTATTATTTCTGTTTTTTCTTTTCTTCCTTTTTGAAATATCAATCTTGTTAAAAAGAGTAATAAGGTGTTTGTTTTTTACCCATTTATGGAAAGTAATTTGTTTTTAGAATTTATATTTTTTTTTTATGATTTATTATAATTTTTTACCTAATTAAAAAATCAAAATTTTAGTTTATTCTAAATAAAAATATAATATATACATTTTTTATTTTTTAATATTTAATAAAAATAAAATATTAAAAAAATACCACTTAATAGTTAACCACTATTTAGTTTTAATTTTTATTTAAAATTAAGTAAAAAAATCAAACATTATTTAAAATGATATTTTAGAAAACAATTTAAAAAAAATAGTTTTTAATAATAAGTTTTATCAACAATTCTTTAGTGTTTTTTGGAAAATGTTATCAATGTGAATTTTATGTTTTCAAATATTTTTAAGATCAAATCCTATACATAATATTTTATTTTCAATTATTTTTCATATTAATACAATCATTTTAAAAAATAAAAAATAATTAAAATATCGGTCTCCTTTCATAAATTGAGTGTTATGATAATGTATGTTGGGTATTTTTACAAAGGACTGGAACATTTTGTTTTAGTGAACAAACTTCATTATTTCGATTAAAAAAAGTTGAGTGAGACAAAACAAAGCAGAAGCAAGCGAACAAAAAATGTGGTTTGGAGTTGCAGGTATCCTCACCCACAAACCACGTGACATCTCTCAATGGAGAGTGGATTGCACTGTCAGTGAATACTACTGCATTGACCCACCAATCCAACACACTAAAAAATTATTGCAATCAAATAATTTCGGATGATTTGAGTTTGGGCCAGCTATTTCTTTATTTTTTTTTAAATTATATATTTGTTTTCCTTTCTTTCCTTTTATCTTTTTGGGAATCGGTGTGGGCATGGCCGGGCCCCCGATTCCGGTTCCAATTCCAAGTTTGGTGACTGGGGCCTTCGATATATACCCAAAGGTCCACCCCAATTTGCTCCATATGCTTTTTCCTAGTTTCTCACGTAGCCATGGATGGGAGAAAATGACTTGAGAAAGTGATTTATTTAGTCTATAGTCTTTCAGGTAGAATGTCCTCCAGCTCATGGCATCTGAGAAGATTGTTTATCTGTGTGCATTAGCTGGGTTACAGTAGCTGTATGATTTGTGAAGTCTTGTATTCAATCCGCAATTTTGTACTTGTTTAATGTACAAATCCAAAATCCAGAAATATGGTTACATGGGATCTCATTAATAAATATCCGGAGTCTCGATTATACAAACAAGTCTACATGTATGTGTGTTGTTTACTGCATGAACACTGAGATAGATTAACCCGAGGTGGGGTCATTCATACAAATTTAAAATTGTATAATACAAATGAAATATTTAGTTCACAGATATTCGAATTTGTAAAATCAAAAAGCAACAATAAGTGTGAAGTCTGGAACATAAACCAGTAACAACAAGGAAAGAAGAGAGAAGAAGTAAGCTGAAGAACAAGAAGGAATGGTATGTGTTGTTTTTTTCATTTCTTTTCTTTTCCTTTTGTTCTTAGAATAGCTCACTTTATTGGTTTTTGTTCTTATAGTAATTCTGATATTGTAGGGAATTAAATAGAATTCCCAACTTATGAGAAATAAAAATAGAGAAAATAGACGTCAAAGAAAAAACAATCACACGCACAATATAGTATTTACGTGGTTCGGCAATTTGCCTACATCTACGGAGTTGCAAGGATATCACTATTATCAGGGAATAATACAGAGTACAACCACATCAGCTACAATATTTTCTCTTTATATATAACACGGCAACCACACCACACTAAAAAAACCCTAATTACAAAAGGTGGTTTCACAATGGGCTAAACGGGCCCAACAGGCCTCAATAAATCTCCCACTAAAAAGCCATACAATATTATTTAGGTCGGGTCGTTAAACTGAATCAAACAAAACTAGGCTCCACAAAGCCCAACAAATCTCCCACTTGGAGACTAGTTCAATCACCAACATCAAACCGCTATCCTCCAAGAAACAATCCTTCATCCCTACAACTCATCCTCCTGTCCTCAAGCTAGAAGACCAATTGAAGCTGTGCACAGCTTCAACTTCTCAATAGTGACACCTTTAGTCAACATGTCTGCCGGGTTCTTAGATCCACAAATCTTCTCAAGTATTATCAGTTTATTTTCAACAAGATAATCGATAAAGTGGTATTTTGTTTGTATATGCTTCGACTTTGAATGAAAAATTGAATTTTTAGCAAGAAAAATTGCACTCTGACTGTCACTATGTAGAATGCCCATCTCCTGCTTCTTACCCAATTCATCTAAGAAACCATGTAGCCAAATCATCTCATTTCCAGCTTCAGTTGCTGCAACATACTCAACTTCTGTAGTAGACAAAGTAACAATCTTCTGTAGATTTGAAGCCCATGATATAGTTGTACCACCTAGAGTAAAAACAAACCCAGTAGTACTCTTTCTACTATCAATATCAGCAAAATCAGAATCTACATAACCCTGTAATTTCAAACTTGCACCTGTGAAGCAAAAACATGTATTTAATGAATCCTTCAGATATCTTAAAATCTACTTGACTGCCTCCCAATGCTGCTTTCTAGGCCTACTCATGAATTTGCTCACAACTCCCACTGCATGTGCAATGTCTGGCCTTGTACACACCATAACATACATCAAGCTACCAATAGCTGAGGCATAGGGCACCTTGCTCATATGGTCCATTTCTTCTTCTGTCTTCGGTGACTGTTCTTTGCTTAGTTTGAAATGACTACCCAAGGGTGTGCTCGCTGGTTTAGCTTCATTCATGTTGAACCTGCTGAGAACTTTTTTCACATACTCTGACTGTGAAAGCTTCAATGTACCATTAGCCTTGTCTCTAATGATTCTTATACCAAGGATTTACTTTGCAGCTCCCAAATCCTTCATTGCAAACTGTTTGGACAATTGCTTCTTCAGATTATTAATCTTCTCAATGTCATACCTTGCAATAAGCATATCATCCACATACAACAATAATATGATGTAAGAATTGTCAAAGGACTTAACATAGCAACAGTGATCAGTTTCACATCTCTTGAACCCAATTCTATGCATAAAATTGTCAAACTTCTTGTACCACTGTCTAGGAGCTTGTTTAAGGCCATACAAACTCTTTCTCAGTTTGTAGACTAGATTCTCTTGTCCTTGAACAATGAACCCTTCTGGCTGAATCATGTAAAGGTCTTCCTCCAAGTCACCACGAAGGAATGCTGTCTTCACATCTAACTGCTCAAGATGTAAGTTTTCTATAGCCACCATTCCAAGTACAAGTCTAATTGTTGACATCTTCACAATTGGAGAAAATATCTCTGTGTAGTTAATGCCCTCCTTCTGCTGGAACCCTTTAACAACTAATCTGGCCTTGTAACGCTTGCTACCATCATGCTCATTCTTTATTCTGTATACCCACTTGTTGTGCAAAGCCTTCTTTCCTACTGGCAATTCAGTCAGTTCCCATGTCTGATTCCCCAACAAGGAATCCATCTCATCCTTCATGGCTAACTCCCACTTGCTTGAATTCTCATCTTGCAAGGCTTCATCATAACACTTTGGCTCACCACCATCAGTCAACAAGAGATAATTTAAAACAGGTGAATAACGCTGCGGAGGTCTAATGTTCCTAGAAGATCTGCGAACTTCAGCTACAGGTGTACTCAGATCTACCTGTGAATTTACATTCTCCTTATCTTCTTCACCCCCTTTTTGGACAGTAATTTCAGTCAATTCATCTAAGTTGACAAACTCAGATTTCTTTTGATCTATCTCTATAACATCTGACACTACAGTTGACCTGTCCTTGTACATAACCTGTTAATTAAATATCACATTTCTACTTCTGATGATTTTCCTGTTTTGTTCATCCCAAAACCTATAGCTAAATTTCTCATCACCATAGCCAATGAAAAAACATATTTTTGACTTTGCACCAAGTTTACTACAAGCATCAAAATCAATATGAACATAAGAAACACAACAAAAAACTTTTAAATGTGAAAACTTTACACCTCTTTATCACTCCAAACCTCCTCAGGAAGTCTGAACTCCATGGGAATTGATGGTCCTCGGTTTATCAGGTAAGCTGTAGTGTTAACAGCATCAACCCAAAAAGTTTTTGATAGTCTAGCATGTAACCTCATACTTCTAGCACGCTCATTGAGAGTTCTGTTCATGCGCTCAGCCACACCATTCTGTTGTGGTGTCCCAGGAATGGTCTTCTCCATCCTAATTCCTTGTGCAGCACAACACTCACTGAACCATCCATCTATGTACTCTCCTCCATTATCTGACCTCAAACATTTTACTTTCAAACCTGTTTCTGTCTCAACCATGGCCTTTTACTTCTTAAAAGTTTCAAATACATCAGATTTATTTTTCAGAAAATAAACCCATACCTTTCTACTTGAGTCGTCAATAAAAGTGATGTAGTACCTTGAACCTCCTAGGGATGCAACCGGAGAAGGCCCCCACAAATCAGTGTGTACTAGTTCCAATTTTTCAGCCTTCGGTGTCCTGTCAGTTTTCAAGAAGCTCACCTTTTTTGCTTTCCTAAGATGTAACCTTCACACATGTCAAAATCAATGGACTTCAATTTTGGTAGTTTTCCTTTTGACAGCAACATCTTCATCCCTTTCTCACTCATGTGACCAAGTCTGCGGTGCCATAGGCTTGTATCAGTACTTGCATTAGCAACTGCAATTGTGTTTCTTGGACATGAGGTCATATACAGAGTACCAGTCTTCTTTCCACGAGCCAATACCCTAGCTCCCTTTGTAACCTTCCAAGTACCACCAACAAATAGTATTGCATGTCCTTTATCATCAAGTTGTCCAATAGAAATCAGATTTCTCCTTAGGTCAGGAATATGTCAAACCTTCTCCAGTAACCAAACAGAGCCATTGGGCAGCGATATTCGGACGTTTCCCAGACCCACAACATCCAAGGCTGAACCATCAACCAAATACACCTTACCAAAATCACCTGCAACATAATTCTGTATGATTTCTCGGTGTGGAGTGGTATGAAACGAAGCTCCTGAATCCAAAACCCAATCATCAAGTGGACCATCTATTGCAACAAGTAATGCATCCTTTACCTCTTCTGTTACAGCATTAGTAGAATCATCTTCATTCTTCTTCTTATGACTTTTGCATTGCCTTCTAAAGTGACCTGTTTTCCCACAATTCCAGCATTGTACTTGTTGGTCTGATCTAGATTTGCTTCTGTTCCGATTAGAATTTCTGGAATTTGATCTACCCCGATTTGAATTTCTGTCATTACCTTTGTCTCTTGTCTTAAGGTTTAGGGCAGAACCAGATCCTGAGGTTTCACCTGCATCTCTTCGGCGAATCTCCTCAGCTAGAATTAAATCTCGTATATCATTGTACTTGAGCTTTTCCTTTCCCGTAGAATTGCTTACTGCCATCCTCATTGCCTCCCAATTGTTTGGCAAAGAAGCCAAGACGATCAGAGCACGAATCTCATCATCAAAATCAATTTCTACAGACGATAATTGATTTGTGATTATATTAAATTCATTCAGATGTTGTGCTATTGATGCATTCTCTGCCATCTTCAAATTGAACAATTTCTTCATCAGATGCACCTTATTGTTTGCGGACAGCTTTTCATACATACTGGACAAAGCCTTCATCAAATTTGTTGTGGTCTTCTCCTTTACAATATTATGTGCAACAGACCTAGACAAAGTTAACCTAATAACTCCTAGAACCTGTTTGTCAAGAAGCGCCCATTCCTCAGCCTTCATACTCTCAGGTTTTGTCCCCAAAAGAGGCAGATGCAATTTCCTCCCATAGAGATAATCTTCAATCTGCATCCTCCAATACGCAAAGTCTGTGCCATCAAACTTTTCTATTCCAGATGCTTTTCCTGCTTCCTCTGCCATTGCTCCCACTCAAACCTAACCCTAGGCTATGATACCAGTTGTAGGGAATTAAACCGAATTCCCAACCTGTGAGAAACAAAAATCGAGAAAACACACGCCAAATAAAAAACAATCACACGCACAAGACAGTATTTACGTGGTTCGGCAATTTGCCTACGTTCACGGAGTTGTAGGGATATCACTATTATCAGGGAATAATACAGAGTACAACTACAACGGTTATAATATTTTCTCTCTATGTATAACATGGCAACCACACCACACTAAAAAACCCTAATTACAAAAGGTGGTTCCACAATGGGCTAAACGGGCCCAACAGGCCTCAATAAATCTCCCATTAAAAAGCCATGCAATATTATTCGGGTTTGGTCGTCAAACCGGATCAAACAAAACTAGGCTCCACAAAGCCCAATAGATATCTCACGTCAAATAAAGAAAAAAAGTTTATAATATTATATAAGTATGATTTTCCCTTAATCTTGTGAATGTGTATTGAAGTTGTGAAAGTTTTTTGAGTTTACAATAGACAATATTTACACGATTGAGAGCAAGTCATTATAAATGGTATTAGATCCAATCATTGACCCTAATGTAGGGGTTTGTTTGACCCATGAAGAATATTTGTTTATTTGACTTTATAATTCCATATAACACAATAAGGATGTTGTATTTGTATGAAGAGTATTGGTGATGTTTTATATCGTATAAGAAAAAAAGTTATTGACACTACATAATTATGAACTATTTTTAACCTTGTAAACGTGTTTGAAGTCATAATGATCATTTGAGCTTAAAGCAGATAATATTTATACGGTTGGAAGTAGATTGTTACAATAATATAAAAAATAAGAAAAAACAACTTGAGGTATTTTATGAAAACACTTTATTTTTGGAGTAATTTTTCAAAAAATAGTTTTTCACTCTCTTCTTGTCAAACATGTTGTTGCTTTAAAATTGTGTTTTATGTTCTCAAATATAAAAATATGTTTTTGATAATAATTATGGAACGGGTTTTTAATGATTCATCATACCACCAAACATATGCTGAAAATTTGAGGATTATGAGAATCAATTATCAGTCGTTCCCCTGTTCAATCCAGTTGTGACATGTGATCTTCCTCAATTTCATAATTGATTCAGAATAATATTACATTATTATACCTAAATATCCGAGTTCTATCCAAGAAGATTGTCATTCTCCTTGTAGCAATCATGCTATCCATGTTCTTAAAAGACTCATTACTTGCCTTTACACCATGAAAATGTTAGAGATTATGCCCACTGAGTGGTATGATTTGACAATTATTTGTCATTTACAAATCACCGTATTCATCAGTTGTCTTACTTGTGGGCACCACTTGACCATGACATGCATGGTAGTTGGTTAATCCTCTCAAGAGGGGACTCAATTGAGAAACAAAGGAGAATATTCTTTCAGCACATTTTTTGTTCCTACGAGCAATCTAAATCCTAAAAAAATATTTTGGGTCGAGAAATTTTGATTTTGTCTATAGTTGGATCAAATTTGGTTGAGGCATTAGGAACTTGAACTTGGGAAACACTTGATTTCCTTTGTAGGTGCTATAATTAATATTTATTTTTATTTTTATAACTATATTTTTGCATAACGTTTGTTAATAATTTTTGGTTCGACACAATGGAAAGAATTTAAAATTGGAAAAAATTATTAAAATGCTTGATATCTTAAATGATGAGATAAAGTGAACAAAGTAAAAGATACCAAATGAGAAATGCAAATAAAGTATTTGTATACGGTAGTAGAAGAACGTTAATTCGAATTGATTTCAATATTTTACATCATATAAAATTATAATTATGAATTATAAATTTTTATATCATCCCTATAACATGTATTGGGCTCGTGTAGGGTTTGGTAGCTCACGGTCTCAACAAAGCCCAATCCGATTTGGGTTGGGTGGGCCTTTTTCCACAAGTCCATGATTGATACAAACAAGCTGTGGGACCGGCCCAATTGCGGCCCCTTTGGGTATGGGTCAGTTTGGAAAGTGTGAAGGGGAAACTTCGTTGGACGTGCCATTCCTTACCATAACAAAAGATAACAAAACTAAGTCCAAAAAAAGAAAAGGGTAAATTGAGAAGGACGAAGTGGGGAGGATGATGATTCTCGAAGGTGACCAAAAAAACAAAAGGAAGAGGAGAAATAATTCTTGGGATTGTCAAATTTGAAGAGGAAAGGTGTCGGAAGGATAATAATTATTGGGAGTTGTAATAAATTAAAGAACAATTGAAGTTTTTCTGATGAATGATAGACACTTGGCTGTCTGACCCAGCCCAAATCTTCACCTGATCTGCTTCCTATTACCCAGTTACGCCCCTCCCCCACCCCCAGACAAAAAAGACCCTTCGAAATGGGGAAATGCATAATCATCGGAAAGTTCAACGAGGACCAAGTATTCGAGGAATACGCCCAGAAAATACCAAGTCCCTCCAACCGTGTTGACTTTGGTGCGTCGGCAATAGAAAGCAGACATTGACATTCATTCACATGAACAAAGGATTTGATATTCACCTCTTCTCATTAATAATCATATAAATGAAGCTACCTACTGCCTTCTGAAATCTTGTCTTTCAAGCATCTCTTCATCTCCTCTGCAATTGTATCCGAATTTGGAGGTGTTGACAACATGGATACAGAATCGATGAACTTAAAGAATAGAAGGGTGGTGGTGATTGGAGGGGGTGTTGCAGGCTCTCTCCTGGCTAAATCTCTTCAATTCCATGCTGATGTTACCCTTCTTGATCCGTGAGTATCTTTCTCTTTCTCTCCTTTGTTTTCTCTTCATTCTTTTCCTTCAAAACAAACATGAGTGAACCCAGCACAATCAATTTATGTAGGGCACCCTATTGGAATGGGAAAAAACTGGTGACCCCAGGAGAAAATTCTATAAAAGTTGACATAGAGAAGGGTATTATTCGTTTGGGTATCCACAATTGAAAAAACTTAGGGGATGCCATGTAACCTCCACTGTTCTTGTTCTGACTCCTGCATATCTTTCCCAATTCACAAAATTGTGTAGAATGTCTTCCAGTTTTGTGTGGTAGTGTTACCTCTGCTCCAATCCTAATCCATAACCAAACCCACTGTGGACGGTGAAAGAGATGTCTGAAAATGATCAAACGCTTGTCTAAATTTCATATGCCAATTACTCCCAGTCTGTTTTGTTGAGAGAAGTTCAAGAAAAAGATATCTTTATAATGAACAAGATTTGAATGTTATTGATTCATATGCACCAGTGCTAATCCAAGACCAAATCTATTTTGGACAATAGAAGATAAGTTCGAAAATGATAGAGATAACCCCTCTTGTCTAGTGTCTTCAAACCAATGACAAAGGCTCTTCTTGAGGGAAGCTTCAAACAAAGGAATGGAGAGGAGACTAAAATTAGTTGGTTCAATGATACTAGCTATGAAATGATTGTAACAACACCAAAATATGATTCAAAGCCTTTAGGCGGGGTGAAACCTGGTCAAAAGATGGAACCCCAGAACTACCCCAAAAGGAGACAGTTGATACCACTCATATGATGGACATGTTCTCCCTTGGAACCTAATCCTTGAGGATCATCCTTCTCTCGGTTTTCTCATCACTTCTTTATCTTTTATTCGTAGTTTTTTAATTCTGGGAAAAATTGAATAATAATTCATTAATTCATTAAACAAGCCAGCTAGAAGAATATACCTTTGTTATTATCTTGGGTGCTAAGTGCAAAATAAAACTGAAATCAGGAAGGAATACTTTGAGATCCCATGGGCAAGCTTGAGGGCAATGGTGGAACCGTCATTTGCAGAGAGATCAGTCATCAACCACAGAGATTATCTCACTAATGGTCGGATCATTACATCCAGAGCAATCAATGTTACTGACAAAGAAGTTTTGACTGCAGAGGGCCGTGCACTTGTCTACGACTATCTTGTCATTGCCACTGGCCATTTGTATTCTGTCCCCAGAACTAGAACTGAGAGGCTTAGTCAATACGAAACAGGTAAAGTTATGTAGGAATGTTCTTATTTGTGTGAATTGCCACAATGCCAGGTTTCCCAGGAAACTTGTCCCACTCAAACCATAGCTACCGGTAGCACTAAGACAAGTTTAGAGGTCTGAGTCTACCCAACCCCCAAGCCTTATCATGTAAGTTGAGTTTGGGCACTCTGGTCTAAGTAAGTACACAAACTTGTCTTGGATTATTTATCCATTAAAATAAGAAAGATGCTACTAAAAAATCTCTTCTGAAAACATGAAACATATAGAAATAACTCAGATTAATGAGTCCTGAACAATAGGTGATAAGTAACATTTTTTTTTGGCTATATGGAATCAAACCTGGTATCCAATCCCATTCCCAACCCATTGCATAAAGTCACTAGGGCCTTATACTACTTTAATGTTACTTGCTTAAATAACTTGGTTATCTTTCAATGGCAGAAAATGAAAAGATAAGATCAGCAGGTTCCATTTTGATCATCGGAGGAGGCCCCACTGGTGTTGAACTCACTGGAGAGATTGCTGTTGACTTCCCAGAGAAGGAGGTCACTCTGGTGCATAATGGACCAAGGTTGATGCAATTCATTGGGCCAAAAGCTTCCAATAAGACTCTAGATTGGTTGAGATCAAAGAGAGTTGAAGTGAAGTTGGAGCAATCAGTCAATTTGAATTCAGTTTCAGATGGAAGCAGAACATATCAAACTTCTGCTGGAGAAACCATTGAAGCAGATTGCCATTTCTTGTGCACAGCGAATCCACTGGGTTCAGCATGGCTAAAAGAGACTTTCTTGAAGGATAAATTGGATATTCATGGAAGATTGATGGTAGACAAAAACTTGAGAGTCAAGGATCACTCTAACATCTTCGCCATTGGGGATATTACTGATATTCCAGTAAGTACTAACCACTGACTGCTGATCTCATTTCTGTTTGGTTGCTATGATAATTTTATTTTCATCAAGTTCTCTTGAAGAAAGAGACAGATCCATAGGTGCCCCTTGTAAACCTTAAATAAAAGGCCAACTGATTTGTAAGGGACAAAACAGAATGCTGTTAGGCAATTGCAGGCAGTTGTGTTGGCAAACCCAGTCAACACCACCAAAGTTTTGGGAATAAGACACTGCTAAGAGAGGAGTCAGTTGAGTCATTGGCTGAAAAAGCACTCCTTGGCCTTAATTTCAACAATTATAAGCCAAAGGTTTAAGGTCTGAGAATAAAATCTTAGCTAGGGGGTTTAAGGGAGATGATTGGTCATTTACAAGGCTCATTGCATAGCTGTGCCTCTGAAGCCTTGGGAAAACTGTTACACCTCTAACAGCAAGAGAGCCACCAGGGAGCAGGCCTATGTTTCTCCCTTCTTTCCAGGAGAAAAGCAAAACTAAAACTAAGCAAATGAAGCATCAAACTTTCACAATTTCAAGGGCTTTTCCTGTCCCTACAAGTTGAGATACATTCCTAAGCAAGGATTAATCGTACGTGTCAGCATGAGTTTCTATTAGTAGAAATAACAATAACCAACATCTTCTCACATGATTTATTTTCTTCTTTTGTGAATTAATCTGATGCTTCGTTGTTGTATGAAAAAACTAAATACAAAAACAGGAAATCAAACAAGGGTATCCGGCACAAAAACATGCTGAAGTGGTAGCAACGAACTTGAAGCTATTGATGGGGGGAGGAAAAGAAAGCAAAATGGCAACTTATGAGCCTCAATCCATGAAGGCGATTGTTTCAGTTTCACTGGGAAGGAGAGAAGCAGTGGCACAACTCCCATTCACAACGACAATTGGACACATTCCTGGTATGATCAAATCAAGGGACTTGTTTGTTGGAAAAACAAGGAAGAGAATAGGCTTAGACCCTCATATAGTACATGAATAAGAATTGTGCTGATGCAGTTCACTTCACCCTCATATAGCCAAGAGCTTTTACCTGGATGGCTTCATATCTTAGTTGTGTAGTAGTTGTAATAGCAATTTATTTGTCTACACGAAATTAGTTGAAAAGGGATTTATATTTGGTAAAATCTAAGACTTATTATTCAATGATTTAAGTTGATTTTAAGTTAAATTGTTCTTTAGTTGTTAACTTAAAACTTATTTCTTATTTCTTACTTTGATTATTAAGGTTGTTTAGTAAAATTAACTTAAAATTTATTCTTAATTATCAAATTGATATATTTATCCTTATTATAAATACATAAGATAATTATAAAGTATTTATTATAAGAACCGTGGATATAAATAAACTCATAGTTGTAAACTTTACTCTTATTATATATGACAAAATGAGGTGAAAATGATTAGAGATTAAGAATAAATTAACTAATTCGACTTAATACTTAAAATTATTTTTAATTTTAAGTTGTGATATTAAGTTATTTTATCAAATAATTTTAATCTATTTAATAATTTAAATTAAGTTACAAAGTTGCTTCAAGTCAACCAATTGTCTGCCAAGCTATGGTAACCTTCACCTAAAATTTAAAACAAAACACAAATTTTGATTTGAGAACACTGAAACCAATTTTATTTTCAGTTTGGAGGCCCAAAGACGGTGGCTAAAATTGGAAAACCGATTTTAAATCGATTTAGAGTCACAAGAGAAGCGCATTGGCAATGCTTGAAATGGAAATTTTGATTTCAAAATCAATTTTAGAGTGGGTCAAGGCAAAGAAGGTAGTAGGTAACACAGGAAAAACCGATTTAAATTAAAGATATTGGATGTTATTTTTATTATTAATAAACAAAGTTTTTTTCCTTAATATCCTTATTTTAAAATCTAAAATTTGATTTTTGATTGATTATGTATTATTTTGATCCGGTTATGATATTCATGAAGGAAAAGAAATATCAAATCATATATGAAAAATTACCTATAGAACTACACTAATTTTCAAAGAAAAATTACATGGATTTGCTTAGATGAGTAGTGTACTTCTCCTAAGGTTCGTATACTAACCTACACTTATATTTATCTTCTCATCAAATGTTTACAGAATCTGATTATTGAATCGAAAAGTTATTGGTTCACGGTTCACGGTTCACTAGTTGGATTAGCGGTGGAACCGATGAAGTCATAAATATATAATTTATATATTATTTAAAAATTAAAATTTTATTTGAAAATAAAAAAATTAGTTTCAAATTAGAAATTTAAATTAATATCAGAATTATTTATTTTTAAATCAAAAACTTATTGTAAAATAAAAAATTTATTTAAAATTATAATGCTTCATTAATTTAAATTAAAATAATAAGTTTTAAAAATCATAAAGTTAAAAATAAAAAATAAAAAATAAAATTTAAAAATATAAAATAAAATAAATAATAATAGAGATGAACTAATAAAGTAAATAAAAATAATTTGAAAAGGTAGGGGGAATAGGGGTCATTGGAAAAGGAAATAGGAGGGGGTGGGTGGTGGCTAGGGGTTGAGAAGAAGGAAGGAGGGTGATGTGGACCCGCATTTTTCACATGTGTCCCCACTCAAAATAACAGGACTAGCTTTTTATTTGTGAAAAAAATGATTTTTTTTTAAAAAAGTTGAACTAGCAAGTTATTTTAGTTTATTTTTAAAAGAGAAAATAAAATAAAAAAGAAAACCCTATGTCACTCCTTAGTTGGAAAATATGTGTTTGCAAAAATCGAATCTAGATTCAAGGTTAGATTATCTATCGAAAATGTATAGTAAAAAGCCGTAACACTCCTCTAAGTCCGTACACCTAGGATCTCTACTAAACGAATTGAAGAAATCATGTCAATTAATTAATTAATCTGGATACCAAGATTATGGATAATTAATTAATTTGGATACAAGGATTATGGACACAAATCAATGTGCACACAAATCAATGTGCAGGATAATAATCATAAAAAATATTATAATAATGTACAAGTAAATAACAAGAAAATTATGTACATTGAGTTAACTAATTAAAAGAAATGTTTTTTTTAAAAAAAAAGTTTTTTCAAGAAATTTTATAGGGGTTTATTAAAAACAATTTCAAATTAACGATTTTAATTAATTAATTAATTCAATTTAATTTGTATAGAATTTTCAAGGAAGTTGTAGAGTTGTTTTGTTTTCTTTTTTGTTTCCCATCGAGCCGTTCTCCTACCAATATGCCACCTCTGTCTATCTCGCTGCCTTCGATTGTCACCTTTCAGTCATTTAAGCCATGCAAAACCAAAGAGAGAGAGAGAGAGAGGTGAGAGCCCATGTTCAAGAGATGGTAATAGCCCAATAAGTAAACAAAGGCTCGAGCCCAAATCCAAACCAATAGCCTAATTAAAAAATTCAACAAATAGAGCCAAAATGAAATGTATAAACAAATTAGGGCCCAAAAACAAAACTCATTAATCTAATAATCTGACCCAAATCAACAAGCTAACCCAAATGGAGGCCTAAACAAAACAGGGGTTTAAATCTTATATGCAAAGCCCAAAACTAAGCCAAAAAATGGGCCCAAATCTACAAACAGTTATTGTAGAGATCAGAAGAGGAAAACTTATCAAGTTTTGAAGAACCCTAAAGGAAAAACTGAAGTGGCGACCATAAACGAAGGAGTGGTGGTTGATGGTGGTGTGATAGTGAAGATGCGAGTGGGCATTGTCAGAGGTGTAGTCGACGACGAAGGTGGGTGGAGTGAAAAAAAGAATAAAAAAAGAAGGTGAAAAGGAAATGGAGATGTGAGAGAAGGGATGTGTGAGAAGGGAGTGGTGGGTGGTGCCATCGTTGATGGTCGACGATTATGCGACGACTAGTGGAATGGGAAAAAAGTTGTCGGTTAGCGAGAGAAACAGATGAAAAAGAAATGGAAAGAAAAAAGAAAAGAAAGAAAATGAGAGAAATAGAAAATGAGGTGGGAGGTTGTTAGTGGGATAGAAAATAGGTATGGGTGAGAAAATTAAGCAAATGCACAACATGAAAATAAACACCAAAAGATTTCAAGTACGAATGATGATATGAGGATAGAAACTGCAAGACGTGAAAGACAATGACAAAAATTGGATATAATGTCAATGGGGATGAAGAAAAGGTTACATCAAAAGGAAATGATAACTAGTTCATCTCAAAGTGCTGAGAAGGATCTACCATAAGTAAATGGAGCGATGGAATGGGTTGATCAAGAGACATCCTAGAATCCAAACAACCACATGTGACTCTATATCAAATACTATCTCAACATAGCCATAAAATGGAAATACCCTCACCCACACACGTACTCAATGAACTAATGACCTTTGTGAAGAATCCACCAACACATACATGACGAGATATCCTCACAGGAACAATCCTAATATACCCAAAAGAAGGAAATCTTCTCACCTACAAACTTACCCAAAGTACAAATGAACTTAATGGAGGGGTCATCAACACATACAATCATGCATAAGAAAAAGAGTTTTATTTATTTGTTTATTTTATATACGCTTTCCACAATTGAACATATGTGATCAGTAACATGAATCCTCTATTAGACATGTATATCTAGCAAACTACATCCCTCATCCAAATACAATCACTATTTTGAGAAAGAGAAGAGCCCACGAAACCCCCGAATCTCAAGATCAAACCCACAAGGAGATGAAATGAGGAGTGATATGATCCTTATCAACACAAATGAACAACACCAATCCATTGTGATAGGTGATGAAACAAAATGTAAAGAAAGAATGAGGATAAAAATGTTAAAACAAGGAAGCAAAAGTAAACGACAACAAACCAAGAAAAAAAAGGAATGCTCGATGATGACAACTTTATAAAAGTGTAGTTTGAAAGATAAGAAATGAAAATACAAACAAGGAGTAACACAACATCCCTCCAAATCCAATCACCCATAAAATCTATGACCACACATCTTACTCACTTCGGGGTCCTAACCTAATGCGAAAAAGGTAGTCAAGGCAATAAGAAACAAAAGGTCATTACTTTTGCGAGGCTCAAATGCTAGAAAAGGATCATATGAAATGTAAAGGTGATAAGGTATAGGGCTACCTGAAATGAAGGCCACCCATCTTCTAGCCATGGTCTCAAACATAATACTTCTTCAGTTGATCTACATTGGTCGACTCTGAAAACTAATTTCTGTCCAAATCCATTCGCCATGCTGTCCACTCTGGGGTAAACTCCCTAATAAAGTAGGGCCTTGTAGACCCTCCATTTTATCTTCCTAGCACATGTCCTATTAAGTATTTGTGCGATACTTTACAACAATTCCTTGGTGGCCCATTACTACTCGTGTACCCTATATTTTCTAAGCCATCTTGGGGACTTTGGTTGAGGGATTTATCTAACTCCATTGTAACTCTTGACAACCCTAATTTAGGTACACTTGGCCTATTAGGCACCACCCTACGCCCACTTAGGCATCCTAGGTCCATTTAGGCACACTTGGCCCATTAGGCACACTTGGCCCATTAGGCACACTTGGCCCATTAGGCACCACCTTAGGCCCACTTAGACACCCTAGTGTCACGGACTTAGTCGTTCACTAAGCTTGTGCGGCACTTAAGCAAGTCAAGACGCTTGATCTTGCTAAGTCAGCCTTGATCCCAATGCTTAGCTTGCTAGGCTAAGACGCTCACGACTCGAAAGCTTAAGAAGCTTAGTAGGCAACTCTTTAAAGAATGGAAGCTCTTATTAACTCAAGAAAGCCTTTACAAGTGCTTGGAAGCTCACTTGCTTGGTTAGGAAGTGATTTGGGTGGTGCCTTGGCCAAATGAGGGCTTCACCTATTTATAGGCACCAATGGAACTCTCTGGAACCTTGGAGGGTTCCTTACAAATCAAGAATATTCTAGAACTCCGTACACTAATCTATGTACAACCCTATGTACAAAAATATACAAGAGATCTCTAGAATTCTCTAAAAAGCCTTGGACTCCTCTCATGCCTTCCACCATAGTGTAGAGATGTGTGGACATCTCTAGCCATCTCTAGAACCTTCCACACTCTTCCCACTAATGTCTTAGTGTAGATGGCTCTAGGAGTCTCCAGAAGCTTTCCTCCTCCTATATAAGCCCATGGGGAGGGTCATTTGAAGCATCTTGTGACACTCTCCCCCACCTATGCCTTCGACGTCCTCGTCGTTGCCTCTTTCTGAAACCTCTCGATGTGTTTCCAGAATCTTCTCAAGGAATCTACATGTTCCCAACTTACCTGCCTCTTAGGTAGTCCTTTCCATTGGACTAGATACTCTATCACAGAAGGGACCCCTTGTCTCCTAGTGACCCGTTCAGCCAGGATATTCTTCACCTCCTTCTCTCGTGAGGCTTCAGATGGATGCAAACCCATGCACTTTCGATGCTTAGAGTGTTGTTTCCTCTTACCCATTGAGTTCACCTTTCCCTTGGTGACCTCTTCCATGTGTGTGCGGGCTACCTCAGCTCGCTTCCTTTGTTCCTCCTTTACTTGCACCCCTGCTAGTAAGGAGGTCTTAGGTGTACTAGGCTTTGGGTTGAATTGGAGGGCACCTAGTAGCTGCATTGAGCCCATATGTGCTTCAACCTCCTGCTCTCTCTCCTCGATCATGCCACTAAGCGCCTTCCTCTTCGGACAATCCCGTGCCCAATGTGGACCGTCACATAGGAAACATTTGATTTTAGGCGTGAACTCCTTCCTTTCCACCTTACCCCTTCCTTATCGAACTTTAGGCGTCTTGCTTGATCCCTTTTTAGGAGCATTGTGGTCCCTTAGAACCTCGTCTCCCCTACCCATGGCATGGCTATCCTCCAAAGACTCAATCTTAGAGGAGTCTCCCTTCTTATAATCCATTAAAGACTTTGCTACTGCCATAGCAATGGCTAAGTCTTGAACACCTCAGCGCCTTAATTCCTGCTCGGCCCACCCTTGTAGGTTATCCATGAAGTTGAATAGCAACTCCTCCTCAGTCATGTTAGGAATCTCAAGCATGAGTGAAGAGAATTCCTTGACATAGTCAAGTATCGAGCTTGTGTGCTTGAGACTCCTCATGTTTTTCCTAGCCAAGTAAGCCACGTCCTTAGGGTAGAACTGCCTCTTATTCTCCCTTTTGAAGTCCTCCCACGTCTCTATGGTGTAAATGCCTTTCTCCATATTGGCAAACCTCCGACGCCACCATAGAGTAGTTGTGTCAGTAAGGTAGAGGGTTGCAGTTCTTACCTTAGTCATTTCATCGGTCAATGCGATAACCTCGAAGTATCGCTCCATATGCCATAAGAAGTTATCCAACTCCTTGGCATCCCGTTTGCCACTAAACCCATGTGGCTTCGGCACCTCCACCCTAGATGCCTCCTGTGTGGCCATGACCCGTGCCGACATAGCAGCCTTGTAGATGGCCAACTCTTGCCTAACCTCCTGGTCTCGAGACTTCATTCGAGTGGCCAAGGCTTCTATCCTTGACTCCATGCTAGCAAGCATGCTCAAGACCTTTCCTTGGAAGGAAACAAACTCCTCGTGCGACACTGGCTGAACCTATAAGACTAATACCCTCTCACGAAGGTCTTGGATCTGCTCCCTTAGATCCTCTAAGCCCTTCTCCATGCCTTGCTCGATCAAGTCCAACCCCTTCCGAGTGTTAGCCATGGCTAGCTCCACCTTGGCTAACCTTGCCTCTATGTTGGCAACGACATCATGAGATTTATCCTTCTTGCCCCTACCCCGTGCAGTAGGGTCAATCTCCCTCCCACGGGTTTGCTCGCTAGTCTCCTCCACGTTAGAGCCCAACATGCTTCCTTTACTATGCCCGCTTCGTAGCCACGCTCTGATACCACTTGTCACGGACTTAGTCGTTCACTAAGCTTGTGCGGCACTTAGGCAAGTCAAGACGCTTGATCTTGCTAAGTCAGCCTTGCTCCCAATGCTTAGCTTGCTAGGTTAAGACGTTCACGACTCGAAAGCTTAAGAAGCTTAGTAGGCAGTTCTTTAAAGAATGGAAGCTCTTATTAACTCAAGAAAGCTTTTACAAGTGCTTGGAAGCTCACTTGCTTGGTTAGGAAGTGATTTGGGTGGTGCCTTGGCCAAATGAGGGCCTCACCTATTTATAGGCACCAATGGAACTCTCTGGAACCTTGGAGGGTTCCTTACAAATCAAGAATATTCTAGAACTCCGTACACTAATCTATGTACAACCCTATGTACAAAAATATATAAGAGATCTCTAGAATTCTCTAAAAAGCCTTGGACTCCTCTCATGCCTTCCACCATAGTGTAGATATGTGTGGACATCTCTAGGCATCTCTAGAACCTTCCACACTCTTCCCACTAATGTCTTAGTGTAGATGGCTCCAGGAGTCTCCAAGAGTCTTCAGAAGTTTCCCTCATCCTATATAAGCCCATGGGGAGGGTCATTTGAAGCATCTTGTGACACTAGGCTCATTTAGGCACACTTGGCCCACTTAGGCACCCTAGACCCATTTAGATATACTCAGCCCATTAGGCACCACCTTAGGTCCACTTAGGCACCCTAGGCTCATTTAGATACACTCAACCCATTAGGCATTGGCTTAGGCCCACTTAGGCACCCTAGGCCCATTAGGCACCACCTTAGGCCCACTAGGGCCATTTAGATACACTCAATCCATTAGGCACTGCCTTAGGCCCACTAGGCCCATTAGGCACCACCTTAGGCCCACTTAGGCACCCTAGGTCCATTTAGGCTCACCTTGGCCCACTTTTGGTTCGCCTTGGCCCACTTTTATCTAGTCTTGCTTAGGTCATCTCTCAAGTAGGGTTGTATGTCTTGTATGACTAGCACGTGCTTGATTTTCTTGATTTTATTTTATCTTATTTATTTATTTTATTTTTATTCTTATTTCTTTTTTATTTTTTTAATATTTTTATTATTGTTGCATGCATTTAATAATTATATTTATTTTGTTTACCTTTTTTTTGTTATTTACTTAATTAATAGAAATTTGCTTGAATTGCTTTGACTTTAAATATGCATTGGTTGCCTAATTAAATCAAGGAATTACGTAATTTAGTTTTTCTTGTTTTTATTTTTTTATTTTTCTTTTCTTTTTAATCTTCTTTTATTTTATTTATCAATCTCATGATTTTCATTAGTTTCATTTTTTTAATTTTTTAAGCTTATTTTATTTTGTTTTGCATGAGGAAACGAGGACACATATGAGAATAAGGAAGACAAGGTACAAGATTTATAGCAGGAGGTACAAGCACTCCACATCGCTATTGAATCATTGTGACTAAGGCCTAAATTTTTAGATGCTTAGGCACTAGAAGTTGGGAAGACTGAAAACTAGGGTTTTTTGTGAGCTTGAAAGCAGGGAGGTAGGGGTGGTAGACGTTGGTTCCAAGCTTCTCAAAGCTGGATTCACTGTTCCAGATCAAGCTTTTTCCATGTTAATTCCTACTCAAATGAAACGCACACTTGAAGATGGACCCTTGACAGATAGTTCATTATTTAGGACATTACTATTAATCCAATTGTGCGAGGTTTTATTAGAGATTGGGATGCCATGGAAGATTTATTGAATCATGTTCTCTACACTAGCCTCGGATGGGAAATGGGCAATGAAGGACATATTTTATTTACAGACCCACTTTCAACTCCCAAGGCTTTCAAGGAACAATTGGTGCAATTGATGTTTGAAACAATGCTATTGGACAAATCTCAGGCTGCACTATTGATATTGGTCATGGGAAGATAGATATTGCACTAGTAATTGAAGGTGCAGTTCAGCACATTATCTCGAGAAGATTTGAAATTGGAGGTGTTGATTTGACAAAGTTGCTTGCTCAGGAACTTGATAAATCCAACCCAACAGTGAATCTCAACATAACTGACGTTGAGAGGTTAAAAGAACAATATTCATGTTGTACTGAAAATGAACTTGCTTATGAGAAGATCCTTGATGTACAAGGTTGAATGGAGGAATATGCCAAGATGCACCTAAAACGGAACAATGCACCATTCAAGGATGAAATGCAGCAATTTGTTAAAAAGATAAAGGATCTGATACAGAAAGAAATGCTTTTCTTTTAGCAAGGTGGTCCAATTATCATGTTATAGATTGAGAATGAATATGGAAATGTTGAAAGCTCATTTGGTCAGAGAGTGAATGACTATGTAAATGGGTTGCTAGAATGGCTCTTGAGCTAGAATGCTGGGGTTCTTGGGTTATGTGTTTGCAAGTTGATGCTCCTAATATTATTATGAATGCTTGCCATGGATTTTGTTGTGAGAGTTTTTGGCCAAATTCATCAAACAAACCTAAAATGTGGAGGCTGGCTGGTTTAAGAATTGGGGTGGAAAGGACCCATGTTGTACTGCAAAGATCTTTATTATTCGGTTGCCCACATCCCAAAACTATTACATGTATCATGGTGGTACCGATTTTGGTAGAATAGTTAGTGGTCCATACATTACGACATCATGTGATTATGACGCAACTCTGGATGAATTTGGTAATCTGAACCAACCAAAACAGGGACATTGGAAGGACCTCCAGACTATTTTGAAGTGAATGAGAAGGAATCATGCTAGTCTAAAAAGGAAAAAAAATTTCAACACATCTCGGGAAGAGACATCGGGAATAAGGGGAGAAGATTTTTTTGGATTTTTTCTGGCCATTGAAGCTATAAGAGGAGAAGGATATTGAGATGAAAAGAAAATAGCAGTACAGAAGCCAATTATTGAAGACCTCCAATCCATCTCCGTCTATGGCCATGTCTTCCACGAATTCTGTTTGTAACAGTGGGTCGAATACTGTGCGAGTAAAAAGAAGAACAACTGTCCTGTGTGCAAGCAGACTTGTTTTGTGAATGGTGTTAATCGACTTTACTTTCAATCAATCAACGATGCGAGCGGTTCGATTGTATCAATCCAAGGGCATTACGTAGAGAAGTCAAGAGATTGGAGGTAAAGGTAGTGGGGTTTCACTTTCGTTTTGGAACGGAACTAGAAGGATCTTAAGGAGCTCAATGAGGAGTTGCGCCTTTGCAATGAGCAGAAGAGGAATAGGATGGAGTACAAGCAATTTCTTGAATCTTGTGACTTTATTAAGGTGAACAACCCATGGCGGAAAGTTCAAGATCGCCTAGAGGATGATGAAAGATGCTCCCGACTTGAAAAAATCGATCGCTTGGAGATTTTCTAAGAAATATTTATGACCTAGAGAGAGAAGAAGAGGAAGAGAGAGAAAAGTTGATAGAGAGAGATATCAAAGCGTGAAATTGGATGCTTGTAACTCAAGAGGCATAGAAATCTCGTCTCTCTCGAAAAACCTACTAGATTCGATCTACTTTCAGCTATTGAGCAGGTTCTGTTAGTGATGAGAGGTCTACTTATACTAATGCATCCTTTTTAAAGATGTGAAATGAGAGGTTCCTGTCTCAAACTGCTTGATGACTTGCTTAAAATTAAAGGTGTATGAGATGAATTCAATGACCGGAACAGCAAGATAAGGTGTCATAGTCTATTCATGGAGAATGTTGAAAGTCTCAATGAAATTGTTTTCTCGAATGGAGACATCTATGTTGGCGATTTTAAAGGTGTTTTGCATCATGGGAAGGGAAAATATACATGGTTGGATGGAACAGTCTATGATGGTGATTGGGAAGAAGGAAAAATGATCGGGAAAGGACAAATATTCTGGTTCACGGGGGCAAAATATGATGGTGACTTTCTTGGGGGTTTTCTTCATGGTTGATTACTACTCAAAAAGTGCTATTTGATAGCTTGTAATTAACCCTTTTAAACACTTTTGAGTAGTAGTTATCACCTTTTAACCCAATTAACAAATTAAGGACCCTTGCAATCAATTCTAATCAAATTGTGTTAAGTTTTGGTATTTTGATAGCTTTTTGATCACCAAAGCAATCCGAGATTGAGGAGAGTTCTTTGGAATCCATGGCAAAGCAATGGAAAGCTCAGAAACATGAAGAACCAAAGCTTTGAAGTCCTTTTCCATAAGCAAATCCAGAATGCAAGGAGTATGGGATCCTCCCTAAAAAAATGCCACGTGGCTCTCTCTCCTTTGTGTTGATGCCTTGCGTCCCAGTGATCCACGTAGCTGCCAAGTGGACGCACGCTTTCAACCCAGATTGAGTTATGGTTCAGTTTTCCCTGCAAAAGATGCTCGGACAGGGCGTCCGGACACACCATCGGAGGGCGGCGGAACATGGGCTGTGGCAGGCTGTCGGAATGACGTAGCAAGGCTTGCTCACTTTAGTCAATGATCTGGACAACATATCCGGATAGGATATGCTATCGTCCGTGTTGTGATGATCGCGAGTGCCGTGTGCTTCTCCTTGAGGGAGTCCGGATAGGAGAGCGCGCCACGTTTCCTCTTGGGGAATCCGGATGGAGTTGCTCCGAATAGCGATGCGCGCTCTGTGTCATCAGGGGGAGGGGTCCCTACACCTTGCACACGCAGACGGTCCCCCTTGTGACGCGTGGCATAGCTCATTTCACTTAGGAAAGAATTTTGTCCGGTCGACGTTCCACCTTCTCCGGATATCTCACATCCGGAATTCTGTTCGGCCGACGTTCCACCTTCTCTAGATATTTCACATCCGGCGCCTGACGCTGGATGAGAGAGGAGGGCGTTTCAACTTCCCCGGTTAGACATGTCCAGATCCTCTGATAGCGCTTACCCGGAGAGTTTCGTAGCCATTTTGCACAGTGCCGCGGTTTTCTCCTGAAGCTTCCCGATATGTGCGACCGAAATTTTGAGATATTTTTCTTTAAATATTTGATGTCTAAATCCCCAAACTCTCCTTGTAACCCACCTATCATAGGATTCCTTAGTCTTTAAGCAAGAACAAAGGGGTGAATAACCTCTTATATATAGTTGTAATTTTCTTTGAAAGAGAGAGCGGGGAGCTTGTTCTTAGACGCTTTGTATAGTTTTTGGAAAGAAGTAAAATTGAGAGTTTTTGCTCTACTTTACCTACTTGTTTTGATTGTTTATTTTCTTCTAATTTTTCTTACTAGCCAAACAAGCTCTAAGGAAGTTTCCTCAGAGAATGAGTGGCTAGACTTTTAGTTCCTTGGAGCCAAGGTTGCCGGGAAAGGTTCCTAGTGCAAGAATTTATAGCTTTGTGGTTTCAGCCATTAATGAAGAGAAAGTGTGATCCTTTAATGATTTCTATGTTTTTAGTTAACTCAAAACACCTTCAATTCACTTGAGCCAACACTTGTTAAGGCAAGTGATCTCCGTCCATGGAGATGTACTAGTTTACCTCTTGCGAGCTTTTGGGAAGTGACTTGAAGGTAGGATTTTCTAGAATTGCTAACACTTGGAAAGCTTTTGGACTCCAAGGAGACATCCATTAGTTATGTCTTGCGAGCTTGAGAAGGGAAGTCCAAAGTTAAAGATCACCTTGAATGGTAAATGCTAGGTGAGAGGCACGAGCCATTACAAGTTGCATCAGTGAGAAGGAATTAGAGCTGAAATCCATTTAAAGGATACATCTGTACAACACCGGTTAGAGAATTGACTATATGTTAATTCTCTAATAAGAGAAAATGAACCAAATGACCAGAGCTCTGTTTTTGCATAAGGAACCTCCCCTGTGAACCCAAACCTCCAAGGAATGTTTTTCTTCATAAGTAATTTCCATTACTTTCTTTTTAGTTAGCTTGAAACAAAACCTCGTTCAACCAAAGTTGGTGTTTTATTTCTTAAGCTAACCTTGAAATGAAAAAGCACCAATTTAACTTTGAATTGGTATCAGTTGTGAGTTGAAAACCCTTCCCAGAGAACGATCCTAGAGCCACTATGCTATATTAGCTAAAGCTATCCTAATGCATGGTGATATAGGTTATAAATTTTGTTGATTACTCTCTCAATCAAAGAGCACCAGCTGGACATGAATCAGCTCAGACACCAATTGGGAACAAATCAATGGTTCTGACACCCTAGTTAGATTTGATGGTTCTAATTATAGTGGGTCTTGGAGGATGAACATTCAGCATGGGCTTGGAAAAAAGCAGTATTGTAACTCAGACGTTTATGAAGGTTTGTGAAAAGAGTGAGTACATGAAGATTGTGATAAGTATGCTTGGAATTCTGGAAACATTTATATTGGAAATTGGAAAGAGGGCTCCCACTTTGAAGATCCACAACACGCACTCCACATGAAAAAGCAGTCCACAAGGGAGACCTTCACAGGTTGCATCCTTGGATCTGCACATGTACTATAAGCGAGAGGGCGTGGCCATCCAAATGAAGGAAAAAAGATTTTTATTAATCTCCATGGGGTGCACTATGAGTTTGATGAAAAGAAAAGTGGTAGCATTCAAATTTTTTTTTTTTTGGAATACAACCATACAATGGGGATTCTCCAAGGCTGCCACTTTAGGGTGAGATTTTTTTTTATAGAAAAGTGGCAGCAGGTCGCACTTTGAGAGGGTGAGATTTTTTTGAAAGAAAAGTGGCAGTAGGTTGCACTTTGAGATGGTGAGATTTTTTTGAAAGAAAAGTGGTAGTAGGTTGCACTTTTGAGAGGTCCACATCCCAATTTCCATAAAGATCTTCATGGTATCTTCAAGAGAACCATGCACACCACTGATCCAAGCAAGTAGACCGCATCTTCCAAAGGTAAGTGAGTTTCCTTGTTCTTTGGTTTTTTGATTTCTTTTTTATTCATTAGTTTATTAGCTATTTTTTATTAGATTGAAAATTAGAGTTTTGTTTGTTAATTTTTTTATTCAATTTAGTTTTTGAGTCTCTAAAGTTTTAGTCGATTAATTTATTTGGTTTTATGTCATCATCATCTTGTTTTTATTTAATTTTAGTTCCTGGGTTTGTCCTAACTAATTCGTGTGATGCTTTAAAATATTAGTGGATTAATTTATTTGATTCTACATCATTATCATCATGTTTTAATGTTATTTATTTATTTTTTTATTTCATCTTAATTGATTCATTTAATGCTTTGGGTTTTTAGGTGATTAGTTCATTTGATTCTATATCATTATCACTATGTTTATTAATTTCGGTTATTTTTTGGATTGATCATATTTGGTTTACGAGTCTTTAGTATTTTAATTATTTAATTTATCTTACCCCTTGTCATTATATTCATGTTTTAAGTGTGTTAAGCTCTAGTTCCTGATTGATCCTTACTCAATTCGGGTGTTTTAGAATTGTAAGCTCTTATGGTACTACATTTTATATTTCCTTAATCATAAGTTTGTGTGTTCGATTGATCTAATTTAATTATTGATTATATCCTCAGTTTATGCGCTTGATTAATCCTTGTTAGTTATTGATTGATATTTGGTTGACTTTATTTGATCTAAGGTCGTTTAGTTATTTGCTTTGAAATTTGTTCGTTAAATTTAATTCACGGAGGTCGTCGGACAATAGTGAAGATTAACGTCCATTCTCACCACTTTAGTTTACCCAGTTGTAAAAATTTTCACTTTGTGAATTCATTTTCTTTTGTTTTGCTTGGTATTTTGTTTCTTATGTTTTGGTTGTTTTCAAATTAATTTTTTATATATTTTAAAATAAAATACTTTTCTCAAAAGATCCCTTTGAAAATTCTATTTTAAAAGTAATTCATTTAGAGTTCTTAGAATCAAAATCTCATTTTTTTTTAAATAATATGCAACCATATCTTGATCGGTTTGCATCTTTCTCAGTTTTCAATGGAAATTTTGGTTTTGAACAAAACACGAATCAAAACTTGTAGTCCTAAATAAATGGGATGATTCTAGGCTAAATTTGTGTGTATCAATTGGGGACTTGATGAAACCCCAACATAAGAAAAATTTTCAAACTCTTCCTTGTTGCCAGTTTTCACTCAGCTACTGACGCTTTAGCTTTAAAATTCTTTTTAACAACTTTAGAATATTTAAATTTTTTTCCAAAACTTGTATGATTTTCCTCACTTCTTGAACTTGAATTTAAAATTTTGTCTTAGTTAGAAAACCATTCTGGAATAGAAGATATAAATGAGTCTTTAGGGGGCTCTATTTTCACCCAATTCTAGATATCTGAGATCTTTTTGCAAAAATAAAATACCAGACGACTTTTTAAATTTGATTCAACATTTTTCCTCAATTATAGGCTTCTTGAAATTGATCTTGGACACATAAAATATTAAAAAAATATGCCTTTTTGAGGGAGATATGATTTTTCAAAGTTGTGCCTACTGTGCATGCTGGATTCTAGACATCTTATTAGCTTGAGTGTTTCAAAAATATTTTTGAGTACTATCTGACCCTGAATTTATTTTTTATGTGATATAAACACTTCGAACGTTGTATGTGATTTTTTGTACGAATTTATGTGATGTCTTATCATTTTTTTAAAAAAATCGTTTATGCATGTCACTATTTTTTTTACCTAATCTGGATCTTCTAGAACTTTTGGGTATCTTTGCTGTAATTTGTCATTCGAATGAGTGTTTGGATTTTGGTATCTTGTTCTAGATATGTAGGAGTTGCTTCCTGAAAATTTTTGTGATTAAATTCCACTCCAAGACATTTTTCTTAGCAATTGTTTTGTGATGTTCCCTTTACTATATGCATGTTGATGACTCAGTACTTGCTTGAATTTATCATATGCTTTTAGAGTCATTTGACTTACCTTGGATCACTTTTGGCTTTGGTACTGTATATTAGATATAATAGAGATGTTATATAATTTATACTTGTCCTAACCATTCTAACATTTTTGGAGGAATCTTATAAATTATGCATGCTATCCAGGTACGCTTTCTATCACTCACTTTTTGGAATTATATGAACATGTATACTATTGAAGACCATATTTATGTTTGATGTAATCCTTTGATGCTTAGATGTATGTTTGATTCTCTATGATTAAATACATGTCGTATGCTATATTTCTATACTAACTTTGATGTTTTATGATAGCGCTTGAGAAGCAGTTCAGGTACACACTTTGACTCTCTTTTATGATCATGATTTGACTTTCTGACTTGACATGTTAATTCTGAAATCACCTTAGTCTACCTAGGTACCTTCAATCAATTAATTAATTGCCACATTCTCTTTGACTTAGTCAATAGAGACATTTTTAGGGCTTAGAGGGGTGCTACCTTTTAGAGGTACCTTCCCAATAGGTAACTTGATCCCCAGACCTAGACTTGGGTTTTTCGAAGACATGCTTTTCCAAAAACTTATGGAGTCACTTTTTTTAGGGTTTTTTTTTCTTGTTTTATTTTCCCTTTTAAAATAAAATAAAATAAGTGGCTACTCCGACTTTTCCAAAACTGAAAATTTTCACCAATACAAAAGCGAGTCTTGTTGATCAAGTGGGGGCGCATGTGAAAAATGCGGGTCCATAGGTCTACTCTAGTTAGACCCGAACTTGCCACAACGGTCTCTAATCAATCCTTTGAGAATTCTCAATACCAAATCACCTTTCTGAAACTGTCTAGGTTTGACCCGTTTCCTAAAGGCACAAGTCATTTTCTTCTGATAAGTTTGAACATGATCTGTTGCCCTTAATTTCCTCTCATCCAAAAGCTTAAGCTAATCAAATCATGCCTGAGCCCACTCTATCTTAGAAATCTGCTGCTCCAGGACTACTCTCAATGAACCTATATTTGTCTCAAAGGGCATAATGACCTTAATACTGTATACCCAAGAGTAAGGTGTAGCTCTCGTAGAGGTGTGAAAAGAATGATATGCCCACAAAGTGAAGGGGAGTTTCTCTAACCAATCTCGAGAAGTCTTAACCATCTTCCTCAAAATCCTCTTAATGTTTTTATTCGTAGTCTCTACTACACCATTAGTTTGTGTCCTATATGCGGAAGATCTGTGATGTTGGATACCATGTTTTTGTAACAAAGTGTCAACCTCAGGTCGAAAATGTTCCCCTATTGAAATAAACTCATGAAGTACTCCATAACGACAGATGATATGTGATATGATGAAATCGGCAATTCTAGCAAATGTCAGCTTCACATATGATGCAACCTCCACCCACTTGGTGAGGTAATCGATGGCAATAAGGATAAGCTCATGGCCATTGGAAGCCTTTGGTGAAATCTTCCCAATAATATCAATGCCTCATATAGAAAACGACCATGGTGAGGTTAATGCATGCAAATCTGATGGTGGCATATGAATAAGGTCACCATGTATTTGACACTCTGGACATCTCTAGACGAATTGATAACAATCGGTCTCTATGGTTAGCTAAAAATAACCAATCCCCATGATTTTCCAAGCTAGCATGTGACCCCCCATATGCAGTCCACAAACTCCAGCATGAACCTCTCTCATCACTCGATTTGCAGAGACTCGATCTAAGCATAATAAAAAGATACCATCAATTGAACATTTATATAGTGACTTCCCATAAATCACAAATCTAGTAGTTAACTGTCTCAATGCTCTCCAATCCTTAGTTGAACAACATCGGGGTATGTGCCAAATTTGAGGAAGTGGTAGATATCATAGTACCAAGGTAGATCATCCTGGACCTCGATCTCTCCAATCATACAAAAATGGGTCGAGTAGGGCCTCGACTTAATCAGTAAAGGGCGAATGACGACGTCAATAGGAATATCCACCATAGAAGTCAGAGTACCTAACGCATCAACAAATCGATTCTGCACTCTAGGTGACCAAATTTCTCTGTAGTACCAAAATACTTAGCCTTTTAATGTAGCAACTTTGATCAAGAAAAACTAGAGAAAGAGTCACTACGACTTTTGTAGTACTCCGGGTATTGTCCTCAAGGATTGGCTTACGAAAATTGTCAATACTAGAATAAATGAATTGCTTATGTTTAAATCCTAAAGTGAAAAACAATATGTGAATAATGTGAAACTAAGTAAAAGATATTAAATTAATAACAAAATAAATATTGATTTTAAATTCAACTGATTCAAGTTTGGGATTTTCTACAATCCAACCTAGGGTATAGAAATTAGAGAAAACAAGGGTCTTTTAAGTAGTATGATCTTAGGGTTTTGGGATCCTTGGCCGCTCACGATCAAGTTGAGTTCTATAACTCAAAATTGCATTTGAAACCTAATTTTTCTTTTTTAAAACAAATTCCTAAGACCATCAAATGAATGAGATTGATTACTAGTTTAAGATTTGATTTTTTAACCCTTTCTACTCCTTATAGCTTTGTTTTGGGGCAAATAACGATAGGGAAGACGAAAATAACTAATGATCAAGAATTATCAAGAATCACTAGTATCGGGTAATGACCTACCATATAATTCCCTAAACTAACTCACAAGGATAGGATAAAAAAATCGATAAATTGTCACCCAACTAATAATTAATCTCATTCTTATAATAATTTACCCATTGTTCCTATAGGTTTCCTAGCCCTTAGGTTTTCCTGCTTCAAGCCCCAAGTTGGCTCTTAGCCTCTCATGAGGGTGATGTCACATTCACAATCCATAATAGAGTAAAATCCATAAATTGAATCAAAAGAACCTAAAATAATATATTTAATAAAGAAGAAAAAAAAAACAAACCAAAGTTCTCGTCTTCTTCTACCTTCAATGTCAAACTCTCTAGAAAAATATCCAAGATCCCTAAAACCTAGAAAAAGAATTACCTAATGTGTGGCACATTCTCATTCGCTACTTATTACAAAATAATTTCTTAAAAATGATTAAAAAATAATAAAATGGTGATTTCTAGTCGTGTGGGGTCCACTTAGGGTGGATGGAGTGCTCTAGATGCAATTCCTAGGGTAGAGGAGACGAAACATCAAAGTGATAATGGGTGAATTCGAAATTGGTGTCATTTTGAAGTGGATTTTAAATTTATAAGTTGAATTTCGAAATCATTTCAAAATGACCTTTTAGCTAGGTGCATTTGTCTTCAAATGACCATAACTTCTTCATTTCAGCTCTAATTTACACACCGTTTAAAGCGTTGGACTTCTAACTTCCCAAGCTTCAAAATGATATATAGTATATATAAAATAGGCTCCGATAAGTACTCTAAATTTGTCCTTAAATTCAGAGTATATATTGCCATTAGATTTTTAAGTTCTAAATTTCCATGCAGTTGAATCTTGCTTCATGCCTCATTTCCCATGTTTTCTTGCCTTCTTTCTTACTTCATAATGGTCATTTATCATCTTCTAAACTCATGATATCCTCATATTTACTTTACTTATGGTCCATGAGTCTTGACTCATTTATTTCCTCATTTAGCCCTTTCTTGATCTTTCAACATCTAAAGTGATTCAACTTGCACCATTTTCTTCCATTAAACCTGAGATAAGTCTCTAAAGTACAAATTAAACTCTTGGCTAGGGCCTTAGCATCGATTAGGTCAAGTTGGGTGATTTGAATGTTCTTTGGTGCACAAATCATATTGAATATGTGCCATTAGAGCACATATTTTGGTTCCAATCATCTCCCTTAACCTAAACTTTGCTAGTCCCTAGCAAATGAGAAGAGTAAAAAAGAATGAAAATTATATAATGAGATTCATGAAACCATATTGACTCAAACATGTTTCACATACAAAATACCCAAGTAGTCTAATTTCCTAGATTTGAGCAAGAGGACACAAGATATGCAATTTCTTAGCTTTCTCACCTTATCTTCGTATACATAAATGTGCATCCATGTTTAGAATTCCCCTTAGTGTCTCTTGATTTTTCCTTGATTAGTTCTTTCCACCTAAACCTCATGTGCTTAATTTTGATGTCCCCTCATAGCATTTTTCTTAAGACTTTTCTTAAACTCAAATTTCATAATTCTTTAAGTTAAAGAGCGAGGAAAATTTATTTTGATTTTTCTTTCTTAGTTTAGGAAATCTCCTTCTATATGGCATAATAGGGATCCACCAAAAACTCACAAGTGAATTTTTGAGAGCCCTACGGTCTTAAATATGAATCAACGTACCTATAGGAGCTTTGTCACCTTGAACACATGTGAGGCTTACCTTTTCACCCCCTTGAAGTTGGCATTTACCTATATCACTCGGATGTTTGCAAGCTAAGTTGCTACAACTCATAAACTCATTAGTAAGTTCAAAACAACTAAAAAAAAAACTCTAACCATATTGCTAATGATTAATTGAAAATGCAAAACTAAACAAAGGAAAATAAATAAATAAAATAAAATAAAAGAGAAATTAAATAAATAAAAGTTTTACCTAAATCTAATTTTTACCTACTGGATTTTCAGAAAATACTTCAACCCTTTTGAACATCCCCATCAAGAAAATGGATATTCTTCTCTTGTGTCTCAAATCTTTCAATGAAATGCTTTAAGTATTGACCATTAACTTTGAATTCATTACCAGTCCTCAGATTTCGAATGGTCACAGTGCCATAAGGGAAGATTTCCTTTACCACATAAGGGCCATTCCACCTTGACCTAAGCTTTCCTGGAAAAATGTGAAGCTTAGAGTTGTACAACAACTCCTTTTCACCTTGCTTGAACTCCCTTCGTAAAATAAGCTTGTCATGGTAGAATTTGTGTTTTTCCCTTACATTATGTAAGCATTCATAACTCTCATTTCGATATGCCTCAAGTTCATTCAGATCATATTTCCTTTTAGCTTTGGCTTGATCCAAATCAAAGTTCATCTTCTTTATAGCCCAATATGCACGATGTTCGAGCTCTATAGGAAAATGACATGCTTTACTATAAACAATCCGATATGGTGACATGCCAAGAATAGTCTTATAGGTTATCCTATATGCCCAAAGTGCATTACTTAATTTGGTAGACCAATATTTTCTCGTAGTATTGACTATTTTGGTGAGGATTATCTTAATATCTTGATTTGCTAGCTTAGCTTGCCCATTTGTTTGAGGGTGATATGGGGTGGACACTTTATACTTCACTCCATATTTTTGCAAAAGAGTGGAAAAGGGCTTGTTACAAAAGTGTGAACCTCCATCACTAATGATTGCTATTGGAATGCCCAACCTAGAGAAAATATTCTCCTTTAAAAATTTGACCACCACTTTGTGATCATTACTCTTGCATGCCACTGCTTCTACCCATTTAGAAACATAATCCACTCCCACCAAAATATAGAGATTACCAAAAGAATGAGGGAATGATCTCATAAAGTCAAGGCCCCAACAATCAAAGACCTCAACAACACAAATATAATTTTATGGCATTTGATACCTTGTGTTGATTTCCCCAGTTGTTGACATTGTGGACAACTTTTGCAGCGAGTGTTACAATTCTTGAACATAGTTGGCTAATAAAATCCACTCTATAGAATTTTTGTTGAAGTCTTCCTCATAGCAAAATGATATCCACAAGCTCCCTCATAGCACATTCACAATATGTCTTGTTGTTCATCCTTTGGAATACATCTCCGAATAATTTGATCTGGGCAAAACTTATACAAATATGGATCATCCCAAGCATAGTTTTTTGCTCTCGAAAGAAAATACTTCTTTGTCTCCATGTTCCATTCTGAGGGAAGCTCTCCAGTTGCCAAGTAGTTGACTATATTTGCGAACTAAGGCAACTTCTCCACTACACAAAGTGCATCATCAGGAAACTTATCATTAATCTGTGCTTCCTTGAAATGTGACTCTACTTTCACTTGGGAGAAATGATCAGCAACCACATTTTCAACCCCTTGCTTATCCTTGATTTGAATGTTAAATTCTTGAAGAAGAAGGATCCATCTAATAAGTCTTATTTTGGCATCCTTTTTGTTGAGTAGATATTTCAAGGCCGAATGATCAGTAAAAATTACTATTAAAGTTCCCAAAAGGTGGTTCTTGAATTTATCAAGTGTGAACACTACTACAAGGAGCTCATTTTCAGTAGTTGTGTAGTTCTTCTGAGCACCATTGAGGGTCTTACTAGCATAGTACACCACATATGGTTTTCCATCCCTTTGACCTAGTATGACTCCCACTGCATAGTCACTAACATCACACATCAATTCAAATGGAAGAGACCAATTAGGAGGTCTCACAATTGGTGTAGTAGTGAGAAATGACTTTAGCCTCTCAAAAGCTTCTTGGCATGCTTTAGTCCGTATGAATTCTGCATCCTTAAGCAATAAAGCACAAAGAGGTTGACAGATTTTTGAGAAGTCCTGTATGAACCTCCTATAAAAACTTGCATGCCCTAAAAATTGTCTCACCTCTTTAATAGTAGTAGGTGAAGGTAGCTTTGAGATGAGCTCAATTTTTGTTGGATCTACCTGAATGCCCTCTCTAGAAATAATATGACCAAGTACTACCCTTGAGGTTGCCATGAAGTGACACTTCTCCCAATTTAGGACCAAATCTTTCTCAATGCAAATTTTCAAAAAAAATTTCAAATTTAAGAGACAATCATCAAAGGTCTTCCCATAAACTGTATGATCATCCATGAAAACTTCCATGATTCTCTCTACCATGTCATTGAAGATATGGTTGGAGCATTACAAAGACCAAAAGGCATGCGCTTATAAGCATAGGTTCCAAATGGGCATGTGAATGTGGTTTTCTCCTAATCCTCCAATGCAATGACAATTTGAAAGTAGTCTAAATAGCCATCCAAGAAGCAATAATAGTCATGAACAGCTACCCTCTCGAAAACCTGATCTAAGAAAGGTAATGGAAAATGATATTTCTTGGTGATTGCATTCAACTTCCTAAAATCAATGCATACTCGCCAACATATAGTTAACCTTGTAGGGATGAACTCTACTTTATCATTGTTCACCACAGTTATCCCGTTTTTCTTAGGTACTACTTGAGTGAGGCTCACCCAACTACTGTAAGAGATAGGATAAATAATACTTGCATCTAAAAGCTTCAATACCTCTTTTTTTACTACATCTTGCATAAGGGGATTTAGCCTTCTTTGTGGCTGCCTTACTGGTTTTGCATTCTCTTCCAAATAAATATGATGCATGTAAATCAAGGGATTTATCCCTTTCAAATTTGAAATGAACCAACCAATTGCTCTTTCATTCTTTTTAAACACCTTCAAAAGTTTGATTCCTCACTTTTCAATTAATGTAGCTGAAATGACCACAAGTTTTTCTTCATTTTCCTCTAAATAAACATACTTTAAACCATGTGGTAGGGGCTTTAACTCTGGTTTTCTAATCTCAACCTTTCTTTTTTTGCTTTCTTCATCATTCTCAACACTGTTCAAAGACTGAATGGTACATTTTTCTTTCCACTTTGTAGCAATTTCAACATGTTCTTCCATATCATCATGGTCCATCGGTTGCTGCATAAATTGAAGACATTCATTTCCACTGTCATGTTCCTAAAAGATAACTGCATCAATCCATTCCGACAGTTAATGAGAGCATTGGCTATAGCAAGGAAGGGTCTCCCAAGAATAATTGGAATATAATTCACACCATTTTTCAACGGTTCTATATCTAACACCACAAAGTCCACTAGGTAGTAGAACTTTTCAACTTGCACCAAGACATCTTCAACTACTCATTTAGGTACTTTAATCGAACGGTCTGCTAAAGAGAGTGTAATGGTTGTAGCCTTAAGCTCTCCTAATCCTAATTGCTTATAGATTGAATATGTAAACAAATTTACATTAGCTCCCAAATCTAACAAAGCCCTTTCCACGAACGAGTCTCCAATTTAGACTAAGATGGTAGGACAACCTGAATTTTTGTACTTCACTATTGCCTTATTCTCTATGATGGCACTGACTTGCTTGGTGAGGAATGCTTTCTTGCTTAATTTAATTATTCTCTTCATAGTCCATAAGTCCTTAAGGAACTTTGCATAAGCAAACACTTGCTTGATCATATCAAGGAGTGGAATGTTGATCTTCACTTGCTTCAAAACTTCCAAAATCTCCAAAGTCTTATCCCCCACTTTGTGTCTCTGCAAGGCTGAAGGGAAAAGCAAATGATTGGAAACACTCCTTTTATCTTTACTCACAATGACTTCCTCATATTTTTCATACTCTTTCTCATTTCTAGCATTTTTCTCCACGGTTGGTTCATCTCTAGTAGGAATATCTTCAATTATCGATAACTTGGGTCCTTCATATTCTTTCCCTTTTCTGAGTGTGATAATTGCATTGCAATCTTCCTTTTGCATTTCAGAAACTTCATTTACTCATCTCAGATTTTTTTGTGGTTGAGCTAGGAACTTTCCTTTCTCTTGAGATAAACTTGCAGCAAGTTGGCTCAAAGTGGTTCAAATATCTGCTAGTTCTTGAGATGTTTGAGCATTTATCCTATTTTGATCCTCATTACACTTGTCTTGTTTCTGTATAAACTCTCTTGTCATATCTTCTAAGCTTGAGTTAGATGATGAGGTTTGATGTTGTTGTTGAAAATTTTAAGACGACATAACTTGTGGTTGAAAACCTTGATGCCTATTAGTCTAATTACCTTGAAATCAGTTTCCTGGTTGCTGAAACTAGTCATTGTTACCTCCTTTCCGTGATAGATTTGGATGATTCCTCTAACCTGGATTATAAGTGTGGAATATGGAGAATTGTTAAAATATTGTTTGTATGTCCCTAAGGCATTGGCTTGCTCTGAAAACATGTCTTGCATTGCAGGTAGAGTGGGACAAGATTGCACACCATGTTCCATAGACTTACATATCAAGCACGATTGAGTTATTCCCTCATTGAGTATTTGTACCTCTTGAACTCCCTTGGCTTCCAAATCATCCAACCTTCTCATAATGGTTACAAACTTTGCTTGGACATCTAAACCCTCTAGTAAGGTATACACTCCACTAGCTCTTGCCTTATTCATTGTTTTATCTCTAGGTGTTTCCTTGACAATTGGTTATTCCCAACTGCTAGATACCTCGGCAACATAATCAAGGAATTGAAATGCTTCATCGGGGTTTTTATTCATGAAATCTCTTCTACACATAGTTTTGAGAAGTTGTTTCATTGGTGGTGACATGCCTTCATAGAAATATGATACTAGTATCCAGTTGTCAAATCCGTGATAGGGGCATGCTAACCATCTCCCTGAATCTTTCCCAGCATGCAAAAAATTTCTCATCCTCTATAGCCTTGAAATTCAAGATCTCATTTTTCAATGCACTAGTCCTATGTGTTGGAAAGAATTTTTGCAAAAACACTTATTGTAAATCACCCCCAATTTATGATACTATAGGGTCTAAGACTGTTTAACTAAGTCTTAGTTTTATCCTTCAATGACAAGGGGAATAACTTCATGCGGAAGATCTCTAAAGGAGTATTGGCTTCTCAAAAAATTGAAACGATGTCCTCAAATTCCTTGATGTGAGAGTATGTGTTTTCTTTTTCTGTCCCCCTAGAAATGGGTAGTTGAGATACCACTTGAGGCCAAATGGTAACATGATCGTGATTTGGAGGTAGCATAAAACACAATTGTGCACTCCACTTGGGAGGATTTAGAAACTTTCTCAAAGTTCTTTGGTCCTGCATAGGTAGTCGTGGCTTGTTGTTATTGTTGTTGGATTCTTTAATCTCCTCCATATTTGGTTGAGATTCCTCAGTTGTTCTTTGAAGTTTAATTGAAATATCTCTTTCCCAACCAAGAATAACATAGAAGAAAAATATATATAAAGAAAAAAAATAAAAGAACTAAAACAAAGTAATGCACTATATCCTAGTTATGATGGTTGCCAATCCCCGACAATGACTCCAATTTCTTGACTAAACTTCTCTGTTGTACCAAAATACTTAGCCTTTTTACGTAGCAACTTTGGTCAAGAAAAACTAGAGAAAGAGTCACTACGGATTTTGTAGTACTCCGGGTATCGTCTTCAAGGATTGGCTTATGGAAATAGTCAATACTAGAATAAATGGATTGCTTATGTTTAAATCCTAAAGTGAAAACAATATGTGAATAATGTGAAACTAAGTAAAAGAAATTAAATTAATAAAAAAATAAATATTGACAACTGATTCAAGTTTGGGGTTTCCACAATCCAACCTAGGGTATAGAAATTAGAGAAAACAAGGGTCTTTTAAGTAATATGATCTTAGGGTTTTGGGATCCTTGGCCACTCGAGATCAAGTTGAGTTCTATAACTCAAAATTGCATCTGAAACCTAATTTTTCTTTTTTAAAACAAATTCCTAAAACCATCAAATGAATGAGATTGATTACTAGTTTAAAATTTGACTTTTTAACCCTTTCTACTCCTTATAGTTTTGTTTTGGGGCAAATAACGATAGGGAAGACGAAAATAACTAATGATCAAGAATTATTAAGAATCACTAGTATTGGGTAATGACCTATCATTTAATTCCCTAAACTAACTCACAAGGATAGGTTAAAAAAATCGATAAATTGTCACCCAACTAATAATTAATCTCATTGTTATAATAATTTACCCATCGTCCTTATAGGTTTCCTAACCCTTAGGTTTTCATGCTTCAAGCCCCAAGTTGGCTCCTAGCCTCTCATGGGGGTGATGTCACATTCACAATCCATAATAGGGTAAAAATCCATAAATTAAATCAAAAGAACCTAAAATAATATATTTAATAAAGAAGAAAAAGAAAACAAACCAAAGTTCTTGTCTTCTTCCACTTTCCAAGTCAAACTATCCGGAAAAAGATACAAGATCCCTAAAACCTAGAATTAAGAGAGTTTATATAATATCATCAACTACCTAACATGTGGCACACTCTCATTGGCCACTTATTAAAAAATAATTTCCTAAAAATGATTAAAAATAATCAAATGGTGATATCTAGTCGTGTGAGGTCCACTTACGGCGGATGGGGTGCTCTATATGCAATTCCCAAGGTAAAGGAGGTGAAACATCAAAGTGGGAGTGGGTGAATTCGAAATTGGTGTCATTTTGAAGTGGATTTTGAATTCATAAGTTGGATTTCGAATTCATAAGTTGAATTTCGAAATCATTTCGAAATGACCTTTCAACTTTGTGCAGTTGTCTTCAAATGGCCATAACTTCTTCATTTCAACTCTGATTTCCACACCATTTAAAGTGTTGGACTCCTGGCTTCTGAATCTTCAAAACAATATATAGTGTGTATAAAATAGACTCCGATAAATACTTTAAATTGCCCTCAAAATCAGAGTATATATTGCCATCAGATTTTTGAGTTCTAAATTTCTATGCAGCTGAATCTTGCTTCATGCCTCATTTCCCATGTTTTCTTGTCTTTTTTCTTACTCCATAATGATCATTTATCATATTCCAAACTCATGATATCCTTATCTTGCCTTTCCTTATGATCCATGAGTCTTGACTCATTTACTTCCTCATTTAGTCCTTTCTTGATATTTCAAAATCTAAAGTGATTCAACTTGCACCATTTTCTTCTGTAAAACCTAAGATAAGTCTCCAAAGTAAAAATTAAACTCATGGCTAGGACCTTAGCTTCGATTTAGGTCAATTTGGGTGATTTGACTGTCATTTGGTGCACAAATCATATCGAATATGTGCCATTAGAGCACATATTTTGGCTCAAATCACTAGGTAGATATGTATATCTCATCTCATCAAATCTCCTAACCAGTAGCTCCAAATAAGTATGGTATGGCTTCAACTTCATATCTCTAGTCTTCCAAGTGCCCTGAATTTGACTAAGTACAAGGTTAGGGTCACCAAACACCCCTATCTGTCTGATCCCAAGCTCAAGATCAATCTCTAAACCAAGGATGCATGCCTCATGCTTTACTATGTTGTTCGTAGCAGGGTCACTATCATAAAATGTCAAAAGAACTGATCTCAGGATATGGTCACCATGAGGGGATATCAACAGTACACCAATCCCATACTTGAAGTTGTTAGAAACTACATCGAAATACATACACCATCCCGAAAAACCGATCACAATAGAAATCTCCTCATCTGGAAAGTCATCATCCACTGCTCTACTGTCAGATATTGGAAGTGAGGCAAAATGATATGCGATAATACTCTCCTTAACAAACTTTTGAGAAACATATCGGATGTCAAACTCAGTCAACAACACTAACCATCTCATCAATCTACCTATAAATGCAGGTTTGTTAAACAAATATCTTAAGGAATCTAGGTGAGACATCAAATATATAGAATACCCTGTCATATAATGCCTCAATCTCTGGGTAGCCCAAACCAATGCTAAAAAGAAGCGCTCAATCATAAAATATCTCGTCTCATACTCCAACATTCTTTTATTTAGATAATAAATAGATCCCTCATTTCCTAAGTCATTGAGTTAAGCTAACGTGCATCCCAAGGCCATGTCTGAAATTGACAAGTACAAAAACAATGGGTGTCCTAGTATAGAAGACATTAAAACTGGAGGAGAAAGTAGATACTCCTTAATCCTCTCAAAAGCTCGTTGACAATCATCATTCCAGACTATAGGCTGGTTCTTCCTCAAACGATGAAAAATAGACTCACATATGTCTATTAATCTAGTTATGAAACGATTGATGTATTGTAATTTGCCCAGAAAACTCCTAATCTCTCTCTTAGTATTTGGCACTAGCATATCAAGTATGACTTTGATCTTATTTAGATCAACCTTTATACCTCACTCACTAACCATATGTCCTAGTTGTTTCTCAAAAGTCACTCCAAAGGTGCACTTCTTGGGATTTAACCTCAATTTGAACTTTCGATCATCTCAAAGAATCTTTCTAAAATTGCTAAGTGATATGTTCTATCTTGGGATTTCACAATCATAAAATCAAAGTATACCTCAACATCCCTATGCATCATATCATGAAACAAAATAGTAGTTGCCTTTTGATAAATGACTTATGCATTCTTCAATCCAAATGGCATGACTCTATAACAATAGGTACCCCACTCAGTGATGAAAACAATCTTCTCCATGTTCTCTGGAGCCATCAGAATTTGATTATACCCAAAAAACCCATCCATGAAAGACAATATCGAATGACCTACAGTGCTATCAACTAACATATTGATGTGGGAGGGAAAAACATCCTTAAGACTAACTTTATTAAGGTCTCTGAAGTCAATACAAATTCTAACTTTGTTGTCCTTTTTGGGAACAAGAATAACATTAACCAACCACTCAGGATACTCAACCATCAATATAAAACCAACACTAAGTTTTTTTCGAATCTCCTCTTTTACCGGTAAACTCCAACGAGGGTGCAATCGTCTCAACTTCTACTTAACCGGTCTAGCATGTGGTAGAATAGGCAAGTGATGCTGGACTATGGAAGAAACCAACCCTAGCATATCTTCATATGACCATGTAAACACATCTAAATACGCTCTGAGAAACTGAATAAGGTCAATCATCTCATCTGTAGACAATGAAGTATCAATCTGAAGTCCTCGATGTTAATTCCTAGTATCAAAATCAATAGTCTCATTTATAGGCTCAACTTTGCTACCTAAATGACTAGAAAGGGTCTTTGAATCTGAATAAGGTGATTGAGGCTCATCATCTATGTCGAAAAACATTTGATGTGGATGGATGTTGTGACAAGCTAAAAAGAGAACCATACACACAGGGAAATACTCAAAATAACTCATATCCATAGATGAAACAGTGGGTACATCATCAAAAATAGAGGAGACAAATCCTAACATGACATCAAAAGAAATATCATGCCCAACAGATGGGCCAACATTCATAGATTCAACGACAAGAATAATAAAAAACTTAGGTACCACTAGCCGAACTCCAAATGGTGGGGTGACATTGGGAATCGATGGATCTGTTTCTACAACACTCTCAACAGCCATCACACCAACATGTCAGACAACCCAACTACTGACATCTCAACTAATCTCGACATTTGCATCACAACCAATAGGTCCAACTTATGTTGATAATCATCCTTGAGAGTTGCACCATCAAAGAAACCCTTTATAGGATTTGAACTCTCATACTCATCAATCTCTCTAGGAAAATATGCTAGCTTTGTCCAGGAAAGATGGAGTTGCCCTCATAGTAGTGGAAGGACATAAGACTCCATCAACAAGTTGCATCTAACTAAACAACTGCTCTATAGTAACTTGTGCATTAGTAGAAAGATCATATATTGACACTTCCATAAAATGTGTAGTAATAGTATAAGTGGGAACAAAATAATCTGACCAATCCCGACCATATGGTCATAGAGGATAATAAAAAAGTAGGTGCCTCAATCAAGCCAAAAGGCGAGCTCAGTGCAAGCGAGCTATATAAATATAATCTCAATGAGTAGGCTCAAACGCCAAACCAAATGGTAAGTCTTAGTCTACATCAGACACAAAATCAAAGGCTTCATGTTGCCTCCTACCTAACCCCAAACTGGGCAAGTAGTCCATACTCTGCATCATCCCTATCACAGCTTCACTACCAAACTCATCAAAAGGTAATGGACAAATCTCTAGTAGGATTATCAAACATCTCGATGGTCTGGACCTTATCAAAGGTAAATCATTTAAAAAACAGGTCGTCATCACTGTGACTAATCTCCAATATAGGCTTTGATGAAAGAGCAGTATCATAAGATGATCGAACCATGATAACTTGACCATAATGAATAAACTTCACATTCTAATGAAGGGAAAATGATATCGCTCTAGCCTCATGGATCCAAGGTTGATCCAATAATAGGTTGATATTGTGGGTACCTTCAAAACCTGGAATAATGTTGGAAATATAAACGACCCAACCTGGATGCCTAGCATCAATGTCCCCATAACCTCTCTGAGCGTATTATCGTACGCTTTCACGGTCTGTGTAGAAGGACCAAAATCAACTAGTCCAAAGCGACAATAGCAGATAAATGATAAACATTTAATGTCGATCCATTATCCAATAAAACAGATGAGACTCAACAACCTGAACAACCAATAGTGATGTAGAGAGGCTGAGTATAGTCAATGCCCTCAGATGGGAGGTCATTATCAGAAAAAATTATGCAGAAGGCCCTGCCAATTGTTAACATATGTATCAACCCATTCAACAAAGTGGTAGTATCAATCTGTATCCAACTCAGAGCTTTAACTAATGCCTCATAGTGAGTAGTGAAGATGGCTAACAAGCTCCAAATAGATATGCAGGCTTGATAAGCTTGCAACTGTCTCACAATCTCAAAATCCTCATTTCTCACTTCATCGCTAGAAGCCTCTCCATCAAAAGGTCTAGTCACTATTAGAGGTTGCTGTCAGGTCATTCTCCCACGCCGAATCACATATTGAATCTCCTCGGAGGGATTGAGATTTGAAGGATCAGAAGTAAGAATAAAATGGGTGGTCAGACTATAATGAGAAGTAGAAGAAGGAATTAATAGCTGATGCGGAGCCCTAACATCTAAAATCAAAGTAAAACATGACCTCTGCTCATACATGACCTCATTTAGGGCCAAAACAACATACGACCTCTGACTTGTTAGGGCAACCCCCTTCTCGACAGCCTCTCCAAAATGAGGTCGAATGTGATATGCTTTCGGTCAAATAACCCCCAACCCATCATGTGGATACTATCCCTAACATCATTATAATCAAGACAATGTAAACTAGTAGGTGACGATACTATGTGTGTAGAGTGGGTTGGTAAAGGGTTCGTGGTAACACTGGGCATGGCCAGGTTAACCAAACCCTGATCAGTGAGGTCCTAAGTATCATGTTGAAGAGCAGTGCTATGATTTGTTAGATGCCCTGAAGCCTGGTAATAAAGACCATGCTTATATAGTTGAAAATGAGAAGAAATTGATAGCGGTAATGGTTTAGAAGACAAATAAGTCAAAATACCTACCTTAGAGAGCTTCTAAAAAGCTTAACTCAGTGGCATCCCTAAGTCTAAGAATTGCCTCGTAAATTTAGGCGTAAGAGGCCTCTGAGGCTTAACTTCGACATATCCTATAATCAGTCTTGCAGTGGTATAAGCAGCTATATGGTTGTTGTGGTTGGGATGAAGGTAATACCTGTAGAGTCAACCATGGCTACACAAAAGGTTGTGGAAACTGGTACTACGGATGAGGGAACCTGGCTTGAATTGTCGGTGGTTTGGCATGAAACTATCTAAACGATCAATAGAAGAAGGAAGAAGCACTCGTTCGTCCCTAATAGCTGATAGAGTCTACCTCCGCTGATCGGCTAGATGAAATAGGCTTCTTCCTCTTAAGATTTGAAGGGAAATAATCAGTTTATAACTCTCGGAATATGCCCTCCTTTACACTAAAAATTGTTTGGCTTAAAGATCGAAAGTCTTGAAAAGTGTAGGACCTCAGGCGCTACCAACTCTCCTAAAAACAATTGTTGTTAGGAAAAGCGTATACCCTAGCCTTATAGTGCATTCACCCAAGCACCCACAACGAACACAAGGGGAGTTGATGGACGCGTCCAACCCTCCGATCTGCCAACAATCTCTCTCTCTCTCTCTCTCCCCCCCCCCCCCCCAGCCACACCCTTGGGGTTCAAACTCGTGACCTCAGCTCTGATACCAATTGAGAAAATAAAGGCTATGCTTAAATGAGAAAACCACCCAAGAAGGCCCCCCTAACAACACCCTTGGGGTTCAAACTCGTGACCTCAGCTTTGATACCAATTGAGAAAATAAAGGCTATGCTTAAATGAGAAAAACACCTAAGAAGGGGGTGAATTGGGTTTTTCAAAAACTTTTTCAATACAACAAATTCAAGCACAATATAATAAAAAAATAAAGAGATAGAGTTAGAGAATTCAAACTCGGGATTTTATAGTGGTTTGACACTTCCTTGCCTATGTCCACTCTCCTCAAGCTCCTAACCGAGTGAGGGTTCCACTAGCTTGAAGCTTCAACCAAGCTTCCAATCCTTTACACTTGGATTTCAGCTCCAATGGGCTCTTACACAATCTCTTCAAGATTCAAACATCTTGAAGGCTTTAACACTCAAGTTTTACAAGAATGAATCCCTCAACCTAGCTTAAAGATAGCTCAAATACCAATCAAAGCTAGGATGACTCACAAGGGTGCACTAAAAGATATGCAAGTGAGGATTTAATACACTAAGAAATAAATGAGAGTTTTTAAGGCAAGAACAAGTAGGTAGAAAATTGATTGCAAGTGTTATCTATGTCATAAATGAAGTGGAGCTCTCAATTTATAGGTTTCTAAGCTCGGGAGCCAAGAAAAGCAAAAGGCAGCCTCAACCGGTCAAGCTGGGGGTCGACTGGTTTACTAGCCGTTGGAGCATTTAATGCTTTGGTAGGTTACCATTGCCTTGATCGGACCTTGACCGGAGGTCGACCGGGAAGGAGGGAACCTCGACTGGGAAAGGAAGGCTACTGGAAGAGAGAGAGTGTTTTTGACACTCCTCGATCGGACCTTGACTGGACAAGGGCAACCGGTCGATTGGTTCCCCAACAGGTTGAGCCGGTTGGCCAGAGCCTTGATCGATTTAACCTTTTGGCCCCGAAAACCTATCTTTTTCATTTCTTTTCTTTTCTAACACTTAGGCAAGGTCTTTAGGTAAATTAATATGCCAATTTTGAAATGTTTTTCCTAAGGTGCATTTCATAAAACTCGGGTCTTAATGAAATTGCAACTTTAAAGAACAAATCAAGTTTTCCAAAGATGCATAAAAAGATATGTAAACTCTAAGTGCACCTATGCATTCATATTACATTTGTTTCTTATGATTAAAAGTCTTCTGAAAGACTCGATCTTGTATTGATTTGGTTCTTTGATGAATTTCTGAATTTATACCTGAGATTCTTTACCATTCAAACCAATTAGTCACTTAACCGTGGTTTGTTATCATCAAAACCAGATTAGGAGAACCCTTGGGCTAACAATCTCCCCCTTTTTGATGATGACAAATCGTAGTTATCTAGGAAAAGAAAAATCTCCCCCTCAAACCAAACATGGATCAATCAATCAAAATTTATGAATTTAAAACCAAGATAATCAAGACATGCGAATTTTCAATAGGAAACAATGTAAATCATGAAAATAGCATATCATATATATATATAGCAAAATCAAATGTACACAAAACATAAACATATAAGCTAATCCAAATAGATATGACAATGATATGCAAGTAGGTCTCCTAGATTCTAGATATTTCTTCCCATTTGGAAACATAAAAAAGAAACGAAGGGGGTCTCGATGAAATCAAGGCTAAGGAGGTGGATGTGGAAACACGGAGCGAAGGTAAGCCATCATCTCCTCATGCTGACTCTCTCGGCGACTCTCAATGCGCTCAATCGTCTACTGGAGATGATCAAATGTAGTCTGCTGCTGATCCATGCAATCCTCCATACGCTCATATCTGTGTTGTAGATACTCAAACTGAGAACTGAAGCTAGTCTGATACTGATCCATGCCATCCTCCATGGAGTAGAATCGAGTATCACTGACTACTGCAAGCTCCTCCATGCGAGTGCCAAGTAAGTTGATAAATCCATCAAAGGCGCATGATCAGGAGCGTGAGGTGCCTGATGAGGTGATGTCTCAGTGTGAGGAGGCTTGGTGAATGATGGTTGAGAATATGGTCGGGCTGTAAGCCGACTCAAACATCATCGGCTCAGGGAATATGGCCTTAAACTGAACACCCTCAGACTGGAATGGAGGGATGTCAAGCTCGGGCTCTCTCTACTCAAAGCCTCTCTGAGGGTCTAACCCACCCTCCATATCTCAGATCTCGACTTCCTTCTCTACTCCGAGATGCACTTGTCCTTATTCCCGGGCTTGTGTTGGTGGTTACTCTGATCTCCTAATCCAAGAGCCATCGGGGGCCTTCTCAAGCTTCATCCGCCCCAAGGATTGCTCATCATAAGTGTCATAAATACTGGAGGCCTCAAAATCTGTCTTCCTGCTCAAATTAACCTTGACATCCTTGAATACTCTGGTGAGGAAGCTGCTATAAGGGAGTACGCGAGTTGAGCTCTTGCAACGTGAAATCATGTGCATCATCATCAGATATCCCACGTGAATCCGTCTCCCCGTTAGAATAGAGACCACGATGAATGCCTCAAGGTAGGAGACCTCATCTCGGTGCGCACCTCGTAGCAGTAGGATGGAGCAGATCATGTGGTGAAGGACTCGGCAGATCACGGTCAAGCTATGTGTCGATGGTTTGCCCATCCCTTGGGTGTCTGCAAGTCCACGCATTCTCTGAATAGCCTTTTTAGGCTCGAAACCTGGCACAGTAAGCTAAGCCTTGGACTCATACACCCTGAGTCCAACTGGAAAAATGTTGAAAATGCGGCAAATGCTCTCCAGGTCCAACTGGATCTCAACACCTCTAACGGTGGAAATGATCGATCCACCAAGTCCATATGTCACTCTCAAATAGAAAGCATGCACCGGAGTCGAGAAAATCGACTCCAAAATCGTCACTACGGGCAACCAACCGATTCGACTGAAGAGGCCCTCAAACCCGAAATGCCGCAGTTGGGAGAAATTAATAGTTCTCCCTAGAACTACTTTCCTTTGAGCGAACTTCTACTTGTACCTCTGATAATCCTCTACGGAACTAAAGAGAGTCGTGACAAACCTTGCCTTTCGGCGAGCCTTCATTTGAGTAGGCTGAGACGGCTCAGCAAGGCACTTGCCTTGTGCCCTAGAGGCAGCCGTTTCTCTTCTAGGAGCCATCAGAAGAACAGAAATGAAAGAGATGAGGCAAGTAGAGAGAGATACGAGCACAACCAAGAGAAAATGAATCCAATCAAAAGCCCTAGGCGCGCAACAATGGAGAAGAAGTCAATTGTGATGCGTGGAAACACTCCAAAGCTAAAACCCTAGCCTCCAATCGTCCCAAAATCCACTTCAAAGCTTGCAATCGGTCCAATATCTTGCCTAAACTGGTCTTTGGAAGCGGAAATGTGAAGAACCCTGAAGAAATTGAGGAGAACAGTGGAGAAAACAAAGCATGGGAGGCTCTCTAAATTCCTAGCCCCGACTAATTGGTTGATCGGTCATGATTCGATCGATCGCCTGGTCAACGATCAACACAGTTTGACTTTTCTCCTTTTATGATCTCTCCCTGCCATTTTCAATTGAAATCCCCAATTTTTTATGCCCAATGCCAAGGGAATTTTGATTTTTGGTCCAAAATTGACCATTTATCTAAGTATATGTCTATATGATGCATATGACGTGAAGGATATACCAATTTTTTTTTTAAGGATGTACCAAATTTTGTGAAGGATATACCAAATTTTGTAAATGATGTACCAAAGGTGCCAAAGTCCATTCTAAGGTGGGGAACGATTTCTAATCACTTCCTGAGGGTCTCCAAAGAAAGAAATGGACCATGGGAAGGAAGATAGGCGTCCTGTTAGCTTAAGGATTAGATGTATCAAATTTCTCAAGGATGTACCTAGACTTCCAAAGTTCATTTTGGAGTAGGGAATCATCTCCAATCACTTCCTAAAGATTCCTAAAGGAATAAATGAACCATGGGTAATAAGATAGGGGTCTCGATAGCTCAAAGATTGGATACCAAAGTTTTTTAAGGATGTATAAAAAAATTTCAAAGATGTACCAAATTTTGTAAAGGATGCACCAAAGGTGCCAAAATCCATTCTGAGGTGGGAAACAACCTCCATTCACTTCCCGAGGGTTTCCAAAGGAAGAAATGAACCATGAGAAAGGAGACAGGTGTCCAATTAACTCAAGGATTGGATGTATCAAATTTTCACAAAGATGTACCTAAGGTTCCAAAGTTCGTTTTGAAGTAGGAAACAAACTATAATCACTTTCCATAGATCCTTAAAGGAATAAATGGACAATGAGTAATAAGATAGAGGTCTTAGTAGCTCAAGGATTGGATGTACCAAATTTTTTTAAGGTTGTACCAAATTTTGTAAAGAATGCACCAAATTTTATAAAAGATATACCAAGGGTGCCAAAGTTTGTTTTGAGGTGGGGAATGACCTCAAATCATTTCTCAAGGTCTCCAAAGGAAGAAATGAAGCATGAAAAGAGAGATAGGTGTCCCGTTAGCGGATGTATCAAATTTTCTCATGGATGTACCTAGGGTTCCAAAGTTCGTTTTGGAGTAGAGAATGACCTCCAATCATTTTCCAAAGATCCCCAAAGGAATAAAATGACCATAGGTAATAAAATAGGGGTCTCTATAGCTCAAGGATTGGATGTATCAAATTTTTTTAAGAATGTACCAAATTTTATGAAAGATGTACCAAATTTTATAAAGAATGTACCAAGTGGGCCAAAGTCCATTCCAAAGTAGGGAACGACCTTCAATCACTTCCTAAGGTTGTCTAAATGAATAAATAGACCATGGAAAGGAAGATAGGTGTCCCATTAGCTCAAAAATTGGATGTATCAAATATTCTTAAGGATGTACCTACAGTTCCAAAGTTTGTTTTGAAGTAGGGAATGATCTCCAATAACTTTCCAAAGATCCCTAAAGGAATTAATGGACCATAGGTAATAAGATAAGGGTCCTGATAGCTCAAGGATTGGAAGTACCAAATTTTGTAAATAATGCATCATGGTTGCCAAAGTCCGTTCCAAGGTGGGGAACAACCTCCAATCACTTCCCGAGGGAGATAGGTGTCCCGTTAGCTCAAAGATTGGATGTATCAAATTTTCTCAATGATGTACCTAGGGTTCCAAAGTCTGTTTCAGAGTAGTGAACAACCTCCAATCACTTTCCAAATATCCTTATAGGAATGAACAGACCATGGGTAATAAATAGGGGTCCCGATAGTTCAAGGATTGGATGTACCAAATTTTTTTAAGGATGTACCAAATTTTGTGAAAGATGTACTAAATTTTGTCATTGATGTACCAAATTTTGTAATTGATGTACCAAATTTTGTAATTGATGTACCAAATTTTGTAAATGATATACCAAGATTGCCAAGGTTGATTCCGAGGTGGGGAACAACCTCCAATCACTTCACAAGGATCTCCAAATGAAGAAATGGACCATGGGAAGGGACACATATGTCCAATTAGCTCAAGAATTAGATGTATCAAATTTTCTCAAAGATGTACCTAGGGTTTCAAAGTCCGTTTCAGAGTTGGGAACGACCTCCAATCATTTTCCAAAGATCCCTAAAGGAATAAATGGACCATGGGTAATAAGATGGGGATCCTGGTAGCTCATGGATTGGATGTACCATTTTTTTTTTTATGGATGTACCAATTTTTTTTTATGGATGTACTAAATTTTGTGAATGATATACCAAATTTTGTAAATGATGTATCAAGGGTGCTAAATTCTGTTTTGAGGTGAGGAACAACCTCCAATAACTTCCCAATGGTCTCCAAATGAAGAAATTGACCATGAGAAGGGAGATAGGTGTCATGTAAGCTCAAGGATTGGATGTATCAAATTTTCTCAAGGATGTATCTAGGTTTCCAAAGTTTGTTTTGGAGTAGGAAACGACTTCCAATCACTTTCCAAAGATCCCTAAAGGAATAAATGGACCATGGGTAATAAGATAGGGGTCCCAATTGCTCAAGGATTGGATGTACCAAATTTCTTTAAGGATGTACCAAATTTTGGGAAAGATGTACAAAAGTTTATAAAACATGTACCAAATTTTGTAAAGGATGTACCAAGGGGGTCAAAGTCCATTCCGAAGTGGGGAACGACTTCCAATCACTTCTTAAGGCTATCTAAAGGAATAAATTGACCATGAGAAAGAAGATAGGTGTCTTGTTAGCTCGATGATTGGATGTATCGAATTTTTTTAAGAATATACCTAGGGTTCCAAAGTCTGTTTCTGAGTAGGGAATGACCTCAAATCACTTTTCAAAGATCCCTAAAGGAATGAACACACCATGGGTAATAAGATAGAGGTTCTGATAGCTCAAGGATTGGATGTACCAATTCTTTTCTTTTTTTTTAGTATGTACCAAATTTTATGAAGGATGTACCAAATTTTATGAAGGATGTACCAAATTTTGTAAATGATATACCAAATTTTGTAAAAGATGTACCAATGTTGCCAAAGTTTGTTCCGAGGTAGGGAACAAACTTCAATCACTTCCCGAGGATCTCCAAAGGAAAAAATGGACCATGAGAAGGGAGATAGGTGTCCTATTAGCTTAAGGATTGAATGTATCAAATTTTCTCAAGGATGTACCTAGGGTTTCAAAGTCTGTTTCGAAGTAGGGAAAAACCTCAAATCACTTCCCAAAGATCCCTAATGGAATAAATGGACTATGGGTAATAAGATAGAGATTTCAATAGCTCAAGGATTGGATGTACCAAATATTTTTAAGGATGTATCAAATTTTGTAAAAGATGTACCAAATTTTATGAAGGATGTACCAAATTTTGTAAATGATGTATCAAGTTTTGTAAAAGATGTACCAATAGTGCCAAAGCTTGTTCCAAGGTGGGGAATGACCTCCAATCACTACTTGAGGGTCCTCAAAGGATAATATGGACCATGTGAAGATAAATAAGGGTCTCGATAGCCCAAAGATTGGATGTACCAAAATTTCTTAATAATGTACCAAATTTCCTTAAGAATGTACTTAGGGTTTCAAAGTTTGTTTCGAAATAGGGAACGACCTCTAATTATTTCCTAAAGATCCCTAAAGGAACAAACGAACCATGGGTAATAATATAGAGGTCCCAATAGCTCATGGATTGGATGTACCAAATTGTTTCAAAAATGTGCCAAATTTTGTGAAAGATGTACCAAATTTTGTAAAAGATGTACTAAATTGTCTTTAGGATGTACCTTGGGTTCCAATGTCCATTCTAGGGTGGGGAACAACCTGCAATTTCTTCTTGAGGGTCCCCAAAGGAATATATGAACCATGAGAATGGAGATAGGGGTCTTGGTTCCTCTAAGAATGGATATACCTAGGATTCCAAATTTTGTTTTGGGGTAGGCAAGGACCTTCAATTACTTATCGAGGGTCCCAAATGAATATATACACTATGATAAGTATGATAGTGGTTCCGATTCCTCTAAGCATGAGTTTACCTTTTTTTTTTTTTAAGATGTACCTATTTTTTTATGAAAAACATATTTTCTTTTATATTTTATTTTAATTTAAAATTAAAGATTTTAACCAAACAAAAAGTTAGATCCACAATCAATTTAAAATCATAAGAAAAATGGCAAAAGCATCATTACTTATTGTGATTTTGATATGATAAATTTAAAATGAAAATTAAAAGAAAAATAATGTAAATAATAAAATAGTATTACAAAGATATTTTTACTCTTATATGTGATAGAATTTACAAAATAAATAAATCTTTTGTTTAGAATTAATATAAAAAATCTTATATCATAAACCTCTAAATAATAAAATAGAATTTTTAAATTTAAACCTTAATTTATCAAATGCATTATTATAATTAATATTTAAAATCATCAAGTATATTATTTGTGAAATAATATTTTTATTTTTGTCCATTATATATTTTTGTTTTTATTTAATTTGTTATATTAACTATTTATTATATATTATTATTTTAAGTTTAATATGTACAAAAAAATTAAAATCAATAAATATGGAGAAATTAGAGAGTAAAAAAAAATTAAAATTAAAGAAGTTTTATGAGAAAATACATGAATATATTAAAAAGAATATAAAGGAAAAAGACAAAAATAGTGATAAAAACTATAATAGGTGACAAAGGAATATGGTGAAAGGAAAGGAAAGAAAAAAGGAAAAACATGAGAAAAAAAAAAGGTGGGAACGTGATAAGTGGTAAGTGAAATATATTGATGTGAGATAAATAATAAAAATAAATGATATATACACTTATCAATAGGTGGTATTAAATTGTTGTACTTTATCCTTTATTTTTGAGGATAATTGTGAAACGAATTTAAAAACACTATTGAAATGCATGACAATATTCTTTTCGATTTTACATTAAAATTAAAAAACAAAAAGTAAAATTTTAAATTTTTTTTTTTTTAAGTTGACGAATGATTGCATGATTTCCCTTTAAATAAATACGAACATAAATAAACCAAGTAAACTTGACTATGGTATTACATCTCCTCATCTAGATCCTCCACCTTCATGTTACATATTTAGAAACGAACCTATCATGGTTGGGCTTATGCACTCAGCAGTCGCAATTCATAATGAGCATTGAGATTCACAAAATTGAAAAGGAAAACTAAATACTTTATTGAAAATAAAAGAGGGGAAAAAAACAAACAAAGCCTCCCCTATGAACGAATACGTAGATCTCGCTACATACATAAGCCTACTCTTTCAAAGCAGAATTTCCAACATCCATAACTTTTTTTTTTAATTAAAATTTATGCTAATATATCAAAAGAAATATTTAAAAACAGAAAATTTTGTGGTTGGAGTGGCAAGACATGACATCCAAATATGAGTAACTTGAGGTTGGAAATGGGCAGTTTTGACTTTATCGAGGAGTAAATTGGAAGAAGGGAAAAAGGATTTTGAAAAGGCGTGATGATAGTTACAAATTAGTAAGGCTGAGTTGAGACTGAAAAGCATCTCCAGGTTTAAAACCTAATAAAAGCAAATACACACAGAGCATAATAATACCCATCAATCAGTCATAAACACAATCTCATCATCACAAATCACCCAAATCCCACTGCTCGCCTCACCCTGCACGCCATGTGTCTCCTGAACCGGACTGCTACTGAACCGGTTACGAAGGGTACCAATGCATAACGGAAATGCTAGGACAGATTTGGATGGATGGAGACTACCTGCCGGAGGGTGGTGCTGTGGTGGCCGGCACGTGTGGATTGACGCGGTGGGAGTAAAGCCGGCGCCAGCGCCGTCGTGGGTCTGTGTCATCGTCGTCATCGAATTAGTGGAGAGTATCCAAGTCTTAATCATTTCTCCACAAATGGCTGCATACGCAATCATTTGTATCGCCTCTATAAATAGCTCTGGGTCTCTCCTCTCTCTACATACCTCTGAGACTTGCAGACGTTGGCTTGCTCGAAAGCTTCAACTAGAATGGCGTTTAAAACTAAGTTTGTTCTTGTGGTTGTAATGGTGGTGGTGGTGGTGTTCTTGGTGCTGATGGAACAAGCTTCTGGTTTGTCTCCCTTTCTTTGTATCAGTTTTGTCATGAAAAATATTGAACTGTGATTCCTCCATTAATGCCAATGAACTCTTGAGCTTATGGAATATGAGTGAATCTCTCTTTATCGACTCGGCGAAGTCTTAGCTTTGTTTGCTAATATTACACTAGTTGGTTTAGTGATTCATTATAATGTCTGTATTTGGCAGATTCTGGCACTGGGTATGGACAGATTTTCGGTGAAGCAGCTTCCTATAAGATTCAGAACAGAAAGGTCTCGTTTTAACCCTTGCTAATTTGAAACGACGTACATGGTTTGATTTTTTCTTTTTCTTTTTTTTTTTTCAACATAAATAAAGATTTGTAATATTAGTGCGATTTTTGCCCTTCACTCTTGCAGGTAGTGATTGCTGTGGAGACAAAGGAGGAGGCTTTGACGAAAGACGTGCATGGATCCACAAGCAGGAGTGCTGGAAATGGTGCGGAGAAGATGGTGGATTGGGAACTAAGGAAGGTTCCTTCCGGTCCAGATCCGCTGCATCATAACGGAGGAGGTCCCAAGAAGCCTCGAACTCCATGAGAGTGGCAGAGAAGTGTGAAGGATGAAGAGCTAGCTCTTCGTAATGTTTTGTTCTACGTAGGGATAGTAGTTGGTGGATATATACTATATATACCTAGTTAACAAAATGGGGCGAGGTCTTTTGCCTACTAGTGAAGCCTCATGTTTATGTTCCTTTTCTTCTTCTCTTCCTCCTTCCTGGTCTAGCTAGATATGTTTTCGTTCTTTTGTCCTTTTCTTTTCTTGCTTTTGCCCATGAGCAAACACTTAAAAATGTATGTATTTTCTGCAACTGTGCATGTTAGTATATGTATATCTACTGTGAAGTGCTCTTGAATTAATTTCTTTTGACAGTACTGAAACTGGTTTAGGAAAAAAGGTGGCGAGTAGGAAGGAAGGGAAGACAATTGAGTAGTGGGTGATCAGGAGTGACATCAGTGTGGGACAGAGACGTGGTTTGATACCCCAAGTGTCACACTCAAGCATATGACCATTTGTAGTGAGGAGAGCATTTTCGGACTGACATAAATATGTCCAGGCTGATGGGAAGTGCTGGGGCTCGCCTTCTATGTCTGTGTCTGCCGATAACAACCCTTGCGATTCTATTTTAATCTAAGTTATCACGTAGGGGGTGCCCCCTAGCTGTAATGATGCTTAGCTATAGGCTATACGTAGCTAGGACGACTCAAATATTTCCTTTTTCTCTTCTTTTCACTCTTTCATTTCTAGGCTCTCAAGGACTGCCTGTTTTAGTTTACGGTTCGGTTTACAAAACATCACAAGATCACAGTACATACTTGGTACATTTTAATCAAAATGTGTTTATGAAGCAAGGTGATCGTAATGCGGGAGAAGGTACTGATTGGAAGCCAAGAAACAAGGAAGAAAAAGAAGAGAGGTAGGCTGTGATCGAAAGTGAAGTGAATTAATCCAGGTCGAAAGGTATCGTACTTTACAGTCACGCCAAGCTTGGCTAATTGGTCCCTTTCACATGCATCACCTGACGTCATGCAGTACATCCCCTAACTAACTACTAAAGAAAAGGTTAGACAGGAAAAGAAAACAGCTGGTTGATCATGGAACCAAAAAACCTAAAAGTAAAAATAGAGAGGAAGATTAAAAAAAACAAAAATTAAAAAAATTAAAAATAGATTTAAAATTAATAAATTAAATTATATATTATTTTAAATAATTTTAAAATATATAAATTTTTCATTAATTTTTATTACATTTGATTTTTATCTTTTTTTTTTTATATATTTTCTATCATAAAACCAAATATAAAAAATAATTTTTTTTACTATTTTATGTGGATTTCAAGGAAAATAAAAGAAAAAAAAAAAAAAAAGAAGAGAAAGAAGAGGTATTTGATACCTTAGTCAAGAAGTAGTAAGGACTGAAGGACCGAAGGAGAGGTGTTGCGAAAAGCCCAACCAGATGACGCATATATATATGAAAGGATTATAAGGTAGTTAGGTTGAGAGGGAAAGTGGCTAAAAATTTAAAAAATCACTGCGGAATTCTGTCTCAAATTTGTTGAGGCAATGCCCGCACACAAGCACATACCCTCATTCGCAACTCTCCTCGACTCTTGCGCATCTAAAAGAGACTTACAAAAACTCAAACAAATTCACGCCCGAATCATAACTGTCGGAATTTCTCGCCACGACTTCATTCGAGCCAAGCTCGTCGCCTCCTACGCCTCATGTGCCCAAATGTTGCAGGCCTCTTACATCTTCTCCCTCACCAATCGTCGCCCCACCTTCCTCTATAACTCCCTCATTAGAGGTTACTCGTCTCTCTTCCTTTTCTCTCAATCCCTCTCCATTTTTCGCCAAATGCTTTTCGCCCACAAACCCATCGATTGCTACACTCTGCCTGCAGTCCTCAAGTCTTGCTCTGGCTTGTCGGCTCTGCGCCTCGGTCGGCAAGTTCATTGCGCCGTTGTGGCAAATGGGTTGGCCTCCGATTTGGCCGCTATAAATGCTTTGATAAGTATGTACTCTAAGTGTGGTGATTTAGCGGCGGCTCGGAAGGTGTTTGATCGAATGACGGAGAGGAATTTGGTCACTTGGTCCGCGATGATGGCGGGGTATGGGGTGCATGGTGTGTTTGGTGAGGTTTTTGAGTTGTTTGATGGGATGGTGGATGCGGGTGAGGTGCCGGATGGGGTGACTTTTACGGTAGTTTTGGCAGCTTGTAGTCATGGGGGTTTCATGGAGAATGGAAGGAAATATTTTGGGATGATGGAGGAAAGGTTTGGGGTGAGGCCTCGGCTTGAACATTACACATGTATGGTGGATATGTTGGGAAGGGCAGGGCGGGTTGAGGAGGCTGAGGAGTTGATTGAGGGGATGGAGGTGGAGCCTGATGAGGCCTTGTGGGGTGCTTTGTTGGCTTCATGTAAGATTCATGGAAAAGTGGAGGTAGCAGAACGTGTAGCCGAGAAGGTCTATGGGAGGAGACTGAATGCAGAGTCTTTGTAATTTGCAAAGGAAGGTATTGGTACCTCAATGAATTTTGTTGGTTTTGTTGCTTTGAAGGGAGGGATCTTTTTCCTTCTTGGGCTGGTGTGAGCATTGCAGGCTAGTTTTGCAAAATATAATTCATTCCCGGGCAGTAGCTTACCTAAACTGAGGTGAGAGAAAATGTTGGCATGATTCATGAAGATGAAGCAACTATGAGGAACAACAATGCTATGCCTCAACAGTGATAACCATGATTGAAATGAACTTTTTATAAAATGTAAGATAAATAAATCACACTTGTTTTCTTTATAAAGTTGGTATGATGGTTTTTTGGAGGCATTAAGGTTAGCACTTGCACCATTATTTTTTCATTATTTAGTGATTAATATGTCTTGGATTTCCTAACAATTATAACAAGCACCAAAGATAATTTATTTTTCAAATCCATTTTGTAGTTCTTTGTTGAAGCATTAGTGCCTTCATATGGTTTGAATTTAAATGCTAGAATTGGTGCTAAAGAAAATAGTCAATCAGCAAATCAATTGGCTCCTCTGCACTTACTTTTCTAAGTTTCTGTGTTTTTGCCTTATTAAGCTTGTACAAGCTGTTTCATGGCGTCTGGACAGGTTCCACAGACTTGTGCATCTATTGGGGAAAATACTGCTTGGGGGCTATGCAATTGTTAGGTTTGGGTTCCAATTTCATATCAATCTAGAATAACATAGCAAGTGACCATTTGGAGGCAAGAACCTCGACCAATTGAAGTCTCATAGCCTGACTAGCTACCATGCCAAAACATGTTTCAAGCCATGCAAGGACACCGCAACCAGTCAAGTGCCCTTGGCGGCCAACCAATCCCCCTATCCCTTTACAAAAATTGTCGAATCTGTCAAATTTGACCCAAAACCAAGGGGACTTGAACCCTTGAAAATATTTTCAAAAACCTTTTTGAAAATATTTTAAACCACTAGAAGCTCAAGTTTTTCTTCCAAATCATAAATTAGTATAATTGATTTAAAGAACATATGGATGAATGAAAAGTGTCTAATACAAGAGTTATTTGCATTTGATTATAGCGGGCTAAGACTTGAGCCCCGGTGCCTTAAACAAGACTTGCTTACTTTCATTTTCAGGTCAGGCCTATTTTTGAATTGAATAAAACAAACTTACGTTTTTGTACTAAAAACTTGCTCCTGCTATTTATTATTACATATACTATATTTAATTGCAATCATATATAAATTAAATATTTATAGCATTACGTTAACAGGATTGGTTCCATCATAATCCAACCATCAGTCTATTAAATTATGACCCAGTAAACAATATATTAGTTCTTTCAACTTTCCCTTTGTTGTCAACATACTTTAAATCCGTCCATGCGTTCTACTAATTTTTCCTTGCACTGTAAATATGTGTCTGCTCATTCATATTCATTTGATCCTGACTAAATTACATTTCTCCTTTTACTTTTTGGACATTATCTTGAGTATGCTGCCTCCAGCAGTGAATATGTGGAATGAACTCAATCAAAAAAAATTGTTTCTGTATTTTCAAAAAATAAATTTCAGTCATGTTCATAAGATTTGCCAACCTCTATTTCAGGAACATAACCGCAGATTCTCAGCTCAAGGAATAGATGATCGAGCATGGCATAGATATTCTGCGTCTCGACATGGGTCTTATCACCAGCCACGAATTCATGAATACTGCCATCCATCTCAATCGAACTGAACCCTGGTTTCTTATGGATACCAAGTGCCTTCATCTTCTTCCTAACCTTGCTTGCACCATCCCACCTTCCAACTGCTGCATATATGTTAGAAAGGAGCACATAATTGGAATCGCTACCGGGATCCACCTCGCACAGATACTTCATTAACCTTTCAGCCAAGCCAACATCTCCATGAGTCCTACAGGCAGCCAGCAAAGAACCCAGAACAACTTCATTTGGCTTCATGGGCATGTTTGCTATAACATTCAACGCATCTTCCAACCTCCCTGCGCGGCTGTAGAGATCCACTAAGCACCCATAATGCTCAATTCTAGGCGAGATTTTACGAGTTCTCTTCATGATATCAAAGAATTGGAGGCCCTCGTCAACTAAACCGGAATGGCTACATGCTGTTAGAGCTCCCGTGAAACTGACTCCATCCGGTCTGAACCCTTCTTTGCGCATCAAATTGAAGAATTCCAGAGCCTCCTCCGCATGCCCATTTAGAGCAAAGCCCACGATCATGGAGTTCCATGAGACCAAGCTTCGCTTAGGCATCTGCTCAAAAACTTGACGTGCTAGTCGAATACATCCACACCGAGAGTACATGTCTATCAATGAATTACTTATCTTGATATTGTCCTTAAAATCTTGCTTCATGACAAATCGGTTTATCCACAAGCCCAAACCAAGTGCTCCCAAATTTGCACAGGCTGCAAGCACAGAAATGATGGTCACGTAATCGGGCTCCACTCCAGCCAGTTGCATTTCCCTAAACCATTCCAAAGCTTGCTCAAAACAACCTTTCTTAACGAACCCACCAATCATGGAAGTCCAAGAAATCGCATCTCTTGCAGGCATTTGATCAAACAACACAATCGCCTCCCCAACTTCCCCATTCCTCATACACCCATCAATCATAGTATTCCAAGACACCGAATTCCTCACATGCATTTCATCAAACATTAACCAGGCAAGATCCAGCTGACCACATTTCGAGTACATATCAACCAGGGCAGTACCCACCATCACATTTTCAGTATCCAAACCCAGTTTCCTAACATAAGCATGGATTGAACCCCCAAATCTTAGACCCTCTAGAGGGAAGTCGGTGCAGGCAGAAAGAAGAGTGAGAAAAGTGATGTGATTGGGTCTGATCCCGGCAATTTGCATGCGGGAAAACTCTGCGGCGGCTTCGGGTAATTGACCATTGCGGCAGTGGAGGGCAATAGAAGATGTCCATGAGACAATGGGGTCAATAGGACTGTGGGTGTGGCTACGAGTGAGATGGTATTTTGTGCTGTGAGGACGGCTAGGAAATGTGGGTTGATTTGGTTTGGAGTTTGGGCTTGAGTTTGGGTGCGTGACAAGGGATGAAGGTGTGGTAGCTGTGTAGGCGGGAAGGCTCATTTTTCGAATTAACGTTGGCAGAGGGAGGTGCGATTGCCTTTTATATTAGAAAATGGGAGAATTGTGCTTCGGCCCCTTGAGGTTGATAATTAATGTAAGGTCCTCTTATTAATAAATAAAATTACCAATTTGATTCATTTTTGTCTCTATTCCACCACTCTTCATATGCTAACACCAACAAATTCATCCTTATATAACCATTTTTAAAATTTTCATCATTTTTTAAACTCTGTTATAAATAATTGAAAAATCAATATTATTTTCTATTTTAAAATTATAAATAAATAAAAATTATATTAATGATTCAAAAACTATTTTGGAAAATAATTTCTAAAAAAAATATTCATTTAAATAAATAAAAATCATCCTTTGCATTTTAGAAGTAAATAATTTAATAATTAAAACACTATTTAAAATAAATATATTCACTATCTTCTTTCCTTTTATACTAAAAAGTATTTTAAAGCTTATTATTATTATTATTTTTACTATTATAAAATAAAAAGTTTAAATTTTCTTTTAATTTCTTCCTTCCTTATTTTAATAACTTTTTGAACATGACTTTTGATAATAAGTTATATGAAATGTTGCAAATTTGTTTACTAAGGATTCTTTTAACTTATTTGAATTAATTGAAAATTTATCAAAATAGGAAAAGGAAAAAGAAAAAGAAAGAAAGAGGATGGATAGAGAGTTTTTATTTTAAATATCTAATTAAAATGCTTTCATATGACCTAATTTTAGAAGTGGATTATATCAATATATAGTATATTAGAGATTGAAATTTTCTTATATAAAAAGATTAAAAATTATATAGATTATGTTTGAGTTTAATTTAAAAATATTTTTCTATTTTTTATTTATTTATTTTTAAATAATTTTTATTTTCTATATTATCTCTTTTTGAAAATACGTGTAATTAAAAAATGAAAACTTTAAAAAATGAAAATTGAAAACCTTTTTCAATACTATTTTTTTATATGAAAATAATAAAAAGAATTAAGTTTTATTTACTGATTATTCTTTTTTATTTTTTCCTATTAATTATTTTAATAATAAAATAAAGAAAATATAATATGTTCACAATTAAACAAAAGAATTGATCAATTGTGTATTTTTCATAAAAAAAATATAATATATTTACAAAAAAAAATGAATTTAAGTTTTTCGTCATTTTCTCAACCAAACTACTGAAATCATGTTTAATATACTTATAAGTATACATTCACTACAAGGGTATGAAATTTGTGCCACTATACAAGGGTATTCACTAACTATACAAGGGGTGTACAAAACTACTCTTTGTGAAATATTTCAATCAATTCTGAATTACTTCTTAATTTTCCTTATCACTTACATATTGTACACCTATGTCATACACTTTATTTAACTCTCACATAAAAATTCCAATACTTTTCCTAGTAATGATGTTTGAGGAAAAAAAATTAACCCTCAGTCATCCACCATTTTCTCAATCAAACCATTAGAAACATGATTAACACACCTATGTGGACACATAACTTAGGAGAAATATGAAATTTGTATCACTGTACAAGGGTATTACACTAATTGTATAAGGGAAATGTACTAAGTGTACAAGGGTGTACAAAGCTACCATTTATGAAAGATTTCAATCGATTCTGAACCACTCTTTTTTATTTTCCTTGTCACCCACGTATTGTACACTCATGTTATATGCTTTATTTAACTCACATAAAAATTCCAATACTTTTCCTAGTAATGATGTTTAGGGAAAAAAAAAATTTTGACCCTAAGTCATCCAATATTTTCTCAACCAAACCATTAGAAACATGATTAATACACCTATGTGGACACATAACTTAAGAGGGATATGAAATTTGTGTTGTTGTACAAGGGTATTACACTAACTGTACAAGAGAAATATATTAAATGTACAAGGCTATCATTTGTGAAAAATTTCAATCAATTCTGAACCACTCCTTTATTTTCCTTATTACCCAAGAATTGTATACCCATGGCATACATTTTATTTAACACCCACATGGAAATTTCAATGTTTTCGCCAATAATGATGTTTGGGGAAAAAAATTTAACCCTAAGTCATCCACATTTTTCTTGACCAAACCATTGAAGACATGATTAATATACCTACATGGATACATAACTTAAGAGGGATATGGAATTTGCACCATTGTATAAGGGAATAACACTAACTATACAAGGGAAAAGTGTAAAGTGTACAAAGTTCTTAATAGGTTTTGTACTATTTTTAAACAACTTGGAACTTGACATTAGGATGATAACCGATAGTTGTTGTTGTTATTTAATTATTTTATTTTTATCAAACTATGTCATTAAGACCTTCCCTACCAAAATTAACACATAGAAAATATTAAAATTAATTATATTTGAATTGTTCATTACAAGTAAACTAAATGAAATATATAATTTACCATTTCGCCCTTATAAACATAATACCACTGTTATTAGTAGAGATTAAAAAAAATCATATTTAAATGGAATTAAAAATAAACAAAAACTATTTTTGGAAATCATTAATTTAAATTATGAAATTAGTTTTAAAATTAAAAATATTTGTTGTAATTATAGTTTTGAAGATTTCATGATTTTATCTTATTACTTTTAAAATTTTGCTTTAATAAGAAAATATTTATTTTGATGGTTTTAATATTTAAATCTTTATTTTAAAATATTTAGGATTAGTGTGAGGAACAATTAGATAATTTTGGAATGGAGAAATTTTGAATATCTTGAAGTGCATGTGAGTGTTTACATTATTTTCGAAATAATATGATAAATAATAAACACTATGTGTCAAATTTGCAAGTTCAAAATAATAATAATAATAATAATAATAATATTTTATGATGTATTTGAAAATTGTTTAATATATAGGACAAATAATGTACAACATATTTATTATTTTGTAAGTAAGAAAAAAAAAAACATTTGCTAAGGTATTTAAAAAAAATTATTATATATTCTATAACTTTGAAAAAAAAAAATTGATGATGTCTAATTTGCAAGTTAAAAAAAAACAAAAAATACTAATATTTTATGAGGTGTTTAATATATATGAGAAATAATATAAGTTTGAAATAAATAATAATATTTATTATATATTATGTAAGTTTTTTAAAAAATATTTGATGAGGTATTTAAAAGTTATTTACATCAAAAATATATTTGGCAATAATAATTTTTAACAATTTATTTCTCATATTCAATTTGTTAGAGAAAAATGATTGGGAAATCATTCAATTTGGTTCTACTAATAAATAGGTGAGAGAAGGTGAAAGAGTGAAGGAAAGAATGAGAAAGGTGTGTGGACGGTTAGCTTTTCTATTTAACAGCCAATGGTATTTTAGGGAATTTTTATAGGCAATATCCTTCCTTTCAATTTCTACTCTTTCTTTGGGCTTTGAGTTTAAATATGGGTAATAGGAGAGCCTTGGGCTAATTATCAGGTACAACTAACCCCAAAACACAATTCTCCTTTGGAAAATTTGCCTCGTTTCTAAAGTTTTGTGCAAAAATAAATCATTTAAAATGAAAAATCTACGCACTAACGGTCCTCGCAAAATAATTCCCAACATGTACTTCTCCATGTCCACATCCATCACTTCATGTGGCCTAATTTTTTTCTTTACATTGTAATGGAATAGTTTTCATTTCTTAAAATATTATTGTTTAATTAAAATTAATATTTAGGAATATTTGAATATTTCATAGTCTTAACCCTTTAAAATATTTTTCTTTAATTAAAAATAACCTGTAAAGAGATTTGAAATATTATAACCTATAGTTTTCAATTGATTTCTTGACTTATCGTTATTTTTATTTATTCTAATAATTATATTTTGATTTTGAGAATATATGTTTCTATAGTTAAACCCAAGCCAAATTATAGTCCTTTTTTGTAGGAGGGTCATGTGATGTGTCATGGTTTAATTTGATAAAGTTTTGTTATATGATAATTTTTATTTTATCACATGTATTTTGCATTACATGCTTTATGATATGTTGTGATTTTTAGTTAGTTATAACTTAACTTAATTATCAATTTTTTTTTTTCTTGATTCATAATTATCTTAATTTGAGCATATGATAAATTATAAATTATTTTTTTTACTACTCTACAGTAGCATTAGTAATTAGTTTACTAACGATGTTTTGAAAATCAATTTACTAACTTAATATAAATTATTAAGGATATTTAGCTTATGATTAAAATAATTTAATATTTCAACTTGTAGTTAAAATCTTAAAGTAATAAGCCAAAATAAAATCTCAAATATCTTTTATCTTAATTATGTGTACCTTTTTTATAACTAAAATTAATAAGATAAATATATCAATTTGGATAAATATGTTTAATTTAACAATTAGAAGAAAAAAAAAAGGTTAGGTGTTGTTTAATAAAATTAAAAATTAAATGTTGGTTTAAATATACTTCATTTTGTGTTATTTAAATAAATAAAAAAGTAGTAGTAAGTTTTATATAAGATATAAAAATTCAAAATAATGATTTAAAAATTGTTTAAATTTTTTTAAATATTTAAAACTTTTTACTATCTTAAAATTTTAAAATTTTAAAAAAATGTAAGTTTATACTTTTGTGCTAGATATTTTATTTTATACAGAAGTTTCTAATTTTAAAAATAAAAAATTGACACTATGTATTGAAAAACTATAATGCTCAATTATAAGCGTTACAGATTCATAAAAGTGAAAAACAATTTTTATATATTAGTTTTAATTTAACTATTTGATAATTAAAATAATTGAATAATTTATTTTATAAATTTAACCTTATATTCATGATATGACATATTTTTCTAAAATTTTATATAAATAATATATCAATCAACAAAAATATCATCCCACATAAAATATCATAAATATTATTTCTTAAAAATAATTAAAACTAGTAGATAATTAAAATAACTAAAAAAAAGTTTAAAATCAATTTAATTATAAGGGATGAACAAGGTCAAATGGTAATGGGGACTCCACTAACAGTTTTGTTGAGTTTAATGTTGTTCAAAACCTTGATATTCTTTTGAGGAATCATGATAAAGTGCAAAAATTAGGTACCAATAAGTGTTGTCTTGGAAAACTTAGAAAATGGGGATAATTAGTGGGTAGAAATTGCGATTTTGGATTACTCGATCTAATTATTGCAACTGGGATGACAACTTCTAGTCCTAAAAATCAAGTTGAGGAGGAAGAGAGCATACGACCTATCACGAGGTCTAATCTTAGGAGTCTATCACCCCAAAGCTACTAATGCTAAGAATGCTTCGAATGATTATCTACGTTTTCCTTACACACACACACACGCACATACGTAAAGATGAACCAAAGAGATCAGAAGGGAATTATCTAGTCCTAAACTATAGGAGATAATAAAGGAATATACATTTTACAACAATAATTATTGTGAATCATGGAGGAGTATTCGGTTGAGCTAAGATTGAGGATTAGAATTTCAATGACTTAGTGAGAATTCTTTCCTAATATATAACCTCTCAAGATAGTGGTTCCACCGAAAATACTTATCTTGGAGCAAAGAAATCAAGTCGTTAATGAGTGAGTCGTTTGACGAGGGTATCAACAAGTTGGTTATTAGTGGAAACATAGGCCACATGAAGTTGGCTAGTTGCCTTCTTGTCACGAACAAAATGGAAATCAATTACAATGTGCTTCATACAGAAATAAAAAGAAAGATTCGCAGACAAGTATGTGATGCTAACATTGTCCTAGAAAATAGTAGATGAATGCTTGAGAGAATTGTTGAGTTCAAGAAGGAGATATTCAATTTATGTAAGCTCTACAACTGTGGAAGCAATAGTTTTATACTTTACCTATGTTGATGATCGAGAAACCAATTAAATGTTGCTTTTTATAGCTCTAGGAGATCAGATTGTTGCTAAGATAAACAATATATGCATTTTTTGATGTACAATTATCAAGATTACTAGCCAAATCAACATTTTAAAAAGATATATAAATAAAGAGAGGAGTTGCCTTTGAGAAATGGACCATGATAAATATTGTGTTTAAGGAAAACAAAGAATTGTTTTGATGGTAGTCCAATGGTTTTGAGAAGGTTGGTACATGCATTGTGATAATTTGTCGACTAAAAAGGATATGTTGGAACAAGTAATGGAAAAATATTGAAGAGCCTCAACAATTTGGAGGTATTGAGTGGCATCAGCATGTGGATATTATCATTGAGACATAATGGGGATGAGGTAGACAGAGGAAATGCAACATCTTTGGCACTGTCCATGTTATGTCACTATAAAAGATCCCAAATATATTTGTGTTGGGATAGAAAGAGACCACTGTTGGTTGGTACAACTTCAACCCTAAGAAAATAATGAAGAAATCTAAGATCCTTAGAATTGATTGGATGTAATTATAATGAAGTGAGCGAGGAAGGCAAAGCTATTGCTTGTGAATGGAAGATCATCCACATAAACAAGGAAGTATTTTTTGATAGTATACATTGAGTAGATGAACTCTTGATACCACACACATGAGGTTTGTTGAGGCCATAGAAGGCCTTGTGAAGCCTACAAATATGAGTGGGATGATTTACACCAATAAATCCAAGTGGTTGGGATATAAATATCTCATTATGTATAGATCCATGGAGAAAGACATTATTGACGTCAAGTTGAAAAATTGGCTAACCATTAGCTAGGGCAATGCATTAGATAACACAAATAGTGGTAGGTTTAACCACCAAGTCGAAAGTATCATAATAATCAACCCCAAGTCATTGATGAAAACTCATAGCTACAATACGTGCTTTTTAACACTCAATGCTCCCATTAGGGTGATGTTTAATACGAAACATCCATTTGTAACCCACCAAGTTTTAATTTGCATAGGAGAAGACAAGATCATATTTGGAATTTGGTCTGAAGTGAGAACATAATATTTGAATAGCTTTTTTTAAAAATATTTTTTTTTTATTAAAGTTAATATTTAGGAATATTTGAAAGGTCATATTTGATAGTCTTAACCTTTTAAATATTATCTTTTTAATTAAAAATAATATATAAGGAGATTTGAAATATTATGGTTAATAATTTTCAATTTATTTCTTGACTTATTGTTATTTTTATTTATTCTAACAATTATATTTTAATTGTTAGAATATATGTTTCTTTAGTTAAATCCAAGATAACTTGTATTCTTCTTGTATGGGGGTCATGTGAAATGTTGCAATTTAATATAATAAAATTGTCATGTGATAATTTTTATTCTATCGCATGTATTTTGCATTATATGCTTTATGATATGTTATGATTTTTAATTGGTCATTATGATATGTTATGATTTTTAACATGTGGGCATTGCACGACACCCTAATAGGCCAGTTTTTCTCGATCACGTGTTTAACATTATTGATAAGTTTATGGAGATCCAGTGAGACACGGTGAGGAAGCAACACGTGGCAAGAATAGAGGCGCTCCATCACCACGGCCGGGTGCGGAAATACGAACGGTGTGAGAGAAGTTTGAAACAAATGGAAGGGCTTGACATGCATGGTGGTGAGAATGGTGGTTAGGTGATGAGGTGGCAATATGTAGTGTTTGTTTTTCATGTAAAAAATTGGGTTTGTGGTGCTCTCTAGTAGTACATGGAGTGGGTTGTGAGTGCTAGATTGAGACAATCTCTTAAATGTGGCCATCTTTGGTGGGCCACTCTTAAAACTCATGTGTCTCCTTCCTCATCTATCTTCATGCATGCTTTTTAAAAAAATGGGTTTTCAAAAAAATCTTGTTTTGACTCCACAATTTTTCATCTTTTTGGAAATTTAAGGTCCCAAATTTTATTTTCTAATCATTTTCCAAAATTCCAATTTTTAAATTTTCCGAAACTTCCTTCTTGAAATAATTTTCTAAAGTTCCATTTTTTAAAATTTTAATTTTCCGAAATTACCTTTTTCGAATAATTTTCCAAAACTACCATTCTCAAAATTTCCCAAAATTTTCCAAAAATTCCAAATTTCCAAATTTAATTTTCCAAAAATTCCAACATTCCAAATTTATATATTTTTTTAAAATGTCACCTTCAAATAAATTTTCAAAACTCCATTTTCTTTCAAATGCAATTTTCAAGTTTCCATTCTCAAATAAATTCTTCAAAATTCCGATTTCCAAATTTGATTCCCAATTTCCAAAATTCCAATTTTCACATTTATTTATTTAATCATTATTATTTTCGTTATTATTATTATTATATTTATTTATTTATTTTTAAACTTCCATCTTTAAATAATTCTTCAAAATTCCAATTTCCTAATTTAATTTCCAATTTCCAAAATTCCAATTTTCGCATTTATTTATTTAATCATTATTATTTTTGTTATTATTACTTTATTTATTTATTTATTTATTTTTTAAATTTCATCTTTAAATAATTCTTCAAAATTTTGATTTCCAAATTTGATTCTCAATTCCCAAAATTCCAATTTTCACATTTATTTATTTAATCATTATTATTTTCGTTATTATTATTATTCTGTTTATTTATTTATTTATTTATTTTTAAAATTCTATCTTTAAATAATTCTTCAAAATTCCAATTTCCAAATTTGATTCCCAATTTCCAAAATTCCAATTTTCACATTTATTTATTTAATCATTATTATTTTCGTTATTATTATTATTATTATTGTTATATTTATTTATTTATTTAAATTCCATCTTCAAATAATTTCCAAAACTCCAATTCATGATTTAATTTTCAGAACTCCAATTCTCAAATAATTTTAAAAATTCCAATTTCTTTCAAATTTAACTTCCAAAATTCTAATTCTTAAACTTAATCTTTAAAACTCCAATTCTCAAATAATTTTCAAATTTTCAATTTCTTTCAAATTTAATTCCCAAAATTCAAATTCTTAAATTTAATTTTCAAAACACCAATTTTCAAATAATTTTCAAGCTTTCAATTTTTGAGTAAATTTCAAAGCTTTAATTTTTTTCAAATAATTTTAATTTCACTCCAGTTTTCAAATATTTCCTTAATTCTACCACTCTTCATCTTTTCTTAAGGTTTAGAGTCACCAAAAATCCCATTTTTAATAAACTTATTGCCTTTTTCTTTTAGGCAAGCACTTTCATAAATTTTTCTTTGATTTTAAAATAATTTTTCTGTTTCTTTTGATTTTAAATAAGCAATAATGAATTTTTCATAATTCCAAAATAATGGAATTTGTGAAACTAATTCATACAGGATAAATTGGGCTTTGGTGGGGGCTCCACATATGAGTTTTCTCTTCCGATTGTCAATTGTTATACTTAACGAATATTGTTTGATCTTTGTCTTACTCTTTGATATGCATGTGATAATTTTATACTTGAACTAACATTGTTTCCATAATAACGCACTATTACTTGCTGCTAAGGTACAATCTTACTCCCACTTTGCTTATTCTCATGCACGATTTGTTTTATTATTCAATCATTTTATTGGTTTCCATTGATTGCCTTATCAATTGTCACGCTTACTTCACCTTATTTAGTAGAAACCCATTTTTAGGGGCTTAGAGGGGTACTATGGTCTTTACCGTATCTTCCCAATGAGTAACCTGAACCCCGAACCTAGACTTGGTTTTTCGCAGACCTATTTTTCCTTCAGGAGTCACACTTAGGGTTTTTCTTTCTTATTTTGTCTTTCCTTTTAAAAATAAAACAAAAATAAGTGACAACTCCAAGTCTTTTCTAAAAAAATCATATTTTTCACCAAATAAATTAAAAACGAGTTTCGTCATCGATTAGGAATACATCGAGCCAAAATGCCAGGTCCATAGGGTTTTTTTATGTAAAAATATTATGTCCATTGTATATGTCTTGATTTTTGCTTTATCTTTAATTATATGATTGCTTGGATATTTTAATTATCCCTATTATCTCATAGGTTAAAAAAATGGGTATAAAATTATATTTTTTATTATATTTTTTTAATTTCTCCCAGTCATCCCTTCTAGGTGTTACCTTACTAGACTTTGGTTTTCTCATTGAGGTTAATAGACACTTTATAAAGGAAAAGTAAGAAAGTGGGTTGATTTGTACTTTATTTGTATTGTTAGAAAGACAACTTGTAGACGACAATATTTTAAGCAATTGTAGGCAATCTAGGAATGAATGATATCTATTCACTAGTTTGAGGGGAGTCTTAGAATATGAATTTTTCTATTAAGGGTTTCTTGTATATATTTATGTAATTGTGCATAAAACTATAAATTAGGTTAGAAAGAATGATCCATTATTTATAAGATTGTCCTAATTTATAGGGATTATTAGTTTATATATTTCATTTAATTTTTCTATAATGGGATATCAAGTAATATATATAAAGTAAGATTGTAATAATTAACAATTGATTAAATATAAATTATTAAGGATATCAAGCATATTATTAAAATAATTTAATATTTCAACTTATAGTTAAAATCTTAAAGTAATAAGTCAAAATAAAATCTCAAATATTTAAATTAGAAAAAAATAGGTTGGGTGTTGTTTGATAAAATTGAAAATTAAATATGCATTTAAATATATTTCATTTTTCTGTTATTTAAATAAAAATATATTGGTAATTTTGATACGAGATATAAAAACCCTTATCTGCATATATTAAAAAACAATGATTTTAAAAGATGTTTAGAAAAATTAAAATATTAAAGGCTTTAAATTTTAACATTTAAAAAATTATAAGATAAATTTATCCTTTTTAAATTAAATATTTTATTTTACATAGAATTTCTAATTTTAAAAATAAAAAAAATGGACTCTTAAGTATTAAAAAACTTTTATTCTTAATTAGAAGAGTTACAAATTCAAATAAAAAATAATAATATCTCCTCGATATGCAGAAACTTTTCAAATCATCACAAATTTTGTAATGATTGCAATTTTTCTTCTTGTTTTTTTTCTTCTTTTTTTCACTATCTTAAAAGGATTAATCTAGTATTACAAAAGAAAAGAAAAGAAAAGAAAGTTGTCTCTGTTGTCCCGTTATCACGGAGGAAGTCATAGTAAACATTATCTTAGGTTTTGGTGTTTTGTATTATGAAATGCACATGGCCGTTGCCCCATCAATACTCACTAAAGTCAGTAGCCTCCACTCACACCCACTTTCACGATTTTTGGCAACCATCTCTTACCTTTATCAATTCACATCATACCTGTGAATTCAAATTTTTTTTAAATTTCTCCTGTTTCCATCAATGAGTAGCTGCTGTTTCTCCTGTTTACATTTGGAGTACGATTTCTTTCTTAATATCAGGGACATTATCATATGGTTTGAGTTCATAAGAAAGAAATCATGTTTTGAAAGTTTAGGAAAATTTGTCAGCTTATTATAGTAATTCTGGCCAAACAGAAATGACAAAATTTTCGATCGTGGGAGCAATGTAAACTCTGGGACTGTTCTTACTGAACCTTTGGTGGTGAATGCTGTGGATGAAGGGCTGTTAGCCAACAAGATATCTTTAAGTTATGGGTGACCCTTGGGTCATTCTTGGTCTATTTTTTATCAAGCTGATTTGTTGGAAGGGGGTGAGAACCTCTTTGATGCTGGGGCTGCGGCTCATCGAGAATGGTCTCAAGTGTGCAGGGAGACCATAGCTGAGGTTGGGCTTGATCCTAAACCTATGAGCATAAAGCATAATTGCATAGAAGTTAACAAACTAAGAAATTACTTATTAGCAAAGAAACATTAGTGTTTAATTGTTATTTGATAAAACCAGGGAAAAATTTGAGGGAAAATTATCTTCATATGCCCCTTTTTTATATGTATATATATAATGCAATGATAGATGCAGAATCTTAAAAATCAGGAAGTGTGCAGTAACATAAAAATCTCCCCTGGAAAGTAAGGTTCTTCTCAACATGAATTCATAGTTAGTATTAAACATTTATGCTTTTAAGAGAAATCTAAAGATTTGGAACAATCAATTCCTAAGAGTAAGAAATCAATTGACAGGAAGAGAAGATCAAGGCAAAACAAAATTTATAATTGGCATCCTGAAAATCCTCACAAGCCAAGGAACAAATCCAAAATAACAATGAGATATCTGGAATCCTTCAATTCTCTTAACTTGTATTCACTGTACACAATAAATTGTATAAAACACTCGACACTGCATCCTAGGAGGACAAAGAAAAGCAGAACATTGGCACCAACTAAATACTAAACATGCAATTTATTTGAAACAGATGAAGACAAGAACAGTCGATCCCATGAGACTACCTCTACTCATCGCCCATCAGAAGAAGTGAATGACTCTGCAAATCCAGCAGGCCTTGCTGGAATACTGCCTTTGCTGTCCTCCAGGCTAGTATGGCTGAAATCTTTGGTTTCTGCTTCCTGCCAGCCCTTTAACATCTGGGGAAGTGGTAGACTGTAATCGATGCCAGAATAACTCTCTGTTTCATTGTCAAACGGCTTCCACTTCTCAACCAGTGGGGACAGTACATTTACTGCATGCCCCATATCAGGACGATGGCTCGGCTCTCTTGCTGTGCAGTGTCCAGCCAGTTCAGCTACTATGGAGATGCTCTCAAAAGTTTCTTCTGTAGCACCAATAGCAGGATCAACAGCAGCCATGAGTTTCTCTTTGCTTGATTTGATTCGCCAAAACCACTCGGCCAAGTATCGGCATTCCTCAGAACGCCCCTCATCAAGTGCCGCTAATCCAGTCAAAAGTTCCATCAACACCACTCCATAGCTGAAGACATCAGCTTTTGTTGTAATTTTTCCCATCACTGAAATCCAAAGAAATATGAATTAACACTAAATTGTCATTGAAATCGAAAGAAAACTGAATTATTAGTAGAATATTTTAAGGACCTGAATTGATGGTAGATTTGGATGGAATGGTGCAAGGAAAAAAAGTGAGAGTTCAAGAAGATCCACACCCAAAGATGCCCCTCATTGCGTGGTCATTGGAATTTTTTTGGTGGGCATCCTGAGTACTAATCAGTGGTATAGACCAAATTGCAATATACTCGAGGTGACACTAATACAACTCTAAGTAATTCATATACAGCGATCATTTCCAAACTTTTAATCCTGAATCACATTTTTGGTACAATGTCTTAATGTACTCTTCAACTGCATGTGTTTGTGTAAAAGTGCCTTACTTCTTCAATTAAAAGTGTTCTCGACCTGCAAGTTCTCAGCTGGGCACCATCAAACATTTGAAAAGAAATATGTGTCACAGGTTGCCAATCACCTTGGTACTTGATTTTAAAAAAGACTTAATCTATCACAACTGCTAACACTTAAAAAATAACATATTTGTCTGGAAATCATTTTCCTCTTCAACCAGTATGTGCACTGAACATGAATGTTGTTTGGTTAAATCAAGTATGTAATGTTGGTTGCAATCGCCTAGGCACTCAAATGGTTAGTTATTAAAAATTTTGAAAGTAAAGAAGAAAAAAATTAGGTGTTTGCATATTTTTCTAAAATGTGTTTCAATGTTTTTATGATAAGAAAAAGATATGGGCTAGTTTGCAAAACCTGAGATTTGTTAATTAGAATAGTTATGAATTAAAGAATTTAGTGTTATTAATATGCAAACAACTTCATGGCACTATTTCTATCCAAACCAAGAATAATAGATTGGCAGAGGATTCTGAAAGATGACTTACCAGCATATTCAGGTGCAAGGTATCCAAAGGTTCCAGCCAGTCTGGTTGCAACAGACTTCCCTCTGTCTGGAGCAAGCTTCACCAAACCAAAATCTGCAACTTTTGCCCTGAAATCATCCCCTAGAAGAATATTTGAAGATTTCAGATCTCTATGAATGAAGCTCTCACGGGCCAGACCATGAAGATATTCCATCCCTCTAGCCACATCTAAAGCAATACTGAGCCTCATCTTCCAAGATAGAGGCTCCAGTTTTAGGTTCTTCCAGTGGAAAAGATGCCTGCTTAGAGCTCCATGAGACATAAACTCATAAACCAGAAGCCTCTCATTGCCTTCAATAGAGTGCCCCAACAGAGATACCAAATGTCGGTGTCGGACCTTGGAAAGAACAGCAATTTCAGCCTGAAATTCATCCAATGCTGTGTTGCTAACCACCCCAGCTTCCATTCTCTTAACTGCTATTTTTGTACCATCTTCCAGCTCCCCCTTATAAACAGCCCCAAAACCACCACGACCAAGCTCATTTTCTGGTGCAAAATTGTCTGTCGCCTTGCGGAGAACCTGAACAGATATTATCAGGTTTCCAGATTCAATCTTATGTGAATTATGCACTCCACTGCTATCTCTGCTCTCAATACTAGATCCTGTTTGAGTGAACAAGCTTCCAGTGGTGTTACTTGAGACTGCAATCTTAACCATGTTGTCTGGATCAAATGGGTCTCTGGGGTGAACAACAATGGAACTGGGAGCCTCTACTTGGTCCTTCCTCTTCTTACGGCAGTATAAAGTTAGAAGAATCACCAACATAGCCAGAATTGCAAAAGCTGAAATTGCAGCCACAATTATAACTGTTTTTAATCTTTTGGAAGTGCTTTTGGGTTCTGCTTGCCCCCCAGCAGGACTAGGCTGGCTATGATTCAACCCCGCCGGAGGGGCAGGTGGATGGTTCAATGCCAGTGGCGGTGAACTAAAAGGGGATGGTGGGCTAACTGGAGGGGGGGATGGTGGGCTACCTGGAGGGGAGGATGGCTCGGTTTGGTTACCAGCCAAACGAGGATTTCCATTGGTAATCACCTTCACGCTCTCCTGAAATCTGGGTACTGGAGGCTCAAAATTGTTGCCACTGACATCCAGCTTTTTCAAAGACGTCAATTTAGTTAAATTCATTGGGATGGTGCCAGTTAAATTGTTTCCCCCAAGTCTAATTTCTACTAGTGAATCTAAGTTCCCAATTGAAGGACTGAGAGTACCATTAAGCCTAAAGTTTGGCAGATTCACGATAGAAACCTTAGAATTGGGGTTGCAGCCCAACCCCAACCATGGCTGTTCGCATGGATCATTACCAGACCATTCAGAAGCGAGACCTAATGGGTAATTCACAGCAGCAAGAAAATCTAAAAGTGCGTTAACTTCTGGGCTGCATTGAAGCCCAGGCTCAGACTGGCAAAATGAATTGGAAGCATAAGAAACGTTACCAGATGTGAACTTTGGTATAGGACCCATCAGATGATTATTGTTTAAGTCCAATTTCTGTAGTTCCATATTGGCCAAGCTCTCAGGAACCAGGCCAACAAGTTTATTTCCGTTGAGATTGAGGTCTCTCAAAGAAGTCAGATCACCAATGCTCTCCGGAATCGTGCCCGTGAACTGGTTTCCGTGGAGCCATAGCTGTGTCAAGGAGACCATAGATCCAATTACGTCCATTGGTCCGCTCATCCCACCTCCATCCTGATCATTCAACCACAGAATCTGCATCAGTGATTGCCCAAAACTCGCCGGAATCTCCCCTGATAACCTGTTATATGGCAGTTTCAGCGTTGTGAGCGATGGTAACGTCCCTAGAAATTCCGGCAGGGGTCCAACCAAATTACAATGTCCTAAAGAAAGAGTTGTCAATTGAACTGATTTCTGCAACTCATCAGGAATAGACCACCCAGTAGTCGCATTGAACGGATTGTCATTCAGAGCAAGGATCCGAATACTCGTAAGGCCATCGAAGAAATCAGCGGGGATGGTGTCGAATTCGTTGTAATCCAAGAAGGCGAATTGCAATTCAGACAATCCGCGAAAAGAAGGCAATTTGCCATTGAAATGGTTCCTCTGAAGCCCCAAATTGTAGAGCATTGAAAGCTGGTTGAAGTTCTGAGGGAGAGGTCCCTTTAATCCCAATCCCTCAACCTGAATCTGTGTAACTCTGTCACCACTACAAAAGACATGAGGCCACAAAGGAGGGCCACAGGGGTCATCCCCATCGTCAGGCCATTTGAGGAGCTCCGAATTCTCCAACCCTTTTCTGAAATCATTCAGAATTTTCACGTCACTGGGGTCTGTAGCACAATGAGCCACTCTGAAGATGCACAAAATCAGTACAACCCACAGCTTTGACTGATCACCTTCCATGCCCACAAGCAAATGAACAGATCCCACTGCACCTCACAACAACATTTCACTTCAAACCAAAAGAGACTACAACAAACCAGACCCAGATCCAGAAAAAGCTAAGAAAGAGTGATCACACGCACCCCCCAACATGAGACTATGAACAATTTGGAAGACCAAGAACTGGCACGAAAACACAGGGCCTTTCGCCTCAAAATGGAGACGACCCGTTGAAAAAAAAAAGGGAAGTTTCAAATGCAGACAGGGACAGGTACGTGGAGATTGCATTCTCTTTTAGGGTTTATATCCATTAATTTGGAGCCAAAACCCCAAAGAGAAACACTAAACCTTCAACCTTCGCTCTTTTCCACTCTTCCGGACCTATTCCTTTCTCTTTTAATTTTCTCATTTTACGTTTGTCTATTCTTTTCCCCTAAATCTTCTAATATCAAATAAATTGACATAACTACCCATGGCCAAAGAGTCGACACTCGAAATTGAAAGGGGTAGTTGGAGGAAAACAATAAAATAAAAATAGAAAAGACTAAAAACTGTGGGGCAGGGGACTGTTTGAACCGTAAATCAAGGAGTTGGTGGAGCACTGGGAATTTATTTGGAAGCTCCTATTCTGCAGCCAAAATCCCTCGAAATCTGAGCCTTCTAACAATAAACTTCAGCCTTTGATCACGGGGATTTAAAAAATAATTTAAGACATTGAATACTCATATGATTGTGACTCTACACTCCTCCATAATTCCATTCACAGACATAATGACAAATGTCATGTTTCAATTTTAGTTTTACTTCTTGGAATTGAGAGTCCGGTCGAATAAGATGTGTACCATACTCCAACTTAATATTATTAATTAATCATTTAACTTCAATTTAAGTTATTTTATATAATTTAAAATTTATTTATAAATTCTTATTTTAGATATTAAGATTGTTTAATAAAATTGACTTAAATTTTATTTTAAACCATCAAATTGATATTTTTATCCTCATAAATTATGATTAGGATAAAAAAAGTCAAAATAATCATAAAAGTTTTGAAATAGAAAAGAGATCAGAAAGATAATTAAGATAAATAATTATAAAAAAATAAAATAAATATATAAATTTAAGAATAAGTTAACTATTTTTATTTATTATTTAAAATTTTTTTTATTTTAAATAATATTATTAAATTATTTTATTAAATATATTTAATTTATTTAATAACTTAAATTAAATTATTAAGTCACTTTCAATTATTAAGTTGGATTATTAAATGTTTAGGAATCTTATTTTAGGAAATTCGAGGGATTTATAGATTTATAAATCATATATCATTATCACTCTTTTGAAACGAGGGTATTGCCTTTTTAGTATTTTAATAAAGATATGATTACGTAGGGTAATTGGATACAAAATTACCTAGATAGGAAAATTTGGACTTCCATAAGCATAAAATCTCTTTAGATCTCTTTCTAAAGTTAGTATTTTTTAGATAAAAAAAAAGGGGGAAAATAAAATTACCAATACTATACATGAATTAGATTATAAAATTATATTAATTTTATGATTTTATCATAGTTTCTTAAATAATAACTTTTTGGAGATATTTTTTATTTTCTATTTTCAAAATTATAAAATAGTAACAACTTTTACATAAGATATAAGAATTTTTAAAGGTTTTATATATAAAAAAGGTAATGGTTTTAAAAGTCGTTTAAATTTAAAAAAAAAATCATATCAAATTTTAATGATTTTAAAAATAAAAATAAAAAGTTTATGAAAGGGCACTTATTTATTCATTTTATTAGATTTAAAGTTTAAATTGGTTCCATCCTTGGATTGGTGTAAATACCAATGAACCAAATATGTCCTAAATTCATATTCCTAAAGTGTATAAGATGTTGTTTAAAATCCATTTTAATGGCTGCAAATCTTCATAAGTAGGTAACATTTCCAAACTACAATCCAATAATTAAATAACTTATGATTTAAAGAATTATATAATCGGTTGTAAGTTAGTAATTAATTAATTAAATCTAGAAATATAAATATTTTAAAAATCTCAAAATCAAATTAACGACATCAAAAATATTTACTAAAATATTAAATAAAAATGTATTTAAAAAACTAATTTATTAGAATTTGTTTTACTATGTGTGTTAAGATTTAAATAAAATGAATTCTATAAATCTTAAATAATAATACAAAGAAATAATTGGTGAGCTCCCCTCTTCATTTTATGAATTGTTTTAAACTTGCGAAAAGAAATAATGAAAATCTAGATGGTATCAATAGGAATTTTTTTATGGTTACCAAATATTGAATGCTAAAGGGTTTCCTTTAGTAGTATGGGATAATGTATGTAAACCTAATTCTGAAGGAGGTCTAGGAATTAGAAAAAATGAAAATGTTAAAATAAACCTCAATTGCTAAACTAGGGTGGAGAATTCACGGATAATGATAGCATTTGGGTTAGGATCTTGAGGGACAAATAAGTTAAAAATAATATTTCGAGAAAAGAAGGATATTCTATTGTTTGGAAAGAAGTTATTAATCATATAAAATATATTGGAGCTTGCCTAAAATGGTATATAGGAGATGGTAGAAGAAAAGCTTGCTTCTGGACAAATTATTGGGTATATATATTGCTTCTTGTTTTTTTTGTGGATGAAAATAATTTACATTACATTACTTGGGATGACAAAATGCATTATTATTTATAGCAATTCTAATCCATTCCCCTCCATTGAGGAAAAGATTTTTTATTTTTATTTTCTCTCAAAATGGTTAGTTTATCCTTAAGTTAGCATCTTGAGTAATGAGAAGGCCTTCAACATACCCTATATCCAAAATTCTGCATTGGATTTGAAAATTAAATCTTTTACCAAAAATAAAGTTTTTCTTATAGCCATATGTCCTCCCTACTTGTGAGTTTGTGATTGATAGAAGGCTGAAAATCATAAATGTGTCATCTTTGCAAACAAAATATTGAAAATATTTACCATATTTTTAAATATTGTCCTTTTGTTCAAGGAATTTGGGACCACATTAAGTATAATTATCTTATACCTCTTTTTTATAGAGGTAACTTCTTATCTTGGCTTGAAACAAAATATTGAAAATATTGACCATATTTTTAAATATTGTCTTTTTGTTCATGGAATTTGGGACCACATTAAGTATAATTGTCTTATACCTCTCTTTTATAGAGGTGACTTCTTATCTGGGCTTGAAACGACGTATAAAAATTACAAAATTTTCAAGCATCCTATAGAAAAAATGTCTATTATCTTATGGAATGTATGATTTCATAGAAATATGGTGTTTTTTAGGAAGATCCAACCTAACACCTTCCTCATCATTAAAAAAGTTACCTTAAACTTTCAAAATCTTCAGAATTATATGATTGACACTTACATTCAATTGAAGGATACAATGTCCTTCAAATTGTTGAATAATGGATACGTTGGGTTCCTTCTATTAATAAAATATTCAAATTAAATTTTGATGGTTTAAGGATAGAAAATAAAAATGCTTTTAGATGGGTTATTAGAGGCTCTAATAGAACTATAAAAATAGTTGCAAGGAGGTATATAAGTAATGCTTCAATAATTATTGTGAAATGTATAACTTTAAAATATGGCATGTTATCTATCAAGAATAATGGGTCTTAAATTTAGAGATTGAAGGTGACTCGAAAATAATTATAAGTTGTTATAATAAAAAGAGTAATATTTCTAGTTCTATTATGTTATTAATGGAGGATATTTGAAAGTTATCTCAAAATCTAAATATTTACGATTGTTGTCATATTTATAGGGAAACAAATAGAATAACATATTGTTTAGCTAAAAAAGGTATTTGTAATTTATAATCAATCATTGGTGGTCAAATTTTCCTAAAGATATTACTAAGTTTAGTTTTGAAGACTATTATGGTTTATCTGTCAATTGAATTTGTAGGTATTTTACTTTTTAGTCTCCTTTCATAAAAAATAAATAAAAATAAGCAAATATTTTTATATTCAATGTCTTATACTTATTCTTACTTTTTTTGTTCTTTCACAAGTTTTTTATTTTATTTTTTATATTTTTTAATTTTTTATTGGATTGACAAAACTTAGAGTTTGTTCAAGGGAATGTTTTCAAAAACAATTCTCAAGAAATAACTTGATGTTTTTTATAACAAAAGTTTATTTGAAAACTTAAGCCTTGTTTGATAATTGTTTTTTAAAATAATTTTTTAGAGTAGTTTTTAAAAATTATTCTCTAATATTTTGTAGAACAAAAATCTATTTGGAAACCTAAAAATTTTTTAACTTGTTTTTTAATATTTTTAAATATGTTTTAAAAATTATTTTTATATCTAGTGCTTTATTTTTTATCATTCTATATGTTTGCATAATTAGGTTTTAAAGCAACCTTCAAAAAATAAATGAAAACAATAGAAAATAACTAAAAAATATTCACTAAAAACATATTGTTTTCTGTTTTTAAGAATAGAAAATAGTTTTTGGTTGTCAAACGTGTTTTCTTGTTTTTTTTGTTCTAGAGAAAAGAAAACTATTATTGAAAACAATTTTCAAACAAACCCTTAGAATATTCTCATTTTGTTTTCTTATGTTTCCAAATGTTTTTTTTAAATAACTATTATTTGTATTGCTTTATTTTCAATCATTCTATATGTTGATTTATAAATTTATTTTTTAAAACAACCCCCAAAAATAAGTGGAAAATAACAAATAAAAAATCAAATATATTTTCAAAAAAAACCTCATTTTTAGAATAATTCTTAAACTTGTTTTGAGAACAATCCAAGTGTGTTTGTTTGTTTTTTCACTCTAAAAAAAATTATTATTATTATTGAAAAATTCCCAAACATATGTTTTTACTATTATTATTATTATTATTATTATTATTATTATTCATTGAGTAAAGAAAAAAAAACCATTTTAAAATTGGTGCCACTGCATGCCCCGTAACGCCATGGTGAAGATTTTTTTTCTATAAAAATATATATTATTTTTAAAAATTATTTAAAATATGATGTTGGTAAAAAGAGGTCTCACAGATTGGGACTAAATTAAAACTAGTCGAACACAAAACAAAGCAAACAGTTAATAGATTGAGGTGTGACATAGAAACTAATCAAACCCAAAACTAAGGAAACAATCATTTTTTTTTTTGACCAAATTACAATAAATAATTTAATTTGACCAAATTTAAAATTCCAAAAATCAAACAACCGAATCTTAGTGTCATACACTTTGCCTTGATCACTGGCCATTCATGAAGCCAAGCTATCACCCCATGAGGCTTGGTGCCATACACTTAGGGTCAAGGTATTGCGGCAACCATGCCATAAATGACACACTATTATGTTGTATGCAACATGTTGTGCCTGCCACATTGTTGCTCTGCATGTCGTGTACGTTGTTGCATGTGTCGACTACAATCCATCGCTATGTTATGTGCAATCCCCCATGCCATTTGGGTGTTGCTCCGCCTACACCACTTGGATTACACTTGCATTGTTCTTTGCCTTGTCTCATTCTCATAGTTAACTAAAACTAATTGAGCCTAAAACAAAGCAAACAAGAAAATAAATTTGGAATGGATACTTATCAAATTAATTGATTGTAGATTCTCATTCTATGGTATCAACATTGGAGCAGTAAGGAAGTGACATCCCATAGTGGGGGGGTGGGTGCGTGATACATATTAATTGAACTATGCCACCAAAATTCCTACTAGAATAGACTTGGGCTCCCTAGGCGCACAAAGCTCCCACTTACCTCTCTGCAATACCATGATGTTAAGTAGGGTTCAATATAAACCCATTAAAATGTGTCATCCATTTCCAATGTGGGATTGACACCTTGTGTCTTTTTTCACATAAAACACACTTCACACATACACTCTTCCTACATCAGATAGCCGTCCAAATATTTAGACATATTAGAACTTATCTTGAAAATACGAATTTCACAAAATATATATCGAACATTTTTATATTGAGCAAATTTTTTAATATATTAATTTAGTATTTATATATTGAATTATTTTGAAAAATTAAGTTTAATATTTCATGTTGAAAAGAGTAATATTAAACTCGTCTTTTAAAAAATAAGTTAAAGCATAAAAATAAATTGATTTATTCATATGAAGGTTGTTTCAATATTGTGTCAACTATTCTCATACTGAATTTGTTTTTTCAAACTATGAGTATGAGTACCATGTCGATTTCACCTTACATAGATGGTAGTCTTCTGACATTTTTGGGAGAACAGTACCTAATTATTTATTTTCTTTTCAAACAAATGTACTTGCGCAAAAGGCACTATGGTGGCTCCGACCAAGGGTTTGAGTTTGACTTAAGTATGCTATATAGCATATTAGTGGTTGGTTGACCAAAGGAATGAGGTCTCAAACAGATTATGAATCTTTAAGGGTTCCTTTGATGTCAGACAGGTTATAAATCTTTAAGGGTCATTAGGTGCAAGTGCCTTCATATGTATCTAGGAAATTGCATATGTATCTAAGAAATTGCAAGAAAAACAAACTCAAATAAAATCTTTGAGATGTCATAGGATTCACCACTACTCAAAAAGGAAGTATAAATGTCTTTACTCTTTAACAAGTTGCAATTATTTATTTATTTATTTTTTAAAATCTTTACATGCAGTGTTTAGCGAGGTGTGTTTATCACTAAAAACGGAAAAATCAATCTCACTTATTGAAAGAAGCTCATTTGAATTTACATTGGATTCAATCTAAAGTGGTATTTTTAATTTTTTTTATTTATTACTTTTTTTTTAATTTTTTTAACTTAATAAAAAAACTAAAATATTTTTTTTTTCTACATACTAAAAGTAAAGGATTGATATTTCTTTACTTCTTAATACTTAGTAAAAATAAAATATTAAAAAAACAAATAAATATCACCTATGTCTAGTATGAAAAAAGGGTTCATATTTTCTACCATATTTGATTAGGTCAAAAGCTAAAAGGACATATGAATTTGTTTACAATAAATCTTGGATGAAACGCTCACAATAGATGTTGATAAAATGCAATATAAAAAAGATATAGTAATAGACAAGGATAATAGTTGTTTTCAAATGATGCTTGAAAACAAAGAGCAAAAAAAAAAAAAAAAGTTAAAAAAAAAATGAAAAAAAAAAACTTACAAAATGTGTTTGTGGTTTTTTACTTAATTCGAAATAGAACTTAAAATTAAATAATATTTAATAATATTAAATATTAAGTCGTTTATTGTTATAATATTTTATTTTTATTAAGTATTAAAAAATAAAAAAAAAGGAAAAAAAAGGTAACATATTATTTTTTTTATTTAGAAAAAATTAAATATTTTGATTTTTTTTATTCAATAAAAAATTTATAATAAATTATAAAAAAATAAAATAATAATAATAATTTAAAATCCGAAACCAAATTACTTTTAATAAAAAGTTAAAAAGAGAAACACCCTCTAAAACTTTTTCTTAACATATGAATGACTTTTGAGAGGACATGAGAAATGGCAAAGCCATAAAATTTGGTTTACGGGTGCAAATGGAGAAAGGAATATTATAATGACATAAATAATTTTTATATTTTATAAGCATTATTTTCATTATCATTTAATAAAGACAATAGTCATTAAAGGTATATATATATATAAAACAAGAAGATACTAAAAACATTAATAAAAAAAATAACATTAGTATAAAAAATTATATTTTGGTAGAAAAAATCAAAGGATTTTTTCAAAAGAATTTTTTTTTTAAAAAAAAAAATAGCAAGAAATCTAAGTCAAATTTTTAAATAATTTTAGTAATTTTTGTTTAAAAAAACAATAATTTTACTAATAAAATTTTATGATTCACACTTATTTTCTATAATTAACTCCTCACCAAAAAATTAATAAAATATTATATATAAAATTATAAAAAATTAATTTGTTAATTTTTTTAGAATTATATTAAAAACAATTATATGATATTTTATAGAAAGAATATTTAGTAACTTGAAATGTTCTTAACCTTTTTCACCGTATTTTTAAATATTTTTAAAAATAACTTTTATTTATATTACTTTATTTTCAATCATTCTTATATATATATAACAACTTATTAAAATATATTCCCACAAAACAATTTATCTTTTTTTATAACAATTCTTAAAAATGTGTTATTTATGTTGTTTTATTCTCAAAAACCAAATACTGTTCTTGGGAACTATTTGAATCATGTCATTAAGTAAAGACAAATTTTCAGTTTATATATTTATGCAGCTAAATGTCCCCTAAATCCATGAGATTGTTTTTTTGACATAAAAAATATCAAACTAATCTTTTTAAAAAACATTTTAACATAAAAAATAATTTTTTTTTTTAAAATGAAACTCGTCTTTTCAAAAAAAACAAGTCCATTATTGTCCTAATAAACTGCTCTTACGTTGAATTAGTTTTTTAAAAAATGACTACTATGAATTGATTTCATTTACATAAAATATTATAGTGTTATACATATTTCCTAATATTGTTCACATTTTTTTGGGGATAATCATTTTTTTAAGGAAAATAGTTTTTTCATGGTTGATTTTATTGTGAAAAACATGAAAGAAAATTAAGTATAATTAAAATGAATTAAAAATAAGAAAAATAAATTTAAGAATATATATAAAAAAATTTATTAAATTTAAATCTATCATTTATTTTTTTCTGTTATATAAAAATTAAATAATTTTAAAATATATAAAATTATAATTAATATAAAATATATTTGATTTTTTTTCTTCATATTTTTCATAATAAAATTAAATATAAAAAACCATTTTTTTTAAAAAAAAATTCTCATTATTTACTTAAAATCAAACATAGTCATAAAGTGGAAGAGACAGGTGCACCCGATCAAATCTTTAATTTTACTTACATACCCCATCTACAACATGCAAGGAACCTTTCCCTTGATCATGTTTACCCCCAACCAGGAATTATCAAAATGCCATAAGGTATATTATTCTACTTCTGGTCCATGTTCATCACATGATTCTCCTACCTTTTAAATTGGTTCACTAATAAACTAGCTAGGTCACAAATTTATCAATATTCAAAATCTTCATAATTAGCAGTGATGAGTTACATCAAAATGTTCCATGTCGATTTGAATATATATGCTGGCAACATTCTTATATGTGCGTCATGTTCAAATGCTAGAGTGTGTAACCCTTTGTCAAACCACTGAATCCTCTGCACACTTGGTGAAGTCATCCTTTTTCTAATCCTACTCACCATGAAAAGGATCGTTAGCGCTTATTTTCAACATCGTGCATTTACTCAATCGAATAGAAAGTGATGAACTGATAGTTTGTCATGTTAGGGGAATATTGGTTTTTGGCTGCACTGATAAACTAAAGATATTGAACTTGATTATCATTTTATGTAAAATTGTAAAAATAATTATAAAATAAAATTTCTATAAAAATAATTCAAGTTTTATATACTTACCCATCAAAGATGGTACATAGAATGATTAAAGGTAATACCCATATCATTAAAAGACAGTACTTAAATAGTTAAAAGTAATATATTTGATCAAAAAATATATGAAATATTAATTATTTTTGAATAACTACTTAAAAATTTTATTTCATAAACTTAAGTTCTTATTTTGTAGGCTTTTTTTATATGAGTGTATAAAAACACGTTTTTTCCAAAAAAAAAATATCAAATCCTGTAAGGAGTCAAGTGGAATTTCTCATAATTAAGGTTGAAGAGAAGACCAGATAATTCTTAATTTTAATTGATTTAATTTGCTTCTAAATATACATCAAAGTCAAACATGTGAGTTATTCCCATTCCTATAGCCATGAATGGTACAATTATGGCTGGTGTTCTCTTCTCTTTTCACCAAGAAAAAAACAAAAGAGCAATAAATACAATTTCTTTTGCCCTCTCTTGATCCAAGCATGGTTACCACAAAACTAATATTAAAATTAATCATAAGTAAATAAATTAATGGTAACACAATTATTAATCATACATTGCATTTGCGTTACTACCAAGGCAGTAGTTTTATTAGCTCTTGTTTGTCGCATTAACACCAAAGCTTATTTTCTCGTCACCTATGTCATGGATCATTGGTCAGTTGGTCACTGTCACATACCTATAGGAAATGTTGTTAACTACTTTACTACGTCCTAGCTTCTAGCTCGGACTATATATATATTGCTCCATGGCTTTTAGAAACATGAGGTCCCACATATTAAACAAATCTTCTTTGTTATTTAGTGGCAGGGAAGCTTCAAATCTTGGAGTATTAAATTTACTAAATACCATAAAAAAAGATAAAGGAAAAGAGAAATAACAAAGAGGAAAAAGAAAAAGATAACAAACCAAGCTAGATTCCTAAAGAGTCGAAGTGAAGCTTCCCCGTTCTTCTCCCCCTCGTCAACCTCGTTCTTTATACGTCCTTTATTTTTACGACATGTGTGGACTAACTACAACTTTAAATTGGCATCCTAGGCCCCTTTCTCTTTAATAAACAAACATTGGTTTGGTTTCTTAAGAAAGTATATCCCTTTGATTTTATCCCCTTCAAGGCACTGCTCTCTTCAATTTTAGCCTTCTCTAGTCAAGGGTAGTAGTCAATCTTGTTAGGTCATGGGACTGATCATTCGATTCACTTCAAAAAAAAAGAAAAAATCATATTTTGTTGATGTGATAGGAAAAAGGATGCATGGGGCTAGTCAATGAGAACACTCATGTTAGGTTGCCGACACAGGTTTTAATATTAATAAATTGAGAGGATGTATATATTTAATTAAATCACTTTTGGGTTTGATATGATAACCGGCCATTTGTGACATAAAACAGTCTAAAAAATCAAAGAAAAATGAAAATATTTGTTGACGTGCCTTGTGTGTAGACAGAGGCACATGGGTAGATGTTGCATGCGGTGGTGCGACTCAAAGAGAGACCCCACTTGGAAAAATGTTCAAACTTACCTTTCAGTTGCGCCTAAACCGAATGATGACGAAGCTTGAAGATGAGAGAGAATATCTATAGCAACATTAGCCAATCATTCCTAGTATAGGTGCATTGGTAGATATTACAAGTTACAACCACCACTTTGGAATTTTTCAAAGACTTAGAAAATAGTATCCATTTGATCACTGTACATTTCTTGATTAAATTTTAATTGAAGTTACCAGATTCTCATGCCCCCACCTAGGAGGGACATTTGATATGGAGCAAATCTCTAAGCAAATCCGTCAAGGATTTCTAAATAAACATGGGGCAGGCGACACAAGCATACAAATCAGGAAATTAGGGCTTTTTCTTTTTGGAATTTGTGCACATAACTACTCATTCAAAGAGTTACTTTGCTTGAATGAGAGCTAAGATTTGAAGCGCCCAAAGGAGAAGAAATCAGGTTACAACCGAAAGGGAGGCGGCCAAGGACAAATTATGGGGTTGACTGTGGAGGCCCATTTTCCTAACACGTAGGCCGCACCCTATTGAAGTTCTTTTAAGACCATGTCTGCCACTGCACATGTTAGATCTTAATTAATTGCTCTGTCTGTTTAACACCCTCTCCTAAGACCATAAGTTTGACTAAAATATCAAGCCAATTTCATTATTTTGGGACTCTTCTTCATCTTGACGTGTATGTGGACCTTCACCTTGCCATAATGCAACCATTTCATATCTCACTACAGAGCTAAAAATTGACCTTTTAAGGGTTTATAACCTAAATTCACGTTGATAAAATAGGATAAGATATGCATAGCTAAAATATCACATCCCATTAGTTACGAAATACATATTTTAAGATAAGATTTTCAATAAATATTCTTATATATTGAATCTAATAAATATGATATCTTAAATTAACATATCCAATGAGATATGTTATTTTATACATATATTTCGTTTGAATATGATATTTTATGATAGTATATGTAATGAGATATGTTATGTTATGTTTGTATGTTTATAAAATAAAACATATTTTATTTTTTAATGTTTAAAACAAAATTTATATTGTATTTTAATATTTTTATTTAAAAAATATGAAATTTCTCTCACATTTGATAATATTCATGATTAAAATATTTAAGTTTTATAAATAATTTTTTTTTACATTATGCTATTATTCAATATATAAAAATATTTTATATTATATATATAGATATTAATAATCCATATATCGATATTATTTTTCAATATATTTATAAATATTTTTTTAGTTCTTATTTTCTAACCATAAATTTAATTTTATGATAAAAAAATTTATTTTGTAAAAAAAGTAATATGCAAAAAAAAATTGATAAAAAATAATTTTATGATACATTGAATATGTATATCCTATATCTTATCTCATGATTAACATGTAATGTGTAGAAGGAATATAAAATAAATAAATAAATAATATATTTTATCACTTATTCTACCCTTATTTGGTTGAACATAGGATAGGATAATTAAGGAGACTTATCATATTCAATCACCTACCAACATGGTACAAAATATATTATCCACTCTCTCATCATATCTCATGTTGTATCCAACAAATCAAATGTAAACTCATTGAATTATAAATGTTAATATTTTTATTCCATTCTTATTTTTTTTTAATTATGAAATAATGATTTTTATTTAAACTAACAAAATTATTTTAATTAAAACATATTATTATTAATTCCTTAATACAATAAAATTAAATTCTAAAAAATATTTATTTTAATTTATGATGTTTGTTTCAAGTGAATTTATTTTAAAATAGAATCTTTCATTTTTATTTATTTTAATTTTTTTAATATAATAAATGTTGAGATATTAGGAATGTTGAGATATTAGGATATTAGTTGTTCTTTCCTTATATCATTCCTTCCTTGTATCATTCTTTCACATTCTTCGAATGGTGATTACCCTCTATATATACTCTGTACATGAACAAATGAAATAATTAATGAAAAACTATTATTCATCAATTTGAAGATGGTATCAAAGCCATGGAACTGAAATCCTGGATATTTTGTCGATAAGGCTAGCCATCGCCCCTCCTTCGCAATAAAAAAAAAAAATGAGTGAAAAAAAATACTATTGTTTTTCAATCTGAAGGTACTTTTAATCCAGAAATTATTTTGACTGAATCAAACTATGACGTTTGGTTACAACTCGTGGAGATGCATATTGCCGAACGGGAAAAACATTCCTACATTCAAGGTAAGACAAATACACCAAAAGAGTCAGAAGATGGATATGAAAAATGGTATGCTGAGAATCAAAAGGTGAAGAGATGGTTGTTAATGTCCATGAGTCCAGAAATTATGAAGTGTTACTTACGCTTACCCAACGCTCAAGAAATTTGGAGTGCATTATCAAAGGCCTTCTATAATGGAAGTGATGAATTACAAGTTTTCACTTTGAATAAAAATGCCTTCAATGCCAAACAAAGCGGCAGGTCTTTTTTTGAATATTATGGAGAGTTAACTGAAATTTTTTGCAAATTGGATCATCGGGATAAGGTAGTCATGAAAGACCCTGAGGACATTACAGCATACCGAAAATTCATTAAACGACAACGGATGCACATCTTTCTTGCTGGATTGGATGGTGACTTTGAGCAAGTTCGAGAGATTCTACGCAAAGATCTTCTTCCTGATTTGGAAGAATGCTATGCATTGATTCAACGAGAGGCAGTGCGTCATGCTAGTATGAAAGTAGAATCTGACAACCCTGACACCTCAACTATGGTAGTTTGACAACGATCAACCCATAATTGGCAGGACCAATCCAAGACCAACCATCTTAAGACATGCCCTAATATGGATAAGTCAACTTTCAAATGCACTCACTGCAATAAGACTGGTCATACCAAGAGTCGTTGCTTTGAAATTGTGGGATATCCAGATTGGTGGGATCATAATCGTGATCAACGGAAGAAGGATTCCAAGAAAACCTCGATTGCAACTGTTGCAGAAATAAAAACAGAGGCTAATGTTGCTGAGAAAGCCTCTGCATTGGTAGCCGCTACAGATTATGGTGATAAGTTTTTAAATACTTCTATACCTGTTATTAATAGTGCATGGATAATTGATTCTGGTGCTACAGATCATATAACTTTTGATTCTAGACAGGTCTCACCCCTTATACCTTTCTCACACAAAGTTGTTTTCACAGCCAATGGTAACACAACCCCAGTCATTGGGGAGGGATCCTTAACTCTTACTGATACTTTGAATTTGGATTCTATTTTAGTTGTTCCATCTTTAGATTACAATCTTTGGTCAGTTCTCAAATCACTGCAGCCTTATCTTGTATTGTCATTTTTTGGCATGAATTTTGTGTTTTTAAGGACATCCAAACAAGACAGACAATTGATTGTGGTATTAAGTGGGGAAAACTCTACTACTTGGACTTGCAGTCAAATGATTCAAATAAGTTGTGACAAGCCTTGATGGCATATGGATCTGAGGGGGAGAAGAAAAAGTCTGAAATTTGGTTGTGGCATCGACGTCTGGGACATGCTTCCTTTGGTTATTTTAAAAAATTGTTTCCTAGTTTGTTTGCAAAGAGTGATATTTCTGGTTTTCGTTGTGATATTTGTGAATTGGCTAAAAGCCATCGTGCTTCGTTTTCGTTAATTTTGAATAAAAGTCCGTTTCCTTTTATGGTTATACATTATGATGTTTGGGGCCCATCCAAAGTCCCAACTTTGAGTGGTTCACGTTGGTTTGTTACTTTTATTGATGATTGTACCAGAATGACATGGTTATGTTTGATGAAGACCAAAGATGAAGTGAACTTGTTGTTTCAAAAATTTCATAAAATGATTGAAACTCGGTACAATGTAAAGGTTCGGGTTCTACGTAGCGATAATGGTGGAGAATATCAGAGTTTTGATCTTTAAAAGTATTTGGAAGGACATGGCATCATTCATCAGACTACTTGTTCCAATACACCCCAGCAAAATGGAGTCGTTGAACGGAAAAATCGACACTTGTTAGAGGTTGTTCGTGCTTCCTTGATAGCAGCAAAAATACCGATATCTTATTGGGGAGAAGCAATCACATCTGCCGCATACTTGATCAATCGGGTACCTTCCAGCTCAATTAACTACCAAACACATCTCCAAGCTCTTACTAATGTCGTAGTTGCCCCTACCGTCCCAAATCTACCTCCTCGTGTTTTTGGTTCGCGTGGCATTTGTGCATATACACAAACACCAATGCACTAAGTTAACTTCTCGTGCATTGTAATGTGTGTTTTTTGGATATGCATTGCACAAAAAGGGATATCGATATTACCATCCTCCAACTCGATGAATGTTTATTACAATGGATGTGGTGTTTCATGAAGATTCGATGCATTTTTCATTTGAGTCTGAACTTCAGGGGGAGTACCAGAAGGAAATTCAGGGGGAGTACCGGAAGGATATTCAGACTCTTGATTATGATTATCATATCTCTGAGCAGGATGAATTTGGACAATCTAAACTAGTGAACCAAGAAGCGGGTGAGTTGGATGTGAGTGGTACAACTTTGGAACTAAGTAGTAATGACCACCTAGAAACTGAAGAAGTGATAGAAGAAGGAAGAGATAGTACAATTGAACCATCACCACCATTTGAACAATTTGGGTCCGAAGATGTCTTCACTGAAATACCAAACCAATCGTCGTCTGTTGAGGGTGTTCTTAATTTGGAACCTGATCCATTCATGAAACGGTTACCACACTGTCATAATACAGGTATTCTTAAACCCACATATGAACCTGAATTGTCTACCAAAGTCAAATATCTCATGAGCAACTATGTGTCTAACCATCGTTTGCCTGAATCAAATAAGTCATTTGTAAATCAATTATCTACTGTAGCTATTCTTAACAATGTGCAAGAAGCCTTAGCTGATCCAAGGTGGAAAGCAGCCATGAATGAAGTGATGAAATCATTGCAGAAGAAATGAAACATGGGAACTAGTAGAATGTCCACCAGGAAAGAAGCCAGTTGGGTGTCGTTGGATCTATACTGTGAAGTACAAGGCAGATGGTAGTATTGAATGATTTAAAACAATACTGGTAGCAAAAGGGTACACTCAAACTTATGGAATTGGCTACACAGAGACATTTGCATCTGTAGCTAAGATCAACACAATTAGAGTATTACTGTCTTTAGCTGCAAACTTGGATTGACCATTACAATAGTTCGATGTGAAAAATGTCTTTCTGCATGGCGAGTTATCTGAAGAAGTATATATGGATCTTCCACCAGGATGCATGGTGTCAGAAAAGCAATGTCAGAAGGTGTGCAAATTGAAGAAGTCATTGTATGGGTTGAAGCAATCCCCGAGAGCATGGTTTGAAAGGTTCACAAAGTCAATGAGAGCTTTTGGCTATCGTAAAAGTAATTCAGATCACACTTTATTCCTGAAAAAGCAACATAGTAAGATTACGACACTCATCGTATATGTGGATGACATGATAGTTACAGGAAATGATCCTGAAGAAAGAAAAGCTCTGCAAAATTATCTATCTAGAGAATTCGAAATGAAAGATCTAGGTCCTCTGAAATACTTTCTTGGGATTGAAGTTTCTCGATCAAGTGAAGGAATTTTTATGTCTCAAAGAAAGTCTTAGATCTTTTATAGGAGATTGGAATGTCGAGATGTCAACCTGTTGATACACCAATAGAAGAAGGTCTGAAATTGTGTGTTGAACCTAATCAAGTATCAACCGATAATGGAAGATACCAGAGACTTATGGGAAGATTAATGTACTTAGCTCATACAAGACCAGATCTTGCTTATGCATTGAGTGTAGTAAGTCAATACATGCATAATCTTGGAGAGCAACATATGATGCAATCATGCATATTTTGAGGTATTTGAAGAATGCTCCTGGGAAGGGAATTTTGTTCACTAAAAATGTTGATCATTAGATTATAGAAGTATATACTGATGCTCATTGGGCTGATGCAGTGGATGATAGGTGATTTGCATCTAGTTACTTTACCTTTATAGGTGGTAATCTTGTGACATGGAAAAGTAAGAAGTAGAATGTTGTAGCTCGTTCAAGTGCAGAAGCGGAATTTAGGGATATGGCTCAGGACTTTGTGAGGCATTATGGGTAAGACTCCTCTTACAGGATTTAGGTTACCTATCTAGGAAACCAATCCGATTGTTTTGTGACAATAAAGTCGCATGTGATATTGCTCATAATCTAGTACAACATGATCGTACAAAGCATGTTGAGGTGAACAGATTCTTCATTAAGGAGAAGTTGGATGATAAGATTGTGGAATTGCCTAAGATTCGATCAGAAGATCAATTGGTCAATATCCTCACCAAAGCTGCAGTTTCAAGTCGAGTGTTCTAAAAAATTTTAGACAAGTTGGGCATGTGTGACATCAATACACCAACTTGAGGGAGAGTGTTGAGATATTAGGAATGTTGAGATATTAGGATATTAGTTGTTCTTTCCTTATATCATTCTTTCTCATTCTTAGAATGGTGATTACCCTCTATATATACTCTGTACATGAACGAATGAAATAATTAATGAAAAACTTCCATTCATCAATTTGAAGAATAAAATTTGTATATAAAGAATCTCTGTTTAATTGATTTATAGGAATTACATTCATGTTATTTATTTTTGAATTTTTTTTTATCATTATGTATTTATTATATTAATTATTTTTATTTATTTTTAATTTCTTAATATAATAACACTAAATTTCTAAATAAATTCTATTTAATTGATTTATAAAAATTACATTTTCATTGAAAGGTTTTGAAATTTCTTATTTATTTACTTTTTATATTTTCTATCCTTATGTATATATTGTGATAATTCTTTTCGATTAGTTAATTCCTTAATACAATAAAATTAGAATATTGGTTTATAAGAGTACTCTTCCGTGGAAGGGTTTCAAAATTATTTATTTATTATTATTATTATTATTATTTTATATTTTGTCTATCATCATGTTTATAATGTAATCATTTATGTAAAGTTATAAATTTGTCGATGTAATTATCGAATTATGTATTTCTTTCATTTAATATGGTAGGTGTTCTTTAAATAAAAGAACATTGTTATTAATTATGTAATAGTACATATAATTACCTTAAAGAACAATAGTTGATAATACATTTTTCAATAATTTTAATAACAATAATTTCATATTTGAAACTACAAGTAAAAACAATGAGATTCACCATTACAAAATTTAAAGGATTTAGTATACAATCTGATCAAATTCTTCATTTATGTGTGCAAATTACAAATGAATTATTTAACAGTCGAGCAAATCACTATGCACGTTATATTTTATGTCTAATAATAATTTTTATTGATTAATATATTAAATATATAGAATGTGGAAAGAATATTTCAAATTTGTCAAATAATGAGTATGATGTTAATCTTGTAAAATAAATTATTTTCAGTCTCCTACTAATTTTGTTATTAAATAGTTAAATTAGATTTAATAATTAAAAATAAGATGATACCAAACACTTTTCACTTTAATTAAGTAACTTTTAATTTTCAATACTAAAGTGTTTCAATACTTGATTTTCAATTTTATCAAACACTCGCTAACACTTTATGCAATCCCTTTAATAATCAGATTGAATTATATTTTATTTGAGTCAATATGATTAAACATTTTAACGTGATATATTTATGATTTAATTCACCTATTTATCTAAAATCAAAGTTTAAATAAATTAAATATGAGCTAAATAAGATATAATTATCATAAATTTAATCACATGATTATTAAATAGATCGATGCGAGTTAAATTCAAATTATGCGGGTTAACAAAAATGAGCAATTTGTTTATTAAATAAGTTATGTTGATCAACTCAAATACAATTATGCTAAACTCAAACTTATGAAAAAAAGATGTCTAATTCAATTTGTGTTAACAAATAATATCAAACTTTATCATCCATAATTGTTTGTTGAATTGAATAATGAGACTTCACTAAACTTGTAGTCACAATGGGTATAAGTATAATATGATACTCACACTAATGCAAGAACAAAAGAGTCGGGCTTGAATTGACTTTCAAAAATTACTTCTTTTAACATAATAAAAGTTACTTAAAAATTGCTTCTTTTAACTTAATAAAACCATTTTTGAGTTGCAAATCAAAATTTTTAAATAAGTAGATATGCTAATGAATTTAAAATATTAAGGCTTTGTTTGAAAAGTATTTTTGAAAATAGTTTTTAAGAACAAATTTTAAAAATTATTTTATGATATTTTTTAAAATAAAAGTCTATTCATGAACTAAAAATATTTTAACCTTTCTCTTATACTTTAAAAGTTTATAAATAAATTTTATTTACAATACCTTATTTTTAACTAATACTAGTTTAGATAAAAAAATTTCACTAAGTAAACAAACTCTCAAGTAAAAATTTATAGATTGAATTTTTTAATAACTATACTATTTTTCTTTTAAATAATTTGAACTTGAAATCTTGCAAGTTAATACTAAAATTTGCTAAGCAAAATGGTTCATGACATATTTTTAGTTATTAATGAGAAAATATGCACCTGTAATGTAAAACTTGATTTACTTACATATATTTTTTTTAAAATAATTTTTTACTCATTTTTATAATTTATTTTAAATAAAATATACCAACCATTATCATTTTTCTAAAATATTATTATTTATTTTGAACAAAAATTATAATCTATAGATTTATTAAAACATTAATATACATATTTTACGATGTCTATTAAAAAAATATGTGATTTGTTTTTTTTATTATCAATAAACTATTTAAAAAATTTATCAATGATATAAAAATTATTTTTCATTTTTAAAATATTATAATTTATTGTTCAAGATTTTAAAGTATTGTTATTATTATTATTATTTAATTTTGATCAAATAGTGTAATTTTAATTTTTAATATTCATTTAAGAATATGAGAATTTAAGAAACATTTTATGACAGGAAAAAAAAAAAGAAATGAAAATGAGTGCATTTAATAAAGGCATAACAGTGATGAAGGGCTTGCGGAGTTATGAATATTTTTAAAAGGAGGCTTGAAGACATGACTTTCCCTTCAATGCTTGTCCAAGAGCCAAGAGGGAATAAGAAAATAAGAATCTCTCCATATAAAAGGATTCCAGAGTCAACAGGTTTTAGGCCATAGTGGTTCGATCTTAGACGCAATGCAGAATTCTTGATACCATAAAAGGAATTTTAGGTTCCTAAGATTAAGACTAGGGTTCTATGCTATGGCCCGCTTTGACCCTGGAGGCTTGGGCGAGGCGGACAGGTTCTTTCGGCCCATAAGTCTTGTATAAAACTAATATGACAACCATGGACATTTAGATTAAAAAAAGTCATTAATTAAGTACCAATTGATTGCAGTGTCGCTTATTCTAAACTGACAATCGAGTCTCAGTTCCCCAAATTTGATGAATCCTTTGAATTTCAATTAATGAGGCGCAATTCCTAGTAGCATGTTCCCCAAATGGGGCATCACAAATCATCTTAGCGGCCCCTAGAACCCCACTTTACATATCCATCCATAACACAAAACAGATCAAACTAAGCCAGAAAATGCGGGGGGAAAAGGTCTCCACTCTCTTCACCTCACTCTTGATCCATTGAGTGTTATTCATCAACAGGCTTTTCAATATTCAAAGCATATATCTCGCATTAAATACCACTCAATCATTCCAACACAGCATGCATTTCCACACCATCAAGTGTAACCCGCTTTGAATTCCCTCCCCATACTACTTTACAAGCATTGAAAACAAATCATAGCAATCTCTCAAACAGCACAAAAGGGAAGACAAATGACATGATGGACTCGCAATAACCCTACTGCATTCACAATTTTTTGATTGTTATTATTCAACAAAACATCAATGAGAAGGCAAACCCAGAGACATAAATCTCAATAACGACTGTTCAAGCCAAAGGTGTGACAAAGAAACAAGGCATAACTCCTCTCCTCTGTCAGACACCAGCATTTATGTTTCTGGACACAAAATAAATAACGACATACACCAGAGAGCAGTTTGTTCAGAAACCCTCAACCATTTGCTAGCCTTCTTTTGAGATGGCATTTCTCCTGAATCCGATGTCAGCGGTAGGTAAAGTCTCAACGCCTATACAATTAACAGGGAAAATTTGCAACACAAAGATGCATGCTGCAATAAATGCGTGTTGGGAGTGTGTAGCATGGCATTCAGAAAAAGCCGGCACTGTATCATGGAGGACTTTAAGGCAATCATCTATGGTGCACTTGCAAGTTGTGGGCCTTTTTCATTCTGAAGATCCAATTAGCTTCATACCCAATCTAGCAGTCTGATTTAGGACCACTATTTCAGTCAAAAAGGCATTCTACTTGATCTGCATTTGTACATTGTCTCTTCTCTTCATGATTTTATTTTCTTTGCTTCTTTTATTACTTTTCCGTCTGACTTTTGTTTCAATCATGAAGAATCTAAAAGTTGAATGATATTCCCAAAAGAAAATCTATTCAGTTGGATTTGTTTGATTTAAAACTTATTATCTAACATGGTAAGATGGTGTAAAGTCAATTTAAAGTTTTTAGATGGTTAAGTTTGACATTTTCACTCTCATTAATATTAAGCATTGACAAAAGAAAACTAAAGGAGAAAACAATTCATGATTATAAGAGGAAAATAATGAGAAATCTAGATTTTCCTTCCTGTAGATCTCTTGTGATCTGCGCACAGGTGTCTCATGGGTGTAATTTTGATCTTGGGCAAAGACCCATAAGGGGAGGGTGTGCAACTTAGGTTGGGCTTAGTCCATTGGAGCCTAATCCAAAGCTGGAGTTGGGCTAAATGTCACAAGATGCTTCAAATAACTCTCCTCATGGGCTTATATAGGAGGTAGGAAGCTTTTAAAGACCTCTGGAGATATCTACACTTAGCTACAAGGTAAAAGACTGTGGAAGCTTCTAGAAAAGGTTAGAAATATCCACACATCTCTACACTTGGCTAGGAGACCATTAGAAAAGTGTGTGGTGTTATAGAATCTTCCAAAGTCATCTTGTATGTATATAGCCTTGTACATAGACTAGTGTAAGAGCTTTTAGATTATACTTGATTTGTAAGGAACCCTTCAAAATTCTAGAGACTTCCTAAGGTGCCTATAAATAGGTTAAGACCTTATTTGGCCAAGACACCACTCAAGAGCCTAACCAACCAAATAAGTGAGCTTCCAAGAACTTGTAAACCTTCCTTTGAGTAATAAAAGCTTCCTATTCTTTAAATGTTACCTACAGTTCTCTTAGTTTCCAAATCGTGTGCATCTTAGCCTAGTGAACTAAGCATTATGCCGAAGGCTGACTTAACAATTTCTAAGCGGGGTGAGTTGTTTAAGTGCCGCATGTGAGCTTAGGAAAAGCCTAAGTCCATGACATAAAACTGCCTAAGAACAAGTTCATTTTATTTGCACCCCAAATCAAAACTCTCCGAATTCATCTACTCTATCACCAAACCTTAGTTCTTAAGAGGCCTAATATGTAAACAACTTTGAATCGGTATCTCATAGAAGTTAATAATTCTAAAAGTTGGATGATTTGGAGTAAGGCAGTTGTACCTACTTGGGCTTTCAACAAAATATTAGTGCACCATCTATATCACGGTATTAATTAATTTGTCAAACCTCAAATATACTTTCTCAAATTGAATTGTAAAATAGTGGGAAAACATGCTAATAAACTTTCTCATTTTTTTAAAATCGGGTTTAGTATTCTCGGACATAAGAAAAAGGATTTCCTTAACAAGAGCCAACCTATAAGAGACTTGGTTGGGTTGGGTTGAGTTGGACTTATCCAATTTACAGTTCAAAATAAAATATATTGTCAATGGTGATTATGTGAACTTGCATTTTTCACGTATATCCCTACTCGATGGTGAGACTCACTCTTTTATTGTGAAAGATTGATTTTTTTCTTTTTAAAATTGGAAGCACTAATTATTTTAGTTTATTTTTTAAAGGAAAAGAAAATAAGAAAAAAAAAACCCTATGCAACTCCTTTTTGATAAAAGGACAAATCTACAAAGCAAAACTGGATTTGGAGGTTAAGTTATTTATTGAAAATATATGGTGAAAAATGTAATACCCCTTTAAGCTTGTATGCCTACGGTCTCTACTAAATGAATAAACAAAATTATGACAATTGATTAATCAAACATGGATACCAAAGAAAGTACGATACAAATAAATATACAAAATGACATGAGGTGAAAAAATGATTACAAGAATATATATAAAAAATTAATAAAAGATAAGTGCACAAAATAATTTATTAGAAAAGATGTTTATTATTCCAAATATCATAATACACTTTTAAGAAATTTTGAAAGAATTTATTTACATTAAAAAAAATTTCAAATAATTTGATTATTCACAAAGTTTCCATTTATTTATCAAAACATTTAATTTTATTCACATTCAAATTTATTTTCAAAGAACTTTTCTTATTTTTATTAAAGAAATTATTAGATAAAATTTCACTAAAATTGTTTAATTTGATTTTATTTACAAGAAATGATTTTTACTTACCTTTGCTAAAGAAACAATGATTTTTTTACAAATTTATTTTCAACAAATATTTCAATTCAAACTATATTCAAAAAAAGATTTTTTTTAATAAAAATTATTAAAAAAAGATTGTTACAAATTTATTTACAAAAGAATATTCTAGTTTGATTTTATTTACAAAGGAATTTTTATTTACTTTTTCTAAAAAAAACGAATGAATATTTTTAAATTATTTTGATTGAATTTTTATTTAAAAAAAGGTGATTAAAAAAAGTTTATGAATTTTATTTACAAAAAGGGTTTTCAACCTAATTTTATTAAAAGATATTGTTTTTTTAGATTTTACCTAGAAAAATAGTTTTATTACCAATTTATTAAAAAAGATCTTTCAATTCAATTTTTATTTAGGAATTTTCTATAAAGTATATTAAAAGAAAAAAAAGGTTTTGACAAATTTATTAGAAAAGTGATTTTTACGAATCTATATAGAAAAAGAATCTTACAAATTATTTCTAAAAGGTTTTTGACAAATTCATTTACCAAGTGATTTTCTTGTTACTTTATTGAAAACAAGATTTACTCGATTTTACAAATTATCAATGTTATTATTATTTTTGGAAAAATGATTTTATTGTAAAAAAAACCACTTCCAACCATGTAGATATGACACATTTTGAGCCTAAGAGGGTCCTCTAGACACAACGTTTGCGTTTTGTTTCATAAGATTACGAAACCAAAATGACAAACATCTTTTATGGGGTCAAACAAACCCTTGGGTCAATGATCGATTCTGATATCACTTGTAACGACTCATACCCAACTGTGTAGATATTGTCCTATTTGGGTTTAAGGATCTTCACAATTTTAAAACATGTTTATAAGGTTAAGAGGAACCCATACTTATATAGTATAAGAAACTTTTCCCCTATCTAATGTGAGATATCACATTTGCAAAGGAAAGAGTTTTCATTAATTTATTAAAAAGGAAAAGTTCAATTCAAATTTCTATTTAAAAGGAAAGGATGATTTTTATAAATTAATTAATTTTTTATTTTATTTTATTTACAGAGAAGAATATTCAAATCCAATTTATTGTGATTGAATCTTACAATTCTTAGCTTTTGAAATTATTTCTAAACCAAATTTTATTTTAAAAAGATTTTATTTTTATTTTTACAAATTCTACTTATACAATAATCTCCAAACCAATTTAGTAAGAGACTTTTACTTAATTTCGTCTAATAGGTATTTTGCCAAATGAATTTAACTTTATTAAAGAAAGTTCATCAATTAAAAAAAAAAGAAAAAACTCTACAAGACCTTTTATTTAATAAAAATAATTTTTTTGGAGTGTTATTTTTATTAAAAAATGATTTTCTAGACTATTTTATTTTAAAAATGATTTTCTGGACCTTTTATTGAATACAAAAATTTTATGGACGGTTTTTTTTTTTATTATTAAAAAACAATTTTTTCGAACTATTTTATTTAATAAAAAAAATTTGGACTGTTTTTATCAAAATTTTTTTTTCTGGTCTATTTTATTTTAAAAAAAAATTATTTATTGGACTTTTTTTATTAAAAAATAATTTTGGACAGTTTTTTTTTTTTTTTTTTTTTTTTTTGCTTAAAAAAATAACAGTTTTTATTTAAAAAAAAAAAAAAATTTTTTTTTTACAAATTTTATTAGGAAAAGGTTTTACAATTCATTTAAAAAGAAAAAGACTCTATAGTTTTGTTAAAGAAATTTAATATTTTACAAATTTAATGACCAAAAATAAAATGAAATGAAAAAGTACAGAAAATACACAAAAAAAATATGAACAAACTAAATGAAATAATAAAAAAAGAATTGAACTATCAACCTAAATTAGTTTTAAAAAATATCAAAACTAAAAATATTCTAAACATAAATAATGTAACAAACCAACATATGAAATAGTAAGGAAACAAATATATAGCAAACAAAATCCAAAATACAATAAACATGTTTAGAAAAAAAATATTCACAGAACTAGAAATGAATGAAAAATAAAGAGATAGAGATGAGAAAAAAAAAAAATTACCAATACTAATTGCCTTCTACAGTTTCTAATAATACTCCAATAATACAAAGGTTCAATAATACAAAACAAATGTACTCTCCCACCGAATAATACAAAATAGAAAATTTGGAAGGAAAAAAATGGAGAGCAAGCTTTCCCTCAAGCATCCCCCACTATTGCTAATCTTAAGGGTTTTGTGCTCTTTATATGGCCTTCAATGAGGAAATCCAGCCTTCCACGTGGAGAGCATCTGTATATGCTCATTCAACATAATACCCATGCACAATAAAAGCCCAAATAGAAAAATTAAACTTAGGCCTAAAATCAAATAAACACTTCCAAGCCCAATCCAATAAGCCCAATATATAATAGAAACTCCAATGCAATAAAATGAAGCCTAAAGACATATCTACAAGGTGAAGCCCAAAACATACATCCAAGAACTAATAGACCCAAGTCCACAAACAATATCCAAAATCCAAATACCCACTATAAAGAACAAAATGAATCTTACCCAATCTTCAAGCCCTGGGATGGAAGGTTGCATAGGATGATGCAATGGCGCATGGTGGTAGTAGATGAGTGGAATGGTAGTGGAGGTGAGAGGAAGAAAATGGGAAGGGAGAGAAAGGAAAAAAAGAGCGAGAAAGAAAGAAAGAAAGAAAGAGTGAGTGAGTGAGAGAGAGAGAGAGAGAGAATGAAATGGAAAAAAAGGAAGAAAGGGTCGTTGACGATGACTAACTAGTGACCGACCGATAGGGGTTATGGTGGCCGATGATGGATATGGGTTTTAGGATCCGTTGGTATGGTTATGAAAAATAGAAGACTAAAGAGGAAGAGAAAGAGGAAATAAAAGAGAGAGCAAGAGAGAGAGAGAGAATGAAACATAACCGATCTTGGGCAAAGACCCATGAACTTTGAGGCTTGACCTAGTTCATTAAAGCCCAATTCAAAACTCCAATCGGTCTAATTGCCTAAGACCAAGTATTTGCATCCCAAAGCAAAGCTCTCCAAATTCATTTGGTTTATCACTAAACCTTAGTTCTTATGAAGCATAATATATAAACAACTTTGAATCGGTATCTCACAGAAGTTAATAATGCTAAAAGTTAAATAATTTGGAGTAAAGTAGTTGTCTCTATGTGGGCTTTCAACAAAATACAAGTGCACCATCTATATTGCAATATTAATTAATTTGTCAAACCTCAAATATACTTTCCCAAGTTGAATTGCAAAATAGTAGGAAAACGATGATTCATGCCTAATCGGTGTCTCAGCTGATTCGTGTCCAGCTGGTGCTCCTTGATTGAGGGAGTAATCAACAAAATTTATAACCTATTACACCATGAACTAGGGTAGCAAAGAAAAAGCTACTATAGCATAGTGGCTCTAGGATCGTTCCCTGGGAAGGGTTTCCAAACTGAAAAGGATACCAATTCAAGGTGAATTGGTGCTGTTTCATTTCAAGATTAGCTTAAGAAATAAAACACAAACTTTGATTGAAAAAGGTTAGATTTAGACTAACGACACAGCAAGTAATGGAAATTACTTAAGAGAAAAACATTCCTTGGAGATTTAGGTTCACAGGGGAGGTTCCTCATGCAAAAACATAGCTCCGGTCAGTTGGTTCATTTCCTCGCATTAGAGAATTAACATAAAGTCAATTCTCTAACAGGTGCTGCACAAATGCATCCCTTAATTGGATTTCAGCTCTAAATCTCTCTCACTGATGCAACTTGCAATGGTTCGAGCCTCTCACTTAGCCTTTACCATTCAAGGTGATCTTTAACCTTGGATTACCCGTCAAAAGCTCGTAAGAGATAACTAATGGATGTCTCCTTGGAGTCCAAAAGCTTACCAAGTGTTGGCTATTCTAGAAAATCCTACCTTCAAGTCACCTCCCAGAGGCTCGCAAGGGGTAAACTAGTGCATCTCCATGGATAGAGATCACTTGCCTTACCAAGTGTTGGCCCAGGTGACTCCAAGGCGTTTTAAGTTAACTAAAAATATAGAAACCATTCACGGGACACACTTTCTTTTCATTCATAGCTGAAACCACAAAGCTACTAACTTTTGCACTTGGAACCTTTCCCGGCAACCTTAGCTCCAAGGAACTAAAGGTTTAGTTACTCATTCTCTGGGGAAAGCTCCTTAGAGAGTGCATAACTTAGTAAATGAAAAATACAATCAAAGTGAGAAGGTAAGGCAGAGCTCAAGCTCTGTATTTTACTTCATTTGAAACTTTTACAAAAGGTTCATCATCCTCAGAACAGGCTCCTCGGGCTCTATTTATATGAAAAATTACATTAATAGCTTTTACATGGATATTTAGCCTTTTTCCTAACTTAAAAGCTAAGGAATCCTATAATTGGTGGGTTACAAGGAGAATTTGGGGATTTAGACAACAAAAATCTGAAGAAAAATATCTCCAAATGTTGGTTACAAATATCGGGAAGCACTAAGGACCATTTCGCAGGTGAAAATGAGGTCTGCAAGATTTCGCAGATGCACAAAAAGGACTGCGAAATTACTTCGCAGCAAAAGGCTGATTCCGCAACGCTGCGAAGTTGGCTTTCATCTTGCGGTGTTTGGCTTCCATCGCGTCGTGAAACTTCAGAGGAATTCCATAGCACTGTGCAAAAAGGCTGCGAAATCATTCCGCAACAAAAGGGTGATTTCGCAACACTGTGCAAAATTCTTCCTTCAGCTTGGAGTGATCGGCTTCCAATGGCTGTAACTCCTTCATTTCAACTCCGAATTGCGCACCGTTTGAAGCATTGGATTGTTGACTTCCTAAGATTTAAAATGACATATAGCATGCATAAATTGGACTTCGGGAAGTGCTCCAAAAGTGGCTGTCATGACTGTCATCAAGAATGCTTCATGGCTGGTTTCTCTTTGCTTCCCCTCCTTGCATTCCGGATTTGCTTATGACAAAGGACTTCAAAGCTTTGATTCTTCATGCTTCTGAGCTTTCCATTGCTTTGCCAAGGATTCCAAATAACTCTCCTCAATCTCATATTGCTTTGGTGATCAAAAAGCTATCAAAACACCAAAACTTAAGAAAATTTGATTAGAATTGATTGAAAGGGGCCTTAACATGTTAATTGGGTTAAAAGGCAATAACTACTACTCAAAAGTGTTAAAAAGGATTAATTACAAGTTATCAAATATCACTTTTTGAGTAGTAATCACTCCCCCCAACTGACATATTGCTAGTCCCTTAGCAATGAAGGAGAGAAAAATAAAAACAAGCAATACTATACTTTACAACATCATGCTGATCACTTCAAAAAATGTTTAAGTGGCATGACTGAACAAACTCTCACATGGAACATTAAAGAAATAAAACTCAAACTTCAATAGAAGCTATCAAAAACTTTGCTAAATACCATTGATCAAGGGAATGCATTATGCAAATTGAAGTTTTAAAATCATTTTCACTTCCAAAGAACCAAACTTTATTCTTCCACAAAAATCTAAGTGTAAGATGATAGACTCCGAATATAGTATGCTAAACTAATCTCTCCCCCCTAACCTATCTCTTTTCAAGACTTAGCAAACTGACCAAATTCAATAGGCAGAGAACACACTTTTTTTTTTTTTTTTAGGGCACAAGGCTTAAGGGACATTCTTTTCTGTTTTGTCCATGTAACGGGGGTCCATCGATGACTCCCAACCAATTAAGCTTTAGGGCATCAAGCTTTAAGGATTTTTCAACCACTAACTCCACGGATTTTACCCTGGACTTTATTATACCCATGCGCCTACCATATGCTAACTCCACCTATCCACCCTTGTAACGAGCATTGAGGTCAGTGACTCCCAACCAATGAAGGCTTAGGGCACCAGGTTTCAAAGGTTTTCACCATATACCCCTCAGACCTTGCTCGGGTTTCAAGGCAAGCAAACATTTTTTTTTTTTTTTTTTTCAAAGGCTCTTTGGCCTTTCATAAGGTGTCTCAATATTATTAAAATGAGGTCAAAGGTACCAAATCCCAAAATTTTCTAAGTCAAAAGGGGAAAATAGTTTTTCATCTTATAATCGGAATCTATTGTGCACAGTATGTGAATAGGTTAAAGTCGAAGGACTAAACTTGAATTCAATAGAAGTTTCAACAATTGAACCACTTTAACAAGCATAATCCAAACTCTAAGTTAGATGAAAAGCAAAAGTTCAGTTTCTCCTCTTTTAATTTGAAAATTTTTCCTCATAAACCATGGAGATTAGAGTAAAAAGCAACTAAAAACTAAAACTAATTTACTAGGCACAACTGAATTATCAAAATAACTTAGCATACTTCCTTTAACTTAGCATACTTCCTTCCTCATTTCTCCCCCCCCCCAACCGAGCTGAGCATTGTCCTCAATGTGATATGGGTGATTGAAATTATAGGGAGGAAGTGGTGCCTCCTGAGTGATATCAATTTCGAATACTAATTGGAGAAACCACATGTTTCAAAAAGAATAAAAGGTGTGAGCAAAGGAAATAAGAATAAATTAATGCTAAGAGTTAACAAAAAACTAGATTTTGTATTACTTTAATCATTTGAGTACAATTGGTAAGAAAGTAATACAAGCAATCCAAGTAATCCCCATATATGAAATCAAAATGAGGGGATTTCATATGAGACTAACGAAAATGAAATACATAAAAGAAATATATAATAGATATATATATGATCAGATAGGAGGATGATGCTGGATCTGAGGACTTAGGCAGATGGCTCTGCCTCTTCAGCTGCTGACTCATGAGGGGCGTGAGGCTCTGTGGCCTGTGAGTATGGCACTGCAGTGGTGGGAGTGAGATGCTCAGCAGCTGTTGGGAGACCGAGATGATGCTGGAGCTGCCTCAAGATGGCAGTGTGCTGAGCCTGGGTGGTCAATATCTGCTCCTGGCGAGCTCGCATAGCTGCCATCTCCTGAGCAAGGCTGCTCTGAGATGCAGTCAAGGTCTGCAATGCATGGCATAAATCTCTATACTCAGAAATGGGAATGGCCATCCTTGGCTCAGCTGAAGTAGAGGGCTGTGATGAGGCTGGAGTAACTGGAGGGGCTCTGGCTATGGTAGGAGAAGCAATAGGTATACCCTCATGTATATGACGTGGTGATGCTCTCCTTGCAGCTGGTATCTGAGCTGGCTGTGGAAGCTCTGGCTGCTCCATTCTATATGCTGTCATATTGCTCCATTTGTCGAAAGTAAACACCTCTCGACATATACGCTTGCGCTTCAGCTGAGGCTCTGATGGATACCCCAGATGCTCAAGAATCTGACATAGCAGCCGCGGAAAGAGAAGTGGAATGACATCAGCTCGCGGCAGCTTCTTCTTATGCACCTTCTCTTCAAAGTAGAGAAGGGCAGCCAAAATTAGGTGGTGAGGGCCAAAAAAGTATCCCTCAGAAATCCTGAACAGGGCCTCTAACAGAACTCCTCTCCTCTGAGTCCAGTGCTGCAGTGGATAAATATTATGACGCAGGAGTGCATCAATAAGAAACATCCTTGGAGGAAGTTCTCCCCTCAATAGATGTGGATTTGTAGAGGCTCCTCTGGACAAGATATGCACCATCTCCAGCTGAGAAGGGCTAGCCCATGCTCGGAAATTGTCAAAATGGCTTGGCTCGTATGGTATATGCAAGACCTCTGCTATATGGCGAGCTCCAAGAATGCCATGCCGTCCATCAATAGTAAAATGGATTAAAGTAGGATCTCTGACTTGCTGAGTAGTCATGGATTGATAAAAATCCATGGCTACTCTGGGATAGAAGAAGTCTCATGGGTCAGCAGCTGCTCCATGCGATATCTGTGCAGCAATTGGAATGACCTTTCAAGCTCCGGCCGCAATTGGAAAGCGACTGTGTCAAAGCATAGCTCAGAGTGAAATGGCCGAGCTCGGCAGTCCAAATTGCCTTCAATTGGTGGTTGAGTGAGCATCGGACGCCTGAGTATCACTTCAGGAGCTGTCCCAGATGGAATTTGGGGCTCAGAAAGTGGAGGTTGGCTTGCTTACGGCTTCGTCGGCCGTGCCGGAGATGGCACCGGAGAGGGCTCTGGAGAGGGAACAGGGGACTGCCCTGTCAAGTCGATGGGCTCTGAGCTTTTGACTCTAGCTCTTTTTTGCAGGGGACGACCCCCTGACCTGGTGAGATAACGCCTCGCCGGAGGTTGTTGTACTGCGGGCTTGGCCGGACGTTTCTGTGGTGTGAGCTTGGCCGGAGGTGAAGCGGCTTCTGGCCTCGGAGGCTCAGAAGTAGAAGCTTGAACAGGCGCCTCGCGCGGCGTTCGTTTTTGGGAGAAAGGAGAGGAAGATTTGGCTCCTCTAGTTCGCGCCATTTTGATTTGATGAAATTTGGCCGGAAATGATGACCGGAAGGGATGACCGGAGGTGCGTACGTCGTCGGGCTATGGAGAGGAGGTGAACGGACGATTGCTGTGACTTTTCCCCTTTCTGAAACGCTTTCGTAGCTCAAATGACCGGTATTTATAAAAAATAACGGAATATTAAAGGTCATTTGGGTTTCACAGAAGAAGGCTGATTCCGCAGCAAAAATTGGGGTTTCGCAAGAGAAAACCACTTTCGCAGCTCACTTCGCAACTGCGAAATTGAAGTCACTGTACCGCGGAATGGCACTCGTGTGCCAAAAATCGGTTTCGCAGCTGCGAAACACCCCGCGAAATGGAGATATCGCTGCGAAATTGGGGTTTTTTACGCCTTAGAGCTTCGCAGCCACTTTCGCAGCTGCGAAATGGGGGCTCCTGTGCTGTGAAGTGGCACTCGTGTGCCATTCTTGGATTCGCAGCTGCGAAAATTTTCGCAGAGGATTCAAATGTGTTGCGAATTGATTTCGCAACAAAGGGCCGTTTTCGCAGAGAATTCCTCTTTGGCTGCGAGATCTCGCAGAGCCCTTTTTCTCCTCTGTTTTTGCTCTGTTTTCACTCTGTTTTTGCTCTGTTTTCTTCCCGATTTCTTCCTTTGCATTTTCTCCCACCTGAGATCATTCAAAAAGATGAAATTACATAAAAACACACAATTTAAGATCAAAAATTAAGATTAAAAGTAGAGATAAAACTTTAAAATTTACAAAATTTACAAAATTTTTGGACTTTGGCGATACCAAGTCCATCAAACCCTTATTTGCTTAAGCTTTTTGTGGCTCAAGGAGGTTGATTTCCTCATTTTCTGGTTTGAACGGCTCCATGAATGGCTTGAGACGATATCCATTAACTTTAAAGGTGTCTTTACCATTGGAATTTAATAATTCCACCACCCCATTGATATGTACTTGATGAATAATGAAAGGACCTATCCATCTTGACTTGAGCTTTCCAAGAAAAATATGGAGTCTTGTGTCATAGAGTAGAACTCTTTGTCCTTTCTGAAATTCCTTGTTAGAAATTAGTTGATCATGCCACTTCTTCATCCTCTGTTTTGCAACTTTGGAATTGATATAAGCATCATTTCTCAATTCCTCCATCTCATTACGGTCTAAGCACCTCTTTGCCCCGGCCCTGATCAAGTCCATATTCAGCTTTTTGATTGCCCACCAAGCTTTGTATTCAACTTCCACAGGGAGATGACACGCTTTGCCATAGACAAGATGATATGGGGACATGCCAAGAATAGTCTTATAAGCTGTTCTATATGCCCATAATGAATCATGAAGCTTAATAGACCAATCTTTTCTGCTTGAACTCACCACTTTCATCAATATGTTTTTTATCTTCCTGTTTGCTAGCTCAACTTGCCCGGAAGTCTGTGGATGATAAGGTGTAACTACCTTATGCTTCACTCCATACTTGGCTAATAAACTTTCAAAAGGCTTGTTGCAAAAATGAGAACCTCCATCATTGATTATAGCTTTGGGTACCCCGAATCTTGAAAAAATGTTCTCTTTCAGAAACTTGAGAACCACTCAATGATCATTTTGTTTACAGGGGACTGCCTCAACCCATTTAGAAACATAATCCACCCCCCACCAAGATGTAAGAATTACCAAAAGACATTGGAAAAGGTCCCATAAAGTCAATGCCCCATACATCAAATAGCTCAACTATTAGTATAGGGTTTATGGGCATTTGATTTCTTTTTGTCAGCTTTCCAAGCCTTTGGCATCTATCACAACTTCTACACATGATGTGGGCATCTTTGAAAAGAGATGGCCAAGTAAACCCTGATTGCAACACCTTCATAGCTGTTTTCTGAGAGGCAAAGTGGCCTCCACATGCATTCTCATGACAATGGTTTAGAATTCCTTGTTGCTCTTCTTCAGGCACACACTTCCTTATGATCTGATCTGCACAATATTTAAAAAGGAAAGGCTCTTCCCAATAATAAGCATGGATTTTTGCAAAGAAGTGCTTCCTGTCCTGTGCATTCCACTCTCTTGGAATTTCACCAGTAGCTAGATAATTAGCAATATGAGCATACCAAGGAGTTTTTACTAGAAACATAAGTGATTCATCAGGAAAGTCATCATTAATAGGCAAGGCATGGGAATTATGTGCTATAGCTAACCTTGAGAGGTGATCAGCTACCACATTCTCCACTCCTTTCTTATCTCTGATTTGAAGATCGAATTCTTGTAACAAAAGAATCCATCTTATCAGCCTTGCTTTTGCATCTTGCTTTGTCAATAAATACTTCAAGGCTGAATGGTCAGTAAAAACAATGATGAAAGACCCTACCAAATAAGCACGAAATTTGTCCAAGGCAAATACCACAGCTAACAATTCTTTCTCTGTAGTTGTGTAGTTCCTTTGAGCTTCGTTCAATGTTTTTCTTGCATAGTAGATCACATAGGGCTTCCCATAATCTCTTTGACCAAGCACAGCTCCTATAGCAAAGTCACTGGCATCACACATTAGTTCAAAAGGTAGTTGCCAGTTAGGGGCCCTCACTATTGGAGTTGTTGTTAAAAATTTCTTCAGTTGGTCAAAGCTATTTTGACATCTTTCATCCCATACAAACTTAGCATCCTTAGCTAACAGCTCACAAAGAGGTTTTGAAAGCTTTGAAAAATCTTTGATGAACCTCCTATAGAAGCCTGCATGGCCAAGGAACTGCCTTACTCCTTTTACAGTTGTTGGGGATGGCAATTTGACAATAAGCTCCACCTTTGCTTTATCAACTTCAATGCCTTTTTCGGAGATGATATGACCAAGGACAATTCCTTGACGTACCATAAAATGGCATTTCTCCCAATTGAGCACCAAGTCTTTCTCAATGCATCTGTGAAGAACCGCTTCCAAATTGACTAAGCATTCCTCAAATGTACCTCCATATACGGTGATGTCATCCATGAAAACCTCCATAATTCGCTCCACCATATCACTGAAGATACTCAACATACACCTTTGGAATGTTGCAGGTGCATTACATAAACCAAAAGGCATTCTTCTGTAAGCATATGTTCCAAATGGACATGTAAAAGTGGTCTTTTCCTGATCTTCCACAGCAATTTCAATTTGAAAATACCCTGAATACCCGTCCAAAAAACAATAGAACGGATGGCCAGAGACTCTCTCCAACACTTGATCGATAAATGGCAATGGAAAATGATCTTTCCTGGTTACTGCATTCAATTTTCTATAATCAATACACACCCTCCACCCTGAAGTGAGGCGCGTAGTGATTTCTTCTCCTTTTTCATTCTGAACCACAGTAATCCCTGACTTCTTTGGTACCACTTGAGTAGGACTCACCCAAGAGCTATCAGATATAGGGTAAATAATACCTGCTTGAAGTAGCTTCAGCACCTCAGCTCGCACAACCTCTTGTAAATGAGGATTCAATCTTCTTTGAAGTTGTCGAATTGGCTTAGCTTCCTCCTCCATATATATATGATGCGTGCAAACTAAAGGACTAATGTCTTTCAAATCAGATATTTGTCATCCTATTGTTTTCTTACACCTCTTGAGAACTTCCAGTAGACACTTCTCTTGATGACTGGTCAGAGATGAAGATATTACGACAGGACATTGATTATTTTCTTCAAGGTATGTATATTTCAGCTCCACGGGTAGAGGCTTCAAATTGAGTTTTGAGATCTCTTTTTCAGCATCTGCTCCTTCTTCTTTATTGAACAAAGGTAGAATCTCTTCTATCCTCCTCCAACTTTGTAAAGTAGCAAGCACATTAGGGGGTTCAGACAAACCTTCCTCACAATCCGCAAAACTTTCATTCAGCTTGTCTTGCATATTCTGATTACAGTGCTCCTCTACTAGAGTGTCAATAATACACACCTCTTCTGGACCCTCTTCTTCTTCAGGAGTGATTTGCTTTTTAGACATATAAAAAATGTTGAGATCAAGTGTCATGTTGCCAAAAGTGAGTTGCATGAGCCCATTCCTACAGTTAATGATTGCATTTGAGGTAGCAAGGAATGGCCTTCCAAGGATGATAGGAACTAAATTAGCTTCCTTTACAGTAGGGTCCATATCAAGAACAATAAAATCCACCGGATAGTAGAAATTATCAACTTGAACCAAGACATCCTCAATTACTCCTCTGGGAATTTTTACTGATCTATTTGCTAGAGATAGAGTGATTGTTGTTGGCTTCAACTCACCAAGTCCCAATTGCTTGTAGACAGTATATGGAAGCAAATTAACACTTGCTCCCAAGTCCAATAAAGTTTTCTCTACTACCTTTCCTCCAATCATGACTGAAATGGTAGGACTTCTCGGATCTTTGTACTTCAAAGGAGATTTACATTGTAAGATTGCACTTACTTGCTCAATCAAGAAGGCTTTCTTATTTACAGTCAACTCTCTTTTGATAGTACACAAGTCCTTTAGGAATTTTGCATATGTTGGAACTTGTTTAATCATATCCAACAGTGGGATATTAACTTTAACTTATCTCAATACTTCAAGAATTTCAGCTGCATTTCTAATCCCCTTTTTCCCATGCAATGCTTGAGGAAAAGGAGGAAAAGTTGATTTCTTCAGCATTTCTTCCTTCAGAAGTTCCTTCTCTGGATTTGCATTCATTGTTGACTCATAGTCCTCTTTCTTTTAACTTTAACTTTAACTTGTTTAATCATATCCAACAGTGGGATATTAACTTTAACTTGTCTCAATACTTCAAGAATTTCAGCTGCATTTCTAATCCCTTTTTTCCCATGCAATGCTTGAGGAAAAGGAGGAAAAGTTGATTTCTTTAGCATTTCTTCCTTCAGAAGTTCCTTCTCTGGATTTGCATTCATTGTTGACTCATAGTCCTCTTTCTTTTCACTGATCTCTCTCTTTTTGTCTTCCATTTCCTTCCATTTCATTGTCTCTTCTTCTTCTTCAACAGGTGGCTTAGGTGGTGGTTGCTCAATTTTCTTACCACTTCTTAGAGTGATCAAGGCTTTGACATCTTTCATTTGTGATGATTCTCCCTCATGGCTTTCCACTTCATGGACACCCTTGGGGTTTTGATGGGGTTGAGAAGGAAATCTTCCCTTTTCTTGCACTGTATTCAAATTTGTGAGCCTTGATATTGAGTATTGGAGATTATCTATCTTTTGGGTTATATCATTTTGCATTCCATCCATCATTTTGTTCAGAGTACTCTCTACTCTGTCAATTCTTTGATTAAGTTGAAAATTGATGGCTTTTTGTTCTCCAACAAAATCTCCCACTACCTTGCTGAGATTTAAAATTGCTTGTTCAAGACTTAAAGATTGTTGAGATGGTTGATCTGGCTGTTGGTATTGAGGTGCTCTAGGCTTCCATGAAAAATTTGGATGATTCCTCCAACTTGAGTTGTAAGTATTTCCATAGGGCGCATTGTTATTGGGCTTGAATTGTCCAACAACATTTGCTTGATCTCCAAACCTTTCCCTTTCAGCTGTATTTGTAGGGCATTCCTCCACCAAATGTTCATAGGATTGACAATTAGGACAAAGCTTCACTTGCACTGGTGCTTCAGCAACAGCTTGCACTTCATGCATCTTTTTCAGTTCTAGCTCATCCAATCTTCTTGTCACAGCTGCAAACTTTGCTTTCGTATCATCCTCTTCTTTCAAGGTATACATCCCAACCTTAGCATTGAAAGCACTCAGTTGAGACTTCATCTTTTCCACTTCTCCTCTGATCGGTTCATCCCATCCCCGTGAAACTTCAGCTACATAATTCAAGAAATCCATAGCTTCCTCAGGATTTTTGCTCATGAAATCTCCTCCACACATTGTTTCCAGGAGTTGCTTCATTGAGGACGACATCCCATCATAAAAATAGCTCACCAATAGCCACGTATCAAAACCATGGTGAGGACAAGCATTTATAGCTTCCATATATCTTTCCCAACACTCATAGAATTTATCATTCTCTTTAGCTGAGAAGTTTGAAATTTGCCTTTTCAAGCCATTCGTTCTATGAGTGGGAAAAAATTTCTTAAGGAATTCAGCTTGTAAGTCAGTCCAAGTACGGATACTCCTCGGCCTTAAAGAATTAAGCCAAATTTTGGCTTTATCCTTTAAAGTAAAAGGAAATAACTTAAGCCTCATTAAATCGATTGAAGCTCCTCCCTCTTGGAATGTATTACAAACATCTTCAAATTCCTTGATATGTGCATAGGGATTCTCACTTTCCATCCCATGGAAAGTTGGTAGAAGTGGAACAATATACGGTCTGATCACTAGCTGCTCTGTAGGAGGCACTATACATGACGGTGCACTCATACGAGGTGGATGCATGCGATCCCTCATTGATCTAAATTCATTGAGATTGTCTTGACGACCTTGGTGACTATGCTGATCTTCAGGTGTAGCTTCCATGATATTCAAGCTCAATTCCAATTCCTTAGGATGAGGTGTATCACTTTTAACAAGCCTTCCTCCACTGCCACGTATCCACTTTGGCATATACAACTAGTATCTATCTGTTACTAAAATGAAAATAAAGGACAACAAAAGAAAACAGGGGTACAAAAACAAAATAAAACTAAGCTGAATTTAAAAGCTAAATTTAGATTATGAGTCAGTAAAACGAAAAGAAAAAAAATGAGAATTAATAAAGCGAAAGAAACGTTACCAAACTTGTGATGAAAATCACAAGTACTCTGAAATAGTATCACTATAAACTTGACACCTTCCCCGGCAACGACGCCATTTGATTCATGCCTAATCGGTATCTTAGCTGATTCGTGTCCAGCTGGTGCTCCTTGATTGAGGGAGTAATCAACAAAATTTATAACCTATTACACCATAAACTAGGGTAGCAAAGAAAAAACTACTATAGCATAGTGGCTCTAGGATCGTTCACTGGGAAGGGTTTCCAAACTGAAAATGATACCAATTCAAGGTGAATTGGTGCTGTTTCATTTCAAGATTAGCTTAAGAAATAAAACACAAACTTTGATTGAAAAATGTTAGATTTAGACTAACGGCACAGCAAGTAATGGAAATTACTTAAGAGAAAAACATTCCTTGGAGATTTAGGTTCACAGGGGAGGTTCCTCATGCAAAAACATAGCTTCGGTCAGTTGGTTCATTTCCTCGCATTAGAGAATTAACATAAAGTCAATTCTCTAACAGGTGCTGCACAAATGCATCCCTTAATTGGATTTCAGCTCTAAATCTCTCACTGATGCAACTTGCAATGGTTCGAGCCTCTCACTTAGCCTTTACCATTCAAGGTGATCTTTAACCTTGGATTACCCGTCAAAAGCTCGCAAGAGATAACTAATGGATGTCTCCTTGGAGTCCAAAAGCTTACCAAGTGTTGGCTATTCTAGAAAATCCTACCTTCAAGTCACCTCCCAGAGGCTCGCAAGGGGTAAACTAGTGCATCTCCATGGATAGAGATCACTTGCCTTACCAAGTGTTGGCCCAGGTGACTCCAAGGCGTTTTAAGTTAACTAAAAATATAGAAACCATTCACGGGACACACTTTCTTTTCATTCATAGCTGAAACCACAAAGCTACTAACTTTTTCACTTGGAACCTTTCCCGGCAACCTTAGCTCCAAGGAACTAAAGGTTTAGTTACTCATTCTCTAGGGAAAGCTCCTTAGAGAGTGCATAACTTAGTAAATGAAAAATACAATCAAAGTGAGAAGGTAAGGCAGAGCTCAAGCTCTGTATTTTACTTCATTTGAAACTTTTACAAAAGGTTCATCACCCTCAGAACAGGCTCCTCGGGCTCTATTTATATGAAAAATTACATTAATAGCTTTTACATGGATATTTAGCCTTTTTCCTAACTTAAAAGCTAAGGAATCCTATAATTGGTGGGTTACAAGGAGAATTTGGGGATTTAGACAACAAAAATCTGAAGAAAAATATCTCCAAATGTCGGTTACAAATATCGGGAAGCATTAAGGACCATTTCGTAGGTGAAAATGAGGTCTGCGAGATTTCGCAGATGTACAAAAAGGGCTGCGAAATTACTTCGCAGCAAAAGGCTGATTCCGCAGCGCTGCGAAGTTGGCTTTCATCTTGCGGTGTTTGGCTTCCATCGCGTCGTGAAACTTCAGAGGAATTCCATAGCACTGTGCAAAAAGGTTGCGAAATCATTTCGCAACAAAAGGGTGATTTCGCAACATTGTGCAAAATTCTTCCTTCAGCTTGGAGTGATCGGCTTCCAATGGCTGTAACTCCTTCATTTCAACTCCGAATTGTGCACCGTTTGAAGCATTGGATTGTTGACTTCCTAAGATTTAAAATGAAATATAGCATGCATAAATTGGACTTCGGGAAGTGCTCCAAAAGTGGCTGTCATGACTGTCATCAAGAATGCTTCATGGTTGGTTTCTCTTTGCTTCCCCTCCTTGCATTCCGGATTTGCTTATGGCAAAGGACTTCAAAGCTTTGATTCTTCATGCTTCTGAGCTTTCCATTGCTTTGCCAAGGATTCCAAATAACTCTCCTCAATCTCATATTGCTTTGGTGATCAAAAAGCTATCAAAACACCAAAACTTAAGAAAATTTGATTAGAATTGATTGAAAGGGGCCTTAACATGTTAATTGGGTTAAAAGGCAATAACTACTACTCAAAAGTGTTAAAAAGGATTAATTACAAGTTATCAAATAGCACTTTTTGAGTAGTAATCAAACGAGCTAATAAACTTTCCCATTTTTTTTTTTTTTTTGCTAAAATGGGGTTCGGTCTCCTTGAACATAAGAAAAAGTGTTTCCTTAACAAGAGCCAACCTATGAGAGACTTGGTTGGGCCCTCCCAAAGGGCGGGTTGAGTTAAGTTGGACCTATCCAATTTATTGTTCATAAAGACATATATTCTAAATGGTGATTGATCATCTGCAAATACATACACTATTCAAGTGGTTAGGGAATTTTTCATTTTAATTGATGTGGGTGTGGTATATCATAGTTGAAACTATTGATAAAACCTTAAGGTTATGTTTGGTTTTGGAAAGTACTAAGAAAAAAAAAAATACATAAGGAAAAATATTTTATCATGTTTGGTTATAATATAAAAAATACTAAAAAAATATAATTAAAATTAATTAGAAACTTATGCATTTTCAAAATTTTAATCTTTATATCAAAAAATTTAAAAAATGAAATAAGCGTACGGGGTCAACAATAGTTGCACGCTTCTCAAGGCGTACAACCTACAGTAACAAGGTAATATGATTTGATACAACACTGCACCTAACACCCGTCTCACTCATCCTGAGGCATATGGTCTATAGTAGTTGCACGTATTTTGAGGCGTACGTTCTATAGTAGTTGTACATATCCCGAGGCGTGTGATAACCCAACACGCATCTTGAGGCATATATCCTACAATAGCAAGGTAATATTATTTAATGCAACATTTCACCCAACACGTCACTCACATATCTTGAGGAGTACAATCTATAGTAGTTGCATGCATCCCGAGGCATGTGTTCAAGAGTAGCAGCACACATTGGAGGCATATGGTGACCTAGCATGCGTCTTAAGGCATACAGTCTACAGTAGCAAGGTAATATGATTTAATGCAGCACTGCACCCAACACACCACTCATGTTTCCTGAGGTGTACGGGTCTATAGTAGAAACATGCATCTTGAGGTGTACGATTTATAGAAACAAGGCAATATGATTTAATACAACATTGCACCCAACACCCCACCCATGCATCCCGAGGTGTACAATCTACAGTAGTTGCACGCATGTTGAGTTGTACGTTCAACAAGTTTAAAGTAATATATAAAAATAATTTTTTTTTCTTATTTCTTTGAAGTTTTGGGTTGTATTATTTATCTTCTTGCAAACATCATAAAAATAAAATAAAAAAAGATTTCAAAGTTTTTTTTTAGGTGGTTTGAAATTGAAACTTGAGTTGCAGAGAGTGGTTGGGGAGTGCAGGAGGCGGTTGCATGATCGTGGCCAATGATCTTGCCATTTTCCATTTGATAGTTTCACATGATAGGGTATGGAAAGAGAATTGGTTGTTTTTCTTTTTGATGCAGGCTATTGGCCCTAAGCACATTTGATTTTGAATTTTGGGTGAAGTGATGGGTTTGGGATTTTGGGTAATTAGGTAGGGTTAGGGTTGACCTGACTTAACCCAACATACTTGACCTAACTTGGTTTGACTTACCTAGTTTTCCAAAAACAAAATTCTTTTGTTTTATTTCTTTACAAATTAAAACTAATGTTTCATTATAAATTAAATTGAAATTATATGTAGCCAAAATGGCTTCTATTATGTAGATTTATTTATCTTGAAATATGTGGATTTTATTAAGGAATTTAATAAATTATATTTAAATCTGTGGAAAATAATCAACCTAAAGAAAGATTATTTTTTGGTCAAATCATGAACACATGTAGCAGTAAATATGTGATGATTTTGGTGTTTTCTATGCATGCAATAAGTTGGTTCAAAGAAAGGCATATTGTTGGCAAGATTTATTGTCAATATTTATTAACTACAATTTTTTTTTTAAAGTACCATCTACAAATTGTTATTTCCATCTGATGACTAAATTTCAATGTTGTGTTAAGTATATTATAAGGGCTCACCTTATTGCATTATATATATATATATATATATATGATTACTACCAAAAAGTGCTATTTTGTAGACCTAATTATAATGGTTTTAAGCACCTTTGTGTAGTAATCATATTCATTTAACCCAATTAATTCATTAAGGTCCTTAGTAATTGGTTTTAACCATTTTGTGGCAAGTTTACATGTTTTTATCAGCTTATGAATCAATTCAAGCATGCCAAATGATGGAGGAGCTACTTGGACAAGTTAAAGGGAGGATTTTGGAAGTTTACAGGCTTGAATTTCAAGTGGAAACACGAGCACAAGCAAAGAGAATGCAAAGAGGAAAAACAAGCAAAGTGAAGAGGAAAACAGAGGACAGCAGCTGCAGTCTTCTTTCGAACTTTTGGAGCACTTCCCGAAGTCCATTTTCTACATGCTATATACCATTTCAAAGCTCAGGAAGTCAAGAATCCAACGCTTCAAACCGTGTACAATTTGGAGCTGAAATGAGGAAGATATGGCCTTCGGAAGACAACTGCATCAAATCTTGTGAAAATTTCGCAAGGTGAATTTCTCCTTGCGAAATTTCGCAAGGAGGATTTAGGCACATTGCGAAAATGCCGAATTTCCTCTGTTTCTCCACGCACGCACCACCGACTTCCCATATTTTTTAGCTTGATATTTTCTCATGTAAATTCCTTTTGTAACCTTTTAATCAACCAATGAAAAGGTTGCTTTTGTATTAGCTTTTGTAATTTAGCTTGTTATTGTCTTTAAATAGAGGTGAAGAGCCTTAGAAGAAAAAAAGCTTGTAACCCGTAACCTTAGAAATTATAAGAGCTCTTTTGTTCAAAAGCTTCTTTTCTCCTTTCTTTCTCATTTTCTTAGTAGCCAAACATCCCCCCAAGGATGAGAGGCTAAAACCATTTAGTTTCTTGAAGTAATGGATGCCATGTGAAGCTCCCGTGTGAGGATGGAGATTTCCAAGCCATAAATGTAAGTAGCCAAGCATCATAAATGTTTTCATTCAAAGTAAAGCTTTTAATCCCTCTGCCTTGCTTTGAATGGCCAATACTTGATAACCTTTTGGTCTCAGTGGATTCTTATTGTTAGATTCATTGACGTTCATTAGTTATCTCCTACGAGCCATTGTATTGCAAGGGGAGGAGATGTCCTATATCAATAAAAGAGCATTTATGAGGTTCAGCTACCCTTTTTGTAAGTTTTCAAGGACTAAAACTTAGTTGTTAAACTCATACCGGTTCGGGAAGTAAGCATCACCTTAGTTGCTTCCCCAACTCGAGGTGAAAAGTCCCAAAATCTCCATTTTTACACCGTGAGTTAAGCATGGCTATCCAAAGCTTTGAGAAACTTCTTTTTCCATCTTTTAACCTATTTTCATGTTAGTTTAGTTTACAACACCTTCATCTTTTTATGTTTTCATCTTAACCTAATTTTTATTAAGAAAAGTTCACTCCATCCTCCGAACTTCACCAGTTAAAGTAAAAACCCATCCCAGTGTTCGATCCTAGAGCCACTATACTATAGTAGCTTTGCTACTTTAGTGTAAGGACGTTAGGTATAAATTTTGTTGATACCCTTACATGCCAAGCTACCAAGAGTCGGGTTATCAAATGGCGCCGTTGCCGGGGAAGGTGCTACTTCACTGTGAATACATCAGCCGGAGGTAACTTGTGAGACTTCTCATGAGTAAGGTGAATTCTATCTCATTTTTCATTTACTAGCTTTTTATTTTAGTTTTAGAGCATTTTTAACTTAGTTTAGATAAGTTTCTTTTAGCTTTTAACTTTCATTTTTAGTTTATTTTTCATACTCTGTTTTTCCTTCCGCATGCTCTGTTTTTTTTTTTCTTCTTTTTCTTTGTTCTGTTTATTTGTTTTGTTCCAGCTGAATCCGTGCATGCCCTATTGGATTAGAGACCAAGAGGGAAGGTTAGTGCGGATAGAGACTCCACGAGCTACTGAATTAGAGATTATTTTAGAAGTCATGGAGAATCAGCCAGAGGACCAACATTCACAACACGGGCAGGGGAATGATCCGAACTTGTATAGGTCCATGAGGGACAGGATGCACCCTCCGAGGATGAGTGCACCATCTTGCATCATTCCTCCTACAGAGCAATTGATTATCAGGCCACACATCGTGCCTCTGCTTCCTACTTTCCATGGGATGGAAAGTGAAAATCCATATGCGCACATAAAGGAATTCGAAGACGTGTGCAATACTTTTCAAGAAGGGGGAACAGCTATTGAGCTTATGAGGTTGAAGCTCTTTCCATTCACATTAAAGGACAAAGCCAAGATATGGCTCAATTCTTTGAGGCCGAGAAGCATAAGAACATGGACAGAACTTCAAGCTGATTTTTTGAAGAAGTTTTTCCCTACTCACAGAACGAATGGATTGAAGAGACAAATCTCCAACTTCTCAGCACGTGAGAATGAAAAATTTTATGAATGTTGGGAGAGGTATATGGAGGCCATCAATGCATGTCCTCACCACGGCTTTGATACATGGCTTTTGGTGAGCTATTTTTATGATGGCATGTCATCTTCAATGAAGCAGATATTGGAGACAATGTGTGGGGGTGATTTCATGAGCAAGAACCCTGAGGAGGCTATGGATTTCCTAAGTTATGTCTCAGAAGTTTCCCGTGGATGGGATGAGCCCAATAGCAGAGAAATGGGGAAGAGGCCAGTTCAGCAAACGTCAAGAGGGGGAATGTACAATCTGAGTGAAGACATGGAGATGAAAGCCAAGGTGGCTGCCATGGCTAGAAAAATAGAGGAAATGGAGTTGAGAAAAGTTCACGAAGTCCAAGCTATTTCAGAACCTCAACAACAAGCCAATCCTTGCTCCATCTGTCAGTCATTTGAACATATGGTGGAAGAATGTCCCACTATTCCAGCAGCAAGAGAAATGTTCGGGGAACAAGCTAACTTGATTGGCCAATGGAAGCCAAATTCAAATGCTCCTTATGGCAACACGTACAACTCTAGCTGGAGGAACCACCCAAACTTTGCATGGAAGCCAAGGCCAAACCCATATCAGTCACCAGCCCAATCAAGCCAACAAAGTCAAGGTCAATCCTCAGTTGAGCAAGCACTCGTAAGCCTTAGCAAGGTTATGGGTGACTTTGTGAGTGAGCAAAAATCCATCAACTCTCAACTAAATCAGAAGATTGACAATGTAGAGAGTACATTGAACAAGAAGATAGATGGGATGCATAATGAGTTGTCTCAGAAAATTGACAACATCCAATATTCCATCTCAAGGCTCACAAATTTAAACACTGTCAATGAGAAAGGGAAGTTTCCCTCTCAGCCTCACCAAAATCCTAAGGGGATACATGAAGTGGAATCCAAGGATGAGGATTCTTCAAAGGTGAGGGACGTGCAAGCTATTATCACTTTGAGAAGTGGTAAGGAAGTGCATCAGCCGGAGCATGATCAGAGGAAAGCCAAAGAAGACAAGGCTGATAGAAAAGAAGAAAAGAAGAAAGAACAAAAGGGAAAGGAAGTTCAGATGAAAGAAAGCATCATTCCTAGCATGGGTGAGGAACCTCAAATTCTTTTAAAGGAAGGCATGATGAAGAATCACATGCCTCCTCCTTTTCCTCAAGCCTTGCGTGGGAAGAAACCGATCAAGAATGCTTCTGAGATTCTTGATGTGCTAAGACAAGTGAAGGTGAATATTCCTTTACTTGATATGATCAAGCAAGTACCCACATATGCAAAGTTTTTGAAGGACTTGTGCACTATGAAAAGAGGACTCAATGTTACAAAGCAAGCCTTCCTAACCGAGCAAGTGAGTGCTATAATCCAATGCAAGTCTCCAATCAAATACAAAGATCCGGGGTGTCCTACAATCTCAGTCAATATTGGAGGAACCCAAGTGGAGAAGGCATTGCTTGATTTGGGGGCAAGTGTTAACTTGCTTCCATACTCTGTATACAAGGAGCTGGGGTTGGGAGAACTCAAGCCAACATCGATCACCCTATCCTTAGCTGACCGATCAGTGAAAATCCCCAGGGGGGTAATAGAGGATGTATTGGTTCAAGTTGACAAATTCTACTATCCAGTAGATTTTGTGGTGCTTGATACGGATCCCATTGTCAAAGGGATCAACTATGTTCCAATCATCCTTGGAAGACCATTCCTTGCAACATCCAATGCAATCATCAATTGTAGGAATGGGGTCATGCAACTCACTTTTGGGAATATGACATTGGAACTCAATATCTTCCATCTATGTCAAAAGCACATCCATCCTGAAGAAGATGAGGGCCCAGAAGAAGTGTGTATGATAGATACCCTGGTGGAGGAGCATTGTAATCAGAGTATGCTTGATCAGTTTAAAGAGAATCCAGATGAAAGCCATGAATATCTTGATGATGGGTTAGCTGAACCCATGGGAATGAATGCCGTTATGTCAAACTGGAGACAAAAGCCAGTGATCCTCCCTTTGTTCAAGGATGAGGAAGAGATGAAAAAAGCTAAGGATGCAATCCTTAAGCTTGAATTGAAGACCCTTCCTGCCGAGTTGAAGTATGCTTACTTGGAGGAAGGCAATAAAGCCCCGGTGGTAATTTCTTCTTCTTTAACCGTTTCACAAGAGGACAATCTTCTAAGAATCCTTAGAAAGCACAAGAAGGCCATCGGATGGCAAATTTCTGATTTGAAGGGGATAAGCCCATTGATTTGCACGCACCATATTTATATGGAGGAGGGAGCTAAGCCAACTCGTCAGCCACAGAGGAGATTGAATCCTCATATGCAAGAGGTAGTAAGGGCTGAAGTGTTGAAGCTTCTTCAAGCGGGCATCATTTACCCCATTTCAGATAGCACTTGGGTGAGTCCAACCCAAGTTGTTCCAAAGAAGTCCGGGATAACCGTGGTCAAGGGGGAAAATGGGGATGAAGTGTCCACACGCCTCACAACTGGTTGGAGGGTGTGCATTGACTACAGGAAGTTGAACACAGTAACGAGAAAGGATCACTTCCCTTTACCTTTCATGGATCAAGTCCTTGAGAGAGTATCTGGGCATCCTTTTTATTGCTTCTTGGATGGGTATTCCGGGTATTTTCAAATAGAGATTGATGTGGAGGACCAGGAGAAGACTACCTTCACTTGTCCATTCGGCACCTATGCTTATAGGCGGATGCCTTTTGGATTATGCAATGCTCCTGCTACCTTCCAAAGATGCATGCTTAGCATTTTCAGTGACATGGTTGAACGAATCATGGAAGTCTTCATGGATGACATAACTGTGTATGGGACTTCTTTTGAGGATTGTTTGTCACATCTTGAAGATGTTTTGAAAAGATGCATAGAGAAAGACCTCGTACTCAATTGGGAGAAGTGCCATTTTATGGTAAATCAAGGTATTGTTCTTGGGCACGTAATCTCAAAGAAGGGTATAGAGGTAGATAGAGCTAAGGTGGAACTAATTGTGAAGTTGCCACCTCCCACCAATGTAAAAGGAATAAGGCAATTCCTTGGGCATGCCGGGTTCTATAGGAGGTTTATAAAGGATTTTTCCAAGATTGCCAAACCTCTTTGTGAATTATTGGTGAAAGATGCCAAGTTTGAGTGGGATGATAAATGTCAAAGGAGTTTTGAGCTTCTTAAGCAATTCTTGACATCAGCGCCCATTGTGAGAGCACCAAATTGGGAGTTGCCATTTGAAGTGATGTGTGACTCAAGTGATTATGCCATTGGGGCTGTTTTGGGACAAAGAGAAGATGGTAAACCTTATGTGATTTACTATGCAAGCAAGTCTTTGAATGATGCTCAAAGGAATTACACCACCACTGAGAAGGAATTACTTGCTGTGGTGTATGCTTTGGATAAGTTCAGAGCTTATTTGATAGGGTCTTCCATTGTGGTATTCACGGATCATTCAGCTTTGAAGTATTTGCTAACCAAGCAAGATGCCAAGGCTAGGTTGATTAGGTGGATACTTTTGCTTCAAGAGTTCAACCTCCAGATCAGAGATAAGAAAGGTGTTGAGAATGTGGTAGCTGACCACTTGTCAAGGCTCAACATCGCTCATGACACCCATGGACTTCCCATAAATGATGATTTCCCTGAGGAATCCTTGATGCTTGTGGAGGAAGTGCCATGGTTTGCACACATTGCCAATTACTTGGTCACGGGAGAAATACCAAGTGAATGGAGCTCTCAGGATAAGAAAAATTTCTTTGCCAAGGTCCATGCATATTATTGGGAGGAGCCTTTTCTCTTCAAGTATTGTGCGGACCAAATTATAAGGAAGTGTGTGCCTGAACAAGAGAAGCATGGGATCCTATCTCATTGCCATGAGAATGCATGTGGAGGCCACTTTGCTTCTCAAAAGACGGCGATGAGAGTTCTTCAATCGGGTTTTTGGTGGCCCTCACTTTTTAAGGATGCCCATGAGGTAAGTAAAGGATGTGATAAGTGCCAAAGACTAGGCAAGCTTTCAAGGAGAAACATGATGCCTTTGAACCCCATCTTGATAGTGGATCTTTTTGATGTTTGGGGCATAGACTTCATGGGACCTTTCCCTATGTCTTTTGGCCACTCCTACATCTTGGTAGGAGTTGATTATGTTTCAAAGTGGGTTGAAGCTATACCCTGTAGAACCAACGATCACAAAGTGGTTCTCAAGTTCCTAAAAGAAAACATCTTCTCGAGGTTTGGAGTGCCTAAAGCAATCATCAGTGATGGAGGCACTCACTTTTGCAACAAGCCCTTTGAAGCTCTTTTGGCCAAGTACGGAGTTAAGCATAAGGTAGCTACACCTTATCATCCTCAGACGAGTGGCCAAGTAGAGCTAGCCAACCGGGAAATTAAGAACATCTTGATGAAGGTGGTGAACACCAATAGGAAAGATTGGTCTGTTAAGCTCCTTGATTCCCTATGGGCGTATAGGACGGCTTATAAGACTATCCTTGGGATGTCACCGTACCGTCTTGTTTATGGCAAAGCTTGCCATCTTCCCGTTGAGATTGAGTTCAAGGCATGGTGGGCCATTAAAAAGCTCAACATGGATTTAACTAAGGCTGGGCTAAAGAGGAGTTTGGATTTGAATGAGCTTGAGGAATTGAGAAATGATGCCTATCTCAACTCAAAAATAGCTAAGGAAAAGCTAAAGAGATGGCATGATCAGTTGGTGATCAACAAAAAATTCTTCAAGGGACAAAGAGTCTTGCTATATGACTCTAAGCTTCACCTATTTCCGGGAAAGCTCAAATCAAGGTGGGTAGGGCCTTTTGTCATCCACCAAGTACACTCACATGGAGTAATTGAGTTACTCAACTCAAAAAGTGAAAAGACCTTCAAGGTAAATGGGCAAAGACTCAAGCCCTACATCGAGCCATTTTCCCGTGACAAGGAGGTACTCATCCTCCATGACCCATCACATCCTTGAGAAAGTGTGGTAAGTTGATGAGCTTAGCATGAAAAGCTAAGTGCTCATCTCTTTTTGTTTTAATTTTAGTATTACATTCTTGTTTACTTTGCATTTTTAATACTTTTGCACACATTTTGTTTAGGTTTCTTAGTTTTGATTTTGTTTTTTTTTATGTTTTTAATGGAGCTTTGATGTCCAATAGCAGGTACGAAAGCTCACAAGCTCACAAATGTGGAGAGAAAGGTGAAATAGGGGAGAAATATATCTAAATCCAAGCTTAAAACCCCATTTCGCAACTCAACAAGTGAGTTGCAAAATTTTCGCAAGGTGAATTTCACATTGCGAAAATTTTCGCAAGGTGAATTTCACATTGCGAAAATTTCGCAAGGTGAATTTCACATTGCGAAATGCACATTTTGGCAAGATGCAAAATGCAACCTCTCGGGATTGCACTTTCGCAAGGAGAGTAACCAGTGCGAAAATTTCGCAAGGTGAATTTCACATTGCGAAATTGTTTTCAAAGCAAATATCAAAATGCAACCTCTCGGGATTGGTTTCGCAAGGAGAGTAACCAGTGCGAAAATTTTCGCAAGTCATTTTTCACCTTGCGAAATTGTTTTCAAAGCAAATATCAAAATGCAACCTCTCGGGATTGGTTTTTAAAGGGGAGTAACCAGTGCGAAAATTTCGCAAGGTGAATTTTCCCCTTGCGAAATTTTTTCTTCATGCTTACCAAGGATTTGATTCTTTTTAAATTCATTTTCAAACTTCAATTTTCTAGTTTTAACACTCCTCAGTTCATCCCCGTACTTAGACAAAATTTTCAAAAATTTTTCATGGCCAAAAACCCTTTTTAAAGCCTTCTCAACTTCATTTTTCATGTGCAAAACACTATTCACCTTGCATTTCCTCTCTAGGCCGCGTGCTTCATAGTTCCAAGGTGAGTAATTTTTCACTTTTCTCCATTTTTGGGTCCTTAAATTGCTTGTTTATGTCATTTCTATGTTTTAGGAACCATAAACATGCATTTTCATCCATTAAAACCATTTCAAAAATCCATTTTTTCAAATCAAAGACCCATATGGCCGGCCACCATTTTTCCAAAAATCTCTATCTTGCAATGTGTTTTAGGCTCCCAAACTTACTCCATTGCATTTAGAATCATGTTTCCATTAAAACCATACCCTTTTTCTGAATTTTAAACCATTAAAAATGAAAACTCAAATTCAAAGTAAGCATTGGAGAAGATGATGAATAGTGCTGCGTGAATAGTGCCCGTTGCCAAATTTAGCAACCACTATTCATGCCTTGCAAATTTTGCACTGGTTACCATTTCAACTGTATTTTTGACACTTTACCCCTGGGATGCTCTATTTTTCGTGCTTTTCAGTCTTATTTCAGTATTTATACCATGGCACGGACACGGGGGGCATCCTCTTCAGCTAGTCAGCGTGGGGCCCACTCACAGAGAGGTGGTCGTTCTACACCATCTCACCCTGCCCAGACCCCAGTTCCCTCTACTCAGCATAGGTACGGGACTAGACGATCATCTGGGTCTTTTAGGGCACCTGTGCCACCCCCTGTGAGCAGTCCTCCACCTAAGAGGACTCGGATTTCAGGACCAGGTGAGTCCTCCAGAGCCCTTCCATCACCGCCAGCATCTACTATCCCAGGCCCTTCACACCTAGCAGAGGTCCTCAAGCGGCCTATGATAGCAGGGCCACCCCTCCCAGGCAACACGGATATCAGAGATAGGCCATTTCACGAGGAGATCTGTATGCAGCATGAGACTCTCCGCCTATTACCAGAGCTACAGGAGTCATACCGCCTTTTGCAGAGGTACCACATCGAGCCATTTATGACTCCTAGGTCCTTCTATTACCCTAGGGTAGTCTTAGATTTCTACCAGACTATGACTACTAGAGGCATCCAGGACCCCATAGCCATTCATTTTGTGATTGATGGCCGGCATGGTATTTTAGAGGCCCGAGATATAGCCGCCTCTATGCATTTTCCGCCTATCCCTGAGGACCTTGGTTCCTTCCGGCATTGGTCTCCGTATTCACAGCCCGACATGGTGTCTACCTTATCAGGAGGTCGAGTCACTCGTAGGACCATTTTGAGGAGGGAGCTTCCTCCACGGATGTTACTTGTGGATTTGGCGCTCCGTACCAATCTTTTTCCACTCCAGCATGTCGTCCAGAGGAGTGGTGCTATCCTAGATGCGCTTTACCGCATCTCTGAGGGATTCTACTTTGGACCCCACCATCTAGTCATGGCTGCTCTTACCTATTTTGAGGAGAAGGTGCATAGGAAGCGCCTACACAGAGCTAGTACTATTCCACTCTTATTTCCGAGGCTCATCTCTCAGGTCTTAGAGGATATGGGTTACCCTTCTCAGCCCCACCTAGAGCGTCGTCATCATTGTCGAGAGCTCTTTACCACTCAGAGTTGGACCCAGTTCTTAGATCGCTCACGCATGGACCAGGGTATCCCTAGACCATTAGCTCCCGCGCCTCCAGCTTCTCCAGCGCCTCTCGAGTTTCCAGCAGCCTCAGCACCTACAGTACAGACATCGCCAGAGCAGGACCCACATACCACAGAGCCTTCTTCTTCAGTTCCTGCTCCAGTGACTTGTGCTACTGATACTCTTGCACCACCAGTCATTCCTGCTCCAGCCTATGCTGAGTCTTCAGCCGGGCCATCCATCACTGTCTCAGCTACAGACTTCAGAGCTCTCATCTCGTCCTTTCACTCATTGAGCGCCTCTCAGGCCACCTTAGTCCGTGAGATGCAAGCCATCAGACGACAGATGGATACCATACAGACACATCAGGCTCAGCATACAGCTATCCTGGACCAGCACTCCGCCATGCTCTCTCAGATCCACCATCACTTGGGCATATCACCTCCTCCACCTCAGGAGCCACATCCATGATTGGATATTTCTATCTCCATTTTGTATATTTTTTTTGTATATGTACATGTTTTATATTCTGAGATTGTATGTACCTTATGCTTATATCTTGTACTCAACTCTCTCAGTTTATATAAGCATCATTTTTTGTATCTTATTTCCTCTCTCTCATTTCTTATGGTTTTTGAATCATGTGGATGCACTCACACGCTTTGAATACCACATCACCATAAGGTATATCATTCCTTCCTCGTCTTTTTCGATAGAAACATTGGGGACAATGTTCATCTCGGTTGGGGGGAGAGTTGAGGAAGTAAGTATTTCCTATTTTAGTTAGTTATTTTGTTGATTTAGTAGTTTTTGTTTTTTTTTCCTTTTTCAAAATTTTTTGTTTCATTCTCTATGGTTGTTTAAGATAATTTCTCAAAATAAAATAGGATAAGTCGAGTTTTAACTTAATTACTTAAGTCTTAGAGTTTGTTTTATGCTTTCAAAGTTGATAATCTATTGAAGCCCTCTTTGATTTCGAACTTATTTCTTCCATTTCAAGCTTTACACACACCGTGCACATTAGATCCCGGATATATGATGTAAAACTTTCTCACCCTCTAAGCTTAGGAAAATTTTGACTTGGTTCATTACTTAACTTCTTTTTAATAGTGTTGGGACACCTCAAAAAGACCAATGAGTCTTCAAAAAAAAAAAAAAAAAAAAAAAAAAAAAAAAAAAAAAAAAAAAAAAAAAAAAAAAAAGAATAAGCTTCTATTCTTTCCTTGAAACCTAAGCATGATCCGAAGGGGTGGCGAAAGCCTTTAAAACCCGATGCCCTAAACCTTGATTGGTTGGGAGTCATCGATCCTCTGCTTGCTACATAGGTGAATTGGTTAAGTTTAGTGAGTAAAAAGAATTGTGAATAAGAAGGTGCGTTCCTAACCTATTAAGAGTTGGTTAATTTTGCCAATGTTTGAGAAAAGCTTAGGTTGGGGGGAGAGGATAGTTGTACATACTATATCCGGAAGCTAATCTCATTAACACTTAGCTCATTATGGAAGAGTTTGATCCGGAACCTTGAGAGCGGAGATTCTTTTGACACTTAATTGCATAATCTCCACTCTTTATACTTTTTGTTTAAGTTTTAGCTTTGACAACTCCTATTGCATTTTGAATCTTCATATCTTTAGTTCACCATGTGAGATGTGTTTTGATATCAGTCATGCCACTCAATTATTTTTTGGAGTGATTTGCATGATCCCTTTTATGTATATTATTATAGTTTACTTAGTTTTTATCTCCTCCATTGCTAAGGGACTAGCAATGAGTCGGTTGGGGGGTGTGATTACTACCAAAAAGTGCTATTTTGTAGACCTAATTATAATGGTTTTAAGCACCTTTGTGTAGTAATCATATTCATTTAACCCAATTAATTCATTAAGGTCCTTAGTAATTGGTTTTAACCATTTTGTGGCAAGTTTACATGTTTTTATCAGCTTATGAATCAATTCAAGCATGCCAAATGATGGAGGAGCTACTTGGACAAGTTAAAGGGAGGATTTTGGAAGTTTACAGGCTTGAATTTCAAGTGGAAACACGAGCACAAGCAAAGAGAATGCAAAGAGGAAAAACAAGCAAAGTGAAGAGGAAAACAGAGGACAGCAGCTGCAGTCTTCTTTCGAACTTTTGGAGCACTTCCCGAAGTCCATTTTCTACATGCTATATACCATTTCAAAGCTCAGGAAGTCAAGAATCCAACGCTTCAAACCGTGTACAATTTGGAGCTGAAATGAGGAAGATATGGCCTTCGGAAGACAACTGCATCAAATCTTGTGAAAATTTCGCAAGGTGAATTTCTCCTTGCGAAATTTCGCAAGGAGGATTTAGGCACATTGCGAAAATGCCGAATTTCCTCTGTTTCTCCACGCACGCACCACCGACTTCCCATATTTTTTAGCTTGATATTTTCTCATGTAAATTCCTTTTGTAACCTTTTAATCAACCAATGAAAAGGTTGCTTTTGTATTAGCTTTTGTAATTTAGCTTGTTATTGTCTTTAAATAGAGGTGAAGAGCCTTAGAAGAAAAAAAGCTTGTAACCCGTAACCTTAGAAATTATAAGAGCTCTTTTGTTCAAAAGCTTCTTTTCTCCTTTCTTTCTCATTTTCTTAGTAGCCAAACATCCCCCCAAGGATGAGAGGCTAAAACCATTTAGTTTCTTGAAGTAATGGATGCCATGTGAAGCTCCCGTGTGAGGATGGAGATTTCCAAGCCATAAATGTAAGTAGCCAAGCATCATAAATGTTTTCATTCAAAGTAAAGCTTTTAATCCCTCTGCCTTGCTTTGAATGGCCAATACTTGATAACCTTTTGGTCTCAGTGGATTCTTATTGTTAGATTCATTGACGTTCATTAGTTATCTCCTACGAGCCATTGTATTGCAAGGGGAGGAGATGTCCTATATCAATAAAAGAGCATTTATGAGGTTCAGCTACCCTTTTTGTAAGTTTTCAAGGACTAAAACTTAGTTGTTAAACTCATACCGGTTCGGGAAGTAAGCATCACCTTAGTTGCTTCCCCAACTCGAGGTGAAAAGTCCCAAAATCTCCATTTTTACACCGTGAGTTAAGCATGGCTATCCAAAGCTTTGAGAAACTTCTTTTTCCATCTTTTAACCTATTTTCATGTTAGTTTAGTTTACAACACCTTCATCTTTTTATGTTTTCATCTTAACCTAATTTTTATTAAGAAAAGTTCACTCCATCCTCCGAACTTCACCAGTTAAAGTAAAAACCCATCCCAGTGTTCGATCCTAGAGCCACTATACTATAGTAGCTTTGCTACTTTAGTGTAAGGACGTTAGGTATAAATTTTGTTGATACCCTTACATGCCAAGCTACCAAGAGTCGGGTTATCAATATATATATATCGTTAATTCTTATTTACATTATATATGCATAAGTAAATGACATTATTGTTAATTATGAATTTATTATTTTGTTTTATATACAATCAATGTTTCTTCTATATCTGTCAATTTGAACAACATTCCAATATTTAATGGCACTAACTTCAAGAAATGGAAACAGCATATCACCCAGTTACTTGGGTGTATGGCACTAGACCATGTGATCCAAACTAAACGACCTCCCTATTGGGATTAAACCCCTAAAAACAAGACATGATGTAATAAAATTAGACTTAACTATCCCCTTGTTATCCATTTAGTGTATTGACATTAATTTGAGGATTCATCCCATGTCTCTTACATAGTAAATGACTTGGGTGTATTAGGAGTTGTATAGAAGATATAGGTCATGGGTTCCTTATAAGTAGCTAAGTTGTTTATTGTTGGTTCATGGATTTGAGCAATCCAGTAGAGATTGTAGTGCACCACCTCCTAATTGGAGAGGTGACTTGTCTTGGCTATCGGGATGGGTTTCCCATGGTGAGTGCACTAGTGTATGTGATGCACACTGGATAGGACCTATGGTGAATCATGATGTAAGACTATCAATTGTCATGATTCACCAAACTACTATACTGCATGGACTCTCAACCTTGAAAGGATATTAAGCTTGTGCTAAAATCAATTAGAGGCTTTGATCTATGGGTGAGACCTTAAAGTGGTCATATATCCCTATGGATTGGTTCACTGTTGATGGAAGTTGGTGACAATAGGCATACTTAATAGAGGCACCATGATATCTCATAGGATTGAGACAATGTGTCCCATTGGGTAATCTAAAGAACATGTGATTATGAAATTTGTGGCCACAATAATTCCTTTAGTGGAATTTGACATATGCTTCTTGGAGTTAGAGTATGTTAGTTGATCATATAATAAATGAGATCTGTAACTCAAGGATTGGAGAGGTAATCTTGATAGATGATAACACTACCTTGTTAGATTATATACACTAGTTTATGGGGAGTTTGCATGTAGTGGATAGTAAGCCACGGACCTGAGCACTTGGTGTCTCGTTGTAATATACATAAGGTATTGGAGTATAATTAACTTTCTATAGTGGGATGTTGAGTTAATTTCAAAATTTCATTATGAGGGAGCCAGTACTTCTATGGGTCTTAGTCATCCCCACTCTAAGCTCTTATTCTTTTTTAGCATGACTTATGAGGGTTGAATGAGTTTTTAGTTCACTTTGTGCATAAGGGCATTTTGATAATTATGTAAGGTTGCACATGGATAAGTGAGTGGTATCTTTGTACTAGGTTAATTGATTAATTAGGCCTTGTATGGTTAATTAATCAATTAGCAGTCTTCTTGGACTAGATTAAGTAACCTAAGGCCATGGTGACTTAAGCTTAATAGAAAACCTATAAATACCCTTTTAGGGGTTAGGGTTTCTAAGTCTTACCATTCTCCCCTTCAGTCTAGAGAGAGAACCCTAGCCTCCACCCTAGAGATCTCCACCATCTCAGTGCCTAGACATATGGAAGAGTAATCGAGAAGAAGATCATGGTGTCTACGAGATCCATTATGACTTTGGAGTTATCTACATCGATTAGAATGGATTTGGGAACATCTAGATGAAAGGTATGTAGTTTTATTCTCTAGATTTATTTTTTCTATGGTATTCATATTGTTTTTGAATACTTATTTATCTACAATGATAGATTTAGAGAGCATAGGATAGATTTGTGTGCACCCTACATGATCCAAGGCATGGGAACAGAACAATCTAGGGTTCCTAACACTCCCACCCTTACTAGTGACAGTACTATTGAACAAGGAGCTAACTTTGAAAAGTGAGTGTTTTAACCGTATGAGTCTCATGATCATGAAACACTCTATTCTAGATACCATTAAGGGCATAATGCTTGAGGAGGAAAATGTTAAGAAGTTCCTAAGCCAAATAACAGATCGATTCGCTAAATCTAAAAACGTCGAAATGAGCACCATTCTTGGTAAGCTCGTTTCAATGCAGTATAGAGTCAAAGAGAACATAAGGGATTACATTATGGAGATGTCTAATCTTGTTACTCGACTGAGGACACTAAAGTTAGAATTGTTTGATGACATTCTCATGCACTTGGTCTTGATCTCACTTATTGCATAATTTAGTCATTTTAATATAAGTTACAATATTTAAAATGAAAAATGGACTCTTAATCAACTCATTGCTCAGTGTGTGAAAGAGGAAGAAAGATTGAAGCAAGAGAAGACATAAAATGCTCACTTAGATACTTCATCTCATGACAATGCTACTAATAAGAAAAAAGAAAGGAATTTTAAAGTAAGAGGAGTTGTAGACAATGGGACTTCAAAAGCTAAGGTGCAATAAAAACAAGATAATGTCATCATGTGTTACTTTTGCAAGAAAGTTGGACATTTAAAGAAGGACTATCCTAAATATGCAAAATGGCTCGCCAAGGAAGGTAAACTTCTCTCAACTTTTTTTGTTTTGAAGTTAATTTGGCTTTAATACCAAATCACACTTTCTAGATAGATACAAGTGCGACTACTCACATAAGTGTGACAATGTAGGGTTGTCTGAGGAGTTGAGTGCCAAATGGTGTTGAAAGATTCATCTATGTGGTAAATGGAAACAAGGCTCTTGTTGAGGCGATTAGTTTATTTATATCAAAATTAGAATTTGGTTGTTATTTGGATTTGGATGAGATTTTTTGTGTATTGTCATTTAGATAAAATGAGATTTTTATTTCTTATTTGAACAAATTTGGTTACTCTTGTTTTTTTTGGAAATGGAAAGTTTAGTCTTTTTTAGTATTCAAATATGATTGGTATTGGTTCTTTAGTTGATAATCTATATAAATTGGATATTCATGCTTCAAATATTAATGAGTCTTTGCATGCAAGTAACCATGGTACAAAGTGAAAATTAATTCATGAAAATTCTTCCATATTATGACACAAGTTTAGAACATATTTCTAAGTAAAGAACTCAAAGGCTTGTGTCAGAAGGAATTCTTGATTCCCTTAATTTTTTAGATTTTAAAATTGGTATTGAATGTATTAAGGGAAAACAAAAAAATGTCAAGAAAGTTGGTGCCAAGAGGAGTTCAAGTGTCTTGGAATGAATTCATACTAATATTTGTGGTATATTTCCTACAACTTCTTAGAATGGTCAACAGTATTGTGCTACTATCATAAACGATTATTCTCGTTATGGGTACTTATACTTGATACATGAGAATTTTAAGTCATTAGATGTATTTAAGGCCTTTTAAAGCTAAAGTTGAGAACAAACTCAGTAAGAAAATCTAACTCGACAAATCTAAATGTGGTGGTGAATACTATGGTAGATATGATTGATCAAGTGAACAATAGCCAAGGCTTTTTGTGAGATATTTAGAGGAATGTGAAATTGTTCCTCGATACACCATGATAGAGACTCCAAGCCAAAAGGTTGTAGCTGAGACATGAAACTAGATCCTTAATGATATGGTTAGAAGTATGATAAATAATTCTTCTTTACTATAATCATTTTGGGAAAAAGCCTTAAAGATTGCAGTTTATATCCTTAATCGAGTTTTAAGCAAAAGTGTATCTAAACGCCATATTAGTTATGGACTGGAAAAAAGCCTAGTATGAGACAACTTCATGTTTGGGGTTATCTAGCTGAGGCTAGGCCATATAGGCCTAATGAAAGAAAATTATACTCAAGAATAATAAGCTACTACTTTGTTGGGCACTCATAAAGGTCGAAGGGTTTTAATTTTTATGATCCCTCGAGTAAGTCTTTTTTTGAGACGGGCAATGTTAAATTCATTGAGGATGTTGAAAATTGTGGGAGTTCTAAACTTAGGAACTCTGTCTTTGAAGAGAAATATGTTACTATTCCTATAATTGCAACTAAAAATGATTAGGTAATTACGTATGACATTATTCAAGATGCAAATCCAGATAATCAAGACACTATTGAGTTACCTCTTGCTCTTATTGAAGAACCAAACTCCTTCATGAGGAGGAACAACAACAACCTTAATTGGAAGTGCCATTGAAAAGATCCATTAGGGAGAGGAGAGCGACGATTCTGAATAACTATATCGTATATCTCCAAGAACAAGAGTTTGATATGGGATTGGAAGATGATCCAATATATTTCAGTCAAATCAAACAATTTGTAAACTCTTAGAAATGGATAGGAACCATGAAAGATAAAATGAAATCAATGGAAGATAATGACGTTTGGAATTTTGTCGAATTACTTGAAGGAGCAAAATTGATTGGTTGCAAATGGATTTTTAAAACCAAATGGGATTTGAAAGGCAATGTCAAAAGATATAAGACACGATTAGTTGCTAGAGTTTTTTATCGTTTGAAAATCGATAAGTAGTTTCAACTTCAGGTTATTTTCTCTCTCTAATAAATAAATATATAAGTTTTTTTTAAGAAAAGGAAAAAGAAAACAAAAAGGAAAAGGATGGTGAGAAGGAAAATCGTTTGGCCCAAGGAAGGACAAAATTGTGAGACTTATTGTGGGTATGGAATTTAAATCATATGGTGATGCTTACAATTATTATTATAATGGGCATATGATTTATGAATGGAATCTTTTCCTTTAGTGACCAAAGAAAACAACAACATTTCTCATTTGTTTAGGATACAACTCATGAGGATGCATGTGCTGAAGTTTTGCATGAGGGATACATGGAATTTGGTGATTGGAAAAACTTGGATCTCTCTATTTCCCAAGTCCGGATTAGGTTAGGAATATACATAACTATCCTAGGATTTTTCTAAATATTATGCACATTTAAATAAAAACATTTTAGTACTTTAAAAGGATTTAGAAAGTGCTAACGAAAACCATACCTTAGATTCGTATGCTCTCGAATCAAATCCACATGGTGAAGATGAAGATCGAAATCACAGAAGTCTCATAAACTCGTAGTCTTCTATTCGATAACTCAAACCTTGATCTTGGCATACTTTTAGTGGAGATGAAAAGAGGGTGAAGGTTATGGCTCTCAATCTCTCTAGATGGTGGAAGACAAAAGCTATGGAAACCCTAACCCCTAGGGGGTATTTATAGGGTTCTTAAGTGGGATTAAGTGACTTGAGCCCACATGGGCTTGGGTCACTTAATCTAGCCCAAAATGGGTTCTGATTGATTAATTAAGCTAATAGAGTTTACTAATTAATCAATTAGCCCAATCTAGAGACCTTGTTCACTTACCCTTATGCAACCTTGCATAATTACCAAAACACTCTTTTGCACAAAAGTGAACATAGAGCCAATCTGACCCTCATAACCCATGCCAACAAGGTACATGAGCTCAAAGTAAGGACCATTGGAACCCATAGGAATACTAGCTCCCTCAGAATCCAATTCTAAAGTTGATTCAACATTCCACTATAGAGAATCAATTGAACTCTAGTATCCTATGTAAATAACAACGAGATACCAAGTGGTCAGGTCCGTGACCTACTATCCATTATGTTCAATTTCCCCATGAACTAGTGTTCGTAGTCTAACAAGGTGAAAACTATCAACCTTTCAAGACTACCTCTACTATCCTTGAGTTACAAATCCTCCTATATATTATATGTTCAATTAACACGTCTTAGCTCTCAAAGAGCCTATGTTAAGTTCCACTTAAGGAACTACTACAACCATAGTTTCCATAAACACACCTCCTTAGGATCACCTAAGGGGACATACTGCCTCAATCCCAAGAGATATCATGGTGCCTTTATTGAGAATACCTATTGCTACTGGTTTCCATCAACAGTGACCAAATTCATAGAGAATATATGATTAGCTTACGATCTCACCCGTAAGTCAAAGTCATTGCTAACTTTAGCATAAACTCATTATTATCTCAAGGTCGAGAGACAACACAATGAAGCAACTTGGTGAGGTCATGCTTACTTGATAGCCTTAAGTCATGACTCATTGTAGGTCTTGTCTAATGTGTAGCCATACACACTAGTGCACTCACCATAGGAAGCCCATCTTGATAGCTAAGACCAGCCATCCCTTCAATTAGGAGGTGGTGAACTTCAACCTCTAATGAGTTGCCTAGACCCATGAACTGATTGTGAATAAGTCATCTATTTGCAAGCAACCCATGACTTAGATCTTTTGTGCAACTCCTAATGCACCTAAGTCATGTACAATGCAAAAGATGCATGCAAGAATACTCATAAAGTATAATACATGGAATAAGGATAGATAAAAGTGAAATTGAAACATCATTAAATAAATAATGAATTTCAAATTTATTACATCATGTCATGATTTTAAGGGCTCTATCCTGACATTGTCCCACTAATTCATTTGAAACCCATGTTATCCCATTGACCAACAAAGACACTCCTTGTCAATGTCTTGGTGAAGGGATCCACTAGGTTATCCATAAAAGATATTTTTTCAACCATCATTTTACCCTCTAAACTATCTCAACACTTTGGAGCACAAACACATAGTCCCTCGTTCTCCTAAGATAGTTGAGTGTATGCTTGATAACTGTCCAATGTTCCAAACCTAGATTAGACTGATATCTACTCACCATACCCACTTCAAAGCAAATATCTAGCCTAGTACATAGCATTACATACATAATACTACCCACTATAGAGGCATAGAGTACTAACTGCATGAGCTCTTTCTTCTCAGGTGTTTTAGGACATTGATCTTGAGAAAGAAGAATTTCATGCCTAAAAGGTAATAAACCTTTCTTGGAATCTTGCATCACATACTTGACCAAAAGCTTATCTATGTAGATAGCTTGAGATAGCGTTAGTTTCTTATTCTTACGGTCCCTAAAGACCTTAATCCCAAAAATATACTACACTTCTCCTAGTCTTTCATTTGGAACTAAGTAGACAACCCGATCTTGACCGATGACAATAACCCTACATCATTACCAATGAGTAGAATGTCATTAACATACAAGATCATAAAGACCACCATGCTTCCCTACACCTTCTTGTACACACAAGGCTCTTTGCTATGAAAATATCTGGTTACATCATATAGATGTTAATATCAAGATAATCGTTTAAGAACACTATCTTGACATTCTATTGTAATATCTCTCATAAATAAGATACATTGCAATATGTAGGAGTACTTTGATGGATCTGAATATGGCTACTAGTGAAAAGGTTTCCTATATTTGAAACAATGTTTCGAACTTGACTTAGATCTTCTGTGCAACTCCTAATGCACCTAAGTCATGTATAATGCAAAAGATATAGGCAAGAATGCTCATAGAGTATAATACATAGAATAAGGATAAATAAAAGCGAAACTGGAATATCATTAAATGAATAATGAATTCCAAATTTATTACATCATGTCATGCTTTTAAGGGCTCTATCCTAACTTTTGGATATTTGGGGTGTGAGTGAGAAAATATCACTTTCCTACTATGATTTAGAGGATCGATTGACAAAAAGTAACCATATATAGAGAGCCTATTTCAAATGATGGTTGAAAGAAAAGATGCCAAATTAAGCCACCAATTTGTGTTGATTTAGAAGATGAAAATATTGTATGGAATGTTTCATTGCAAGAATGCATGCACAAAGTGCCAATAAATTCATGGAACATGGCTCTAAGTTGCTGATATTGAAGTAGCCACTAAACATCAAAATGATGAATTCGAAGAAATCCTCTACTCATGAGCCAAACGATCTTTACATGGTGCCCCAATCTAGAATTATACCTGGAAGGTGGTAGATCAGTAAAAGAAATGAAAATGCTAGTCTTAGAAAGATTCTTTTGGTAGGAACATGTGACAACTGAAACTAGAGGACAAGGAAACCACAATCATTTTATATGTTAAATTACACTTTGTTAGCTACCTCCAATTGATTCATAATAATAATCAGAACGTAATTAAAAAATTATAAATTTCTAAACTAAAATTAATTAAAATATCTAAATAATTAATTCAAAGATTAACCCAAACATTAAAAAAAGTGGTAAAAATCAATACTAAATTCAATCTTAAGTTAATAATCCTAAATGATCAACTCTAAAGTTATTTTTAAAAGAATAACCCTTCTTATCCCGATCTTTCTTCACCAATGTCACTTGTTCTCTAAAAGGGGAATAATAGAGAAATCTGAACTCGACAACTCAATAAGGAAAATAGTTCAATAAAAAGAATAAAATATATGACAAAATTAAATCATGAAAGCTATTACATCTTTATAAAAATCAATCAGCAGGAAAGCTCATTAATTCAATAATTAAATTCATTTTGTTTGAAAAAAATAAACACTTCCAATTAAAAAATTGAACAAAATTAACAATACACTTGGCATACTCAATTCTTATTCAAAAAAATTTCATAAACAAATATCTTACTTTGGTCCTAATAATGTATAATACTACACACAAATAGTAGGACTTACATTAGGTGATTAGTCTCACTTTGTTCTTATTGGTGGATAAAACAATTTCCAATCAATAGTATACCAAAAATTGATAACACCTTTATTGGCTAGGATTGCATTGCATCACTACTCCTACCAGGGGTAATGAAGGTTAACAATTTATCTACTGTTGACAAGGACTACTAATAACTAGAATTTCAAAATCATTATAATAAATTAAATGGTGAAATTCACTTGCATAATAATAAACAAATCATATGATATTCCCCATTTATTTTATAGATTGAGGAACAAATTAAAATATATTTTTAAAAAATATCATTTAATTCGCTTTAGGGAATTCAAACATTTTGATATCTAAAAAAAAAAAAAATGATATCAAAGAAAGAATTATAAAATTGCTTGCTACAGTACTATTGATCCTTATATTGAAAACATCACTCAAAATCTTGAAAGACTTAATTCACACCTAACATAAAAATAAATAATAAAAATAATTATTAAAGACTAATTATCTAAATAATAGCTTCCTAATTTTTTTGTAAATCTTGTTTTAATTTTCAAACCTCTTCTAAGAATCTATTTTTTTTTATATTAAATCTTTATTAATATATTATTATCATTTTCACTTCCCATAATTATATTTAACTGGTTTATTGAATAACTAATATTAATATTCTTTTTTCCTATTTTCATGGTAGTAAGCAACATACTTATTTATTAATTTACTACTATTTTTACCTATCCTTGTCCTCACAATCCAAATCTTATTATTTCTTTCCCACAACCACTTTTCCCATTTCCTCAAAATTTTTTGTTTCTTCCCACTGTACACATGTATACTGGATCCATAGAAGAAAGTCTTATCTCCCTTCAATGCAATTACCAAGTTGTTAATTGAGAAACCTAATTCCTTTTGAATTTTATTAAAAATCCTATATTCAATTTAATTGAATAATCAACTCTAATTTTGTTACATATATTCTATGTTGAAAACCCTACTCTCTCTTTAAATAGAAAGAGGTATTTGCAGAAGAGTTACCAATATAATATTTATACCAAAGTGTTTTCACCCTGTTAATTTTGTGTTTAAAGAAAGAGAAAAGAATATAAAAAATAAGGAATACATGAAGAACTTACCTTGAATTTCATAATGAAGCAAATAACAAATTTTCTTCTTTCTAACTTTTCAAATCAAATTTCTCCGAATCAAACTTCTCCAAAGACCCTTCTATTATTTTGTTTTAAATTCTCACCGACATCTGTCTAGTAATGGATAAAGGTACTTTTGAGAAAATTTCAAGTGCAACTACCTCCAAGAAAGCTTGTAAGATATTACAAAATATAATGAAGTTGATAAAGTATAAAAAGTTCATCTTCAAACTCTTACAAAAGAATTTGAAGTTTGAATATGAAAGAATTGGAATCAATCTTTGATTATTTTTCTAAAGTATTGACTATTATGAATTTATTAAAAAGAAATAGTGAAAGTTTAAATGATACTTGTGTGATTGAAAAAATACTTCGATCTTTAAATTGAAAGTTTGATTATATTGTTATGGCCATCAAAGAATCTAAAGATTTAAACTTTATGTGATCATTGAAAGTTTGATTTGGATTTGGAATCTAAAGAAATAGTGAAAGTTTGATTTGGAATCTAAAGTATTTATTATATTGTTGTGACCTTTGATCAACTTATGGGATAATTGCAAGCCCATGAAAAAAGATTAAAAAGAAAGAATTAAGAAAAATTAGAACAAGTTCTTCAAACAAAACTTATATTAAAGGAATATAAAGAAAACTTTAATGAAAGAAGTTACAATAATCATGGATGTGGTCAAGGCAATAGAGAAAGAGGTAGTTTCAATTCATCAAATAATGAAGGAACAAACCAAATCTCATATTTCTTAAGTGGGCATGGAAGATGACCCAACTTAAGACAAAATGAAAGGGGAAGATGTGATAATTTTCAAATTCAATATTATAATTGTAAAAAATATGGTCATTATACTTAAAAATGTAGAAGTGTCATTAACAATATGGAAGACAAGTCAACTATGTTGAAAAGAAAGTTAAAAAGAACTTACTGTAGTGTTGGTATGACAAGGAGAAAGTAAAGAGAAAAACACATGGTATTTTGACATTGGAGCAAATAATCATACATGTGGTTTCAAAAATATATTTGTATAATATATTAAGTTTGAATTAACTATTAGAAAAAGGCTATGATATTCATATGATTAATCAAAGCCTCTTAAGAAATCAACATGCCAATTTAATTGTTAATGCTCTTAAGATAAGAAAAGAAATGTTTTTGTTAAACATTCAAAATGATGTTCTAAAATGTCTAAAATCTTATGTCAATGATTCTTCTTGGATTTGACACTTAAGATTTGAATATCTTAATTTTGGAGGATTGAAATTATTGAACAAAAAAAAAAAAAAAATGGTTAGAGGATTGCTCTTTATAGATCACTTGGATCAATTTTGTGAAGGATGCCTACTCGAAAGACCCATCTAAAAAAGTTTTCCAAAAGAAGCAACTACAAAGTAACAAAGCCTCTAGAATATTCATGTAACTATGTGCAACCTAATTCATCCGAATTCTTTTGTTAAGAATAAATATTTCTTTTTTTTCATTGATGATTTTATTATAAAAACCTGGGCATATTTTTTAAAGAAAAAAAATCTAAAGTATTTACTACTTTTAAGAAATTTAAAGCACTAGTAAAAAAAGGTGATCCTAATATAAAAGCAACAAGATTCGATAGAGGAGACGAATTCACATCCAAAGAATTTGTAGAACATTGTGAAAGTCACAAGATTCATTGATATACTATCTTGGCATAGAAGTGAAACAAACAAATAATGATATTTTTATCTACATTTTTATATACAATAGAAAATTTCAATAAGTTTTGACATGAAAATATATAATCCAATGAACACACCAATAGAATATGGAGTTAAATTGTCAATACATGAAAAAAGAGAAAAGATGGATCCAATAAAATATAAAAGTTTAGTTGGAAGCTTATGCTATTTAACTTGTACAAGATCATTCTTTTAGAGTTGAACTTATTAGCCATTATATGGAAGCACCAACAGGGACTTAGGTGAAGACCATTAAGTGAATTATTTATTGCATTAAAGGTACACTTGATTATGACTTATATTATTCATTTCTAACAATTTTAAGTTTGTTGGATATAGTGATAGTGATTGGGGTAGAGACTTGGATGATCAAAAGAGTATCATTGACTTTGTGTTTTTATTTATTTATTTTTTATTTTTATAGAAGATACTGCATTCGCTTAGACTTTAAAGAAACAACCTATTATGACTCTTTCAACTTATGAAATAGAATTTATTTCAATAACATCATGTGTATTTCATGTAATTTTACTTAAAATTTATTGAAGGAATTTAATTTGCCACAAAAGGAACCAACAAAGATCTATGTGAATAACAAATCAACATTTACATTATAAAAAAAATTCAGTTTTCCATTATCAATGCAAATTTATTGATACAAAATATCATTTTATTAGAGAGGACATTATGAAGAAGGAAGTGCAATTAAAATTTGAAAAATTTTAAGATCGCAAATATTTTTGCTATATTTTTGCTAAGTTCCTCAAGTTTGAAGATTTTAGAAGGCTACTTGAAGATTCAAATCAAGTTTAAGGGGGTGTATTGAAAAGTTAAACTTGATTTAGAAAGATTTTAAATATTATAATTATATTTAATCTCTAAAAGTCAAGGAGAATAATTTATTTTTAGTGGTTACTTCAATGCAATTAAAATTTTCAAAATCTTAAGATCAAATTGAGAATATTTTTAACAAGCCTCCCAAATTTGAAGATTTAAGAAGTTTAGTTAGAGTTATAATTCAAGTTTAAGGGGCATATTGAAGAGTTAAATTGATTTAGAATGTTACTAAATATTAAAATAATATTTAATCTATAAAGCTGAAAGAGAATATTTTATTTGGGAGAATTACCCTTAAGGGTAGGCTAAAAAAAAAAATTACCAAGAAGGGTGGGTAGATTTGATAATTCTTTTGAAGGCCTAACTTTTTTATTAGACCAAATTTACCCTAAATTAAATTCTAAAATTATAATTTTTAAAGAATAAAAGAATTGAAAAAAAAAAGGAGAAGATTCTCGTTCCAATGTCTTCTTTTTGAAACCTTCTCTTTCACATCATCTAAGTGTTTTCACGGTGGTATCACATTGTATGAGATACTGAATCTCGTATAGGCGTGTACAGTTCCATTGTTCTAGTGGTGACTATGTTGAAGACTTCCATTCTGCATCATTGTTGGCATGTCTCCATTTTGAATATTGTGGCTTTGAGAACGTCTTCAACAACATTTTTTTTTCATCGTATCTGAAAGAGGTGATTTTTTTTTCATTTAAATATGAGAAATCTTAGATTTTAGTTTCTAGGGTTCATTTAAATTTTTTCATCATATGATTTTAGTTTTTAGGGTTTAAATTTTTTCATCCTATGATTTTAGTTTCTGGGGTTTATATGGGGTACCTATTCATTGAACAACTGGATTATTGCGGTGTTATGTTCTTCGATTTGTAAGAGAAATGGAAGGATAGAGTATGAATGAAATTTGATTGCATTATTTAAATTGGTTATTTGGAGAAAACTAATATGACCTCTTATTGAAGTTGTTGTAGTTATTTTCATTATTTGTTGTAGGTGGTCATTGAAAAATGAAGGAGAAGAATGGAAAAAAATAACTTAGAATCTTATTTTCTTTTCTAGCTTTTAGTATTAGTTTCTCAAATATGTCATCTTTTAGATGTTTTATGTAATTTGTATTATTTCTTTAGGATTGTGTTTCCAATATTATCTTAGGGACTATTAGACATCATTTTTTAATGCAGACAAAGTATCATCTCTTTTTCTACATTTCAATTCTTTTGGATTTAATATATATATATTCTTGTGAGCTGTCAGACACCATAATGGATGGCCAGGGGACATAGCATATGAAAAAAATAAACATAAATAAATTAAATTATGTTGTAATATATTGTAATATTAGTGTATTTGTATTGTAAGTATAATGCATTTATGTTGTACCTAGTTTTTATAAATTATATATGGTTTAAAAGGTTAGCCATGATGAGCATTAACAATGTGTACATATTGGATTACCATCAAACAACTTAAATTTGTTATCCACTAATACAATGGCTCAGTGTGTTTATAGTAGCATGTATGTAACTATATTTGGGATCACTAATAGTAGTTACACCAAAATAAATAAGGGTACAATACAAATGACTTATATTTACAATACAATTGCACTGGAAGTACAACATATTACAACATTACTTGATTCATTATACATTTAATTATGACAATTGATTATTTGATATAAATTCTATAGTGCAATGTGGAGTATAATACATGGATAAAAGGCAAAAAACAATACAATACAATCAGGTTTGAACATTCTTTTAATTAGTATTATTTTATTTTGACTATATTAATGTTTGACATTGTTGTTTAATTTTACTGTATTAATTTTTATTTTATAATATCGTTTATTAACTTCTACAGGAGGTCAAAATAAAAAGTCGTTGCTTCACCAAAAAACTTAGACATCTACTTGATGGTCTAAGTGATGAAAAGAAGAGTATAATTCAACATATTGGCTTTGGTGGATTGCTTCATCTCTCTTCCACAGAGATAAGGCATAACTTATGTAGATATATGATAAATCAATTCAATATAGCCCACTGTAGGTTAGACATAGGACAAGGAAGACAATTTCCAATTACTTGTTTTGATGTAGGTGAAATTCTAGGTATTCCATATATTGGTAGGAGGCTCCTACTTTCACCTACCAATAGGAATAACAGGATGGAAAACCTATTAGACCTTAGAGATAGGCTGATCTCAATGGAAGACATGGGTGACTTTAAAAAAATTGTTTATCTTCTTCTCATGTGCTACATTACTTGTTCCAACATCAAAGTTGGATGATAGTCATGAATTGTGGTGTCCTTTGCTTGCTGGAGACTTTGACATCAATGTTAATTGGGGCCAATTTGTACTTGACACATTGGTTGTTGGAATTAGACATTTTCGATTGGGTAAAGGCTCATGGTTTACAGGTTGCCTTATTTTTTGCAGGTAGATACCTTTTTTTTATTATTAAATGCTGAAGGTTTCCATATCATTTTTTATGTTTTAACAAGTCTTTTCTAAATAACGTATTGATGTGTGGAATATTTGTGTATCGGCTTTTTTATGTAAATAAATTCTACATTCCAACCATGTTGGTGCCACGTACCATCCCAATATGTGCAGCGTGGAGTGATGACTTGATGAAGAAAATGGTGCATGTAAAGTTGCAGGATTATGGTGACTTTGGACTAGCTGATGTAAGGGACAAAATTTTCTTTTATTTTCATATTTGAATAATAATTTTAAAAAAAATTATATATTCTTTTTATTATTGTAAGTCCAAGAAGATGAAAGGGGGGAAGATGCGCATGAAGACCATGTTAATCCAGTAGATGAAGTTGAAGAAGAGACTAGTAATGTGAGAACCTTCTACATCTATTATTTTATTTAAAGAGTAAACCAAACATGTTATGCATAATAATATACATCTTTTACACTTTGTACCATTTTGTAGGAAATTATAGCAGAATATAATGCAGCAGAGATACAGATTCACCAATTGCTTTGAACAATGGAGGAACAATTGATAAACTAGCAAAGTAGCATAATACAAATAAAACCCCATCATCTTCTCATCAAAGTGGAAGTCATAATCAACCTGATATCAATGATTCTTTCCCATCACCACCACATGGTAGTAGGGTTTTTATAGCACTAGTCATTATAATTTTGTATTACTTTTAATTTAATTGCAAATGTTCTATAATTTATTTTTGGAAAAATTAATTTTGGTTGTTATGCATTCTGAAATTAGTTTATGGATCACCACTGAATGATCGTTCCGCTCATGGTGAAGATAATGCAAGCCCATCGACCTCACAGCCAGCAGCGTAGAATAGCAGTATACTTTCTACATCTTTATTTTTTAATATCAAAATAATAATGAGTACATAATAATGGCTAGTCTTTCCTGTGCATGTTATTTTCGTTAATGACTTTTATTTTCTCTTATTTTCTATACATATAGTTGAGGATGAAGTTCAGACGAATGCTATTATTCCTTATCAGACTGGACATCCTCCATTATGTTCATATCGGTTACGTCGACATGCTACTACCCAACAATCACCATACGTGGTACAACTGTCAATCAAATTTTCAGCGTCTTCATTTGTAGCAAAGCAGGTTTTGGCATATGCATTGGACGATACACGTGATGAAACAAATACAATTAAGATAGCCATTTGAAATAATTAGTTTTAATTTCTAACATCTTAATTATTTATGTGTAGCCAAATATTATGTTCCATGTATGATTTCTTCTTGATCAGGTTCGACTTCAAATGCTTGGGACCCAACAAATTGGTTGACAATAAGGTATTCATATTTAATTATGTGAAGTTAGGATAAAATTACTTTAAAACTATATATCTAATTTTCATTAATTTACATGAAGGTTGTAACCATGCATTGTCGAATTTGAATGGTATGGATAAAGAAAATAAGAAGCATTTCTTATCTCCAAATTTTGCAGTAAGATATGTTGTAAGATTATAGATTAGTTTTCTTGTTTTACGTAGATTGTTTTACTCTAATGTATGTTTTGTATTTTTTTTATTACAATCTGATGTGGAAAAAAAGAGGGGTACATTATCTCTAAAATACATATGTGACAATTTATGGAAATATTTAAAAAATACTCGGTTGTACACATATGAACAAGTTTTATTTAGTTTAATAAAAGTCATTTGTAGTTGGATATTTTTAAGTATTGTGCAGAAAATACATGAACACAACTAATTTGATAAAATCATTGTTTTTTTTTTTTTTTGTTCCTTTTAGTTGTTCATACCAATATGCAGGAAAAATCACTGGTATTTAAACATTTTGAATATTCATGCGAAAAGAATCGAGTTGTTGGATTCATTAATTGATGGAAGGAAAAAACGGATGGATGCCTTCATAGAGAAACTGGTAAATATAGTTATAGTCCAATTACTTATGTGACTTGTTGTCATTATTTTTTAAAGATGTCCATATTTATAATTTTATATTGTGTTAAGGTGAACGTTTTGTCAACTGTCATTGGGATTCAAGAAAGAAGACCATCAATGGACATGACAGAATTTGAATTCGTTGTTCCTGAAGTTGTCCAACAATTGAATCCATAAGTAGCAAGATTTGTATTCCTTTTTAACTATGGAAAGCAAATGAGGTTATAAATTTACTAATTTGATGCACAATTTACTTATAATTTCCTTAATTACTATTTGCAAGATGAATTGTGGCATATTTATAATCAAGTTTGTGCAATTATGGAGTAACGGTGGACTTTCTTGTACAATTGCAAATGTATTATATTGTGCTGAATAAAATATTTTTTTATTTTTGATGTTTGTGAATTTTCGTTAATATTCTATTATATACTCTTTTGTACAGGACAAGGTCATAAAGTACAGGGAAAAACTCCTAACACAACTGACAATGTCTCTAGAAAATGAAGTCAAGGAAAATGTCTACCAGTCTATGGATGAGTGATGCTATTTCATTAGACAATTGGGCTATTTTGTTTCTGAAATATGATTTATTTAAGATTATATAAGTTGAGAAAAGTCATTCTATGAGTTTGTTTGGTCTATAACATTGTAAGCATGATGGAGTCACATTCTGAAATTATGGTTGGTTGTTGGATAATAGTTCATACAAGCAATAGTTTGGAAATGGAAGTTCTATTATGATTTTCTTATTTTGTTGGTTTATAGTAGTTGATTTTTTTTACAGTCTGATGGAGTTCCAATTCCAAATTTACTAGTCTGATGAATGATATAGATATTGGAATGACCACTGCTTATTTTATGATTTTCTTGCAAATGGAAAATGATGATTGCCTATTTTACCATCATTATATAGCTTCTTAACATTTCAACCTTCACATGGTAACAGCTACCATTTTGAGTTCATTTGAATGAAAAAAATTAGAAAAAAATAGAAAAAAATAATAAATAGATTTTAATTTAATAAAATAAAATTTTAATTTGACATATTTGTATAATTTATTTCTACACAAAAATAAGTTTATAAATAGCTCTATTCTATAATGTTTTCAAATTGTTGCAATTTAAAAAAAAAAAAATACAAAAGCTCATTATCAAAGCTAAGAAGACATTTCTAATTTGAGTTTACAAAAAAATTATTTTAAGACATACTTGGTGAGAAGGATATGATTTTCCTTTAGTATTATGTCTCGGTATTTGCCTTTGAAAGACATTATACCGATCATCATGAAAAATTAAAAACATAAATCTTTCAAAAAACGGGTGAATATGACGACCAAACTTTTCAATCAACTTTCCTCTATTGCTTTTAAGTAGCTTCACATTTGTTGAACCATTATATATAAGAAATTGGTAATCAACCCAACAAATTGGACTTTATTTAGTCAAAATATCACATTGTTAGTTTATGTTGTAATTTATCATATGGTTAGTGTTTTTTTATTGTAATGTTAGTGAATTTATGTTGTAAATGTAATAAAAAATGTAGGGAAAATTGTGAACTATTACAATTAAAAATCTAACACAAATCCACATGATGGAGATAATTAACCTATTACAAATAACTCTAAATACAAATACATCAAAGTACAACGCAATTAAGCATTACATATATAATCCAAAACATAATAGACATGAAGTAAGTGTATGATTAAGCAATTTTCAAACATAGAACAAAAATGAAACATAGTCCTAATAAAATTACTTTCTGCATGGACTCAATTCTTGTTAAAATATGTTTAAAATATTCATCCACGCCATACATTCTTCTTTGAACAACCTCTTCTGGTTCTTGGTAGGTGTTGCTATCACCAAATCCTTTGGGGAATGCCCATTTAAAGAAATGACATTCATCTCTAGTATTTGCATATTGACAACAATAATATAACCTATTTGGGTTATCATTTGATTCAGAAATTCTAACAGTTGCCCTCTGTCTTGGTGAACATTTACACATATAGTTATGATAAAGTAGATATTCACCATTTCTAGTATTACCTCTTGTATTTCTAAATGAAGCACTTGAAGATGTCATGATGTAACCTGTATTTCAATAGAAAACAAGTTAAACAAATGTAATGAACATGTACAAAGTTAATAATGATCTTCTAGATAACATTATAAACATGGTTACAAACCACCCTAAATAATGATAAGATCATAAGTCTAAAATAGTGACATATGTAATACAAACATCTTTGTCATGAAAATTAAGTAAATAAGTAAGTTCCAAAACAAATTCTTACAAATTCTAATTTCATAAACCACACATATCATCACAATCAAAATAAGATAAAAAGTAGCATGCCACCCTACAAGCATAACACTAAAATCATGGAACGAGTAATAGATTTTTGCATGAAGCTCGATTATAGCCTGAAACTTGACATCGCGAACAAAAGATAAGTCTTTTTGAACTAAATTGAGACTCTATTCGACGGTGTTGAGGCCTTCCAGGTGGTCGTTTTGAGCATGGAGGTTTAAGTGAAGGATACAAGCGACCTTGAGCATCACGAACACATCCATCAACATAAGTTGTTGGCATATTGTGATTTGGAATTGAATTAAAGTGTCCAGAATATATCAACTCTTGCATTGGAAGCTTGAAATATGAGTCAACATATTCATAAACATCCTGTTTCATTTCGCATATTGCTGCCCATGCATGCTCACAAGGTATTCCGACCATTTTCCAAGCCTTATAAGTACATGTACGCTCTCTCAAGTTCACGTCTACATATACCTTCATATTGAATACCTTAAACACACCACCAACATAGGGATATACAAGAAATGACCCACTTTTTATAATGTTTTCCAACAAATTTTCCCCGGTCTTTGGGCCAATTGGAGCTTTCCAATTTTCTGTAGTAGCCATATGATCACATGCTAGATGAACAAACTTATCCATATGTGTCATTACTAAGTTGAAAATTGTGTAATGACGTTCCTCCCTCAGCCAAGCATTGAATGATTTAGCAAGATTAGTTGTCATCTTATCCCATCGTTTTTTTGGCAAACTTTGACATTGCCCAATGTTGTGGACCGTTCTCTTTAACTCACTTTACTAGGTCACTATTATGTCTTTAATTTTTCCATGGCTACAACATAATCTTCATCCAACCTAGCATACGCAACACTATAAAGTAGCAACAATGCATCCACTTTACATTTTTTTTCCCTTCATACTATGTTCCGTCACATAGCTACTGAAATTCTCTTTCACATGAAGATAGCAATATGCATGATTTTCTACTCCAAAAAGTTGAGAAACACTTCGAAGGATTGCTTGATGCCTATCTAATATTATGACTACCTCTTTATCTTGAAGTATGCCCTTCAATTTCTGCAAAAATCATAGCCAATCCTCATAGTTTTCTAAACTTACAACACCAAATACAATTGGGAACATGCCATCATTAACATCATAAGCTGTTGTAGAAAATAAGGAGCCCCTATACGGTCCACTCAAATGGGTTGAGTCAATTGCAATAACAGGTCAACAACCCATTGAAAACCCTTGAATTGAAAAAGAATGTGCAATGAACAATTGCCAAAAATGCCCATTTTGTCTGGTACATTCAGCAATCATCCCTGGATTAATGTCTACCAATCTCTGACATAACCATGGCAACAACATATATGAGTTTTCTAGAAGACCATATATTCTCTCCTTTGTTATTTCTTTGTGTGTCCAAGCTTGCTTATAACTCAATGAAACACCATATCGACTCCTGAAATCTTTGCAAATTTGATGGGGCAAATACTGAGGGGTTGCCTTTATTACTTGCTCTATGACATGAGCACCTCTCTTTTCCCACATTGAAGGTTGGCTTGAATACTCAACATCTGCACAATGATTGTGTACATCATTGAAGATGTTAACCTTCAAATTTTTGGTTGTGCCTACTGAATTAATAGTTATTCTCCAAGGGCACCCATCCACTAAACAACACAGATATTCACTTTGGAGAGTTCTTTTTGAATTTGTATTGAAATCTACCAACTAATGACATCGTATATAATGCATTTATAAATTCATCTGCATTAGGAAAACTATGCCCACTCCTAATAATAGGTCGAGGACAAAGACTTAAATCATGTGGCATAACTTCAGTTTCTGCACATCTGGACATGAAGCCTTGAGAAAGTCCTAAATTAGACTCATTGTTTGCTTAAGATGATGCGACCGAATTGTGTCTCCTCCGTACTATTATGATTGCATTTTATAACACACTTTGTTAATTAATATTCTAAGCATCTTGCATCATGGAATTAATGACAACTAATACAAGATATATCACTTACCAATAATCATTTTGCACATTGATTATACCTCCTTCAACTTCTACTCTTTGAGTCCATTTTAATAGATAAATACGAGCATAAGCATAACTATGGGATAACATCATATGCATGTCCTCATCATCATCCAACTGTTGAAGTGCAGATAGATCAAACTCAAGGGTGTAATGAAATGTATATCCATTTGAATTAATATCCAACCGTTCACATTCCTTTGAAACAAAATCAGCATATGACATCCCTTGTCCAATGTACATGCCTTTTTGTTGCCCACCCTTGTATTGTATTTGTTTATCCTCCTTAGGTACAATCTCCCCTCCTTCATGAAGGTAGCCATAAATGGACTTTCCCAAATCCATTTACCAATTCAGAAGTACATCTTCTTTCACCGACAATCAAATCAATCTATTTCACAAGATTACAACCATGTAAATTTTTACAACAAATACAAAATAAACAAATGAAAATTATAATCAATTGAGACATATTTTATATAATAAAGAACAATATTTGTTGTATATTAGACATGTTAGGAATATGCCAAAGAACCCACAACTACCCAGTTTCATAAGAAATTTGAAATTTTAAAAATTTTACCTTATCGTAATGTATCATAATGTTATTGTATTTGTATTGTAATTGTAGTGTATTTTTATTTTACCTCTATATTTTTATAAAAAAAAATTAATTTAAAACTAGTAGGGAAAGTTAGACTAACCCCACCCAAAAGAGGTAAATGAAGGATTTACATCAAGTGGAGGTTTAAAGTCTAGTGCTTGGCCTCGAATTGCTGAAGAGTTGGAGAAGTTACTTGGAAAACGCTATACTCAGAAACAACTTAAGAATGGGTGGGATTACATGAAAAGACAACATCTCATTTGGAGTAAAATGATGACTATGACAGGACATGGTTATAACTCTATAACCAAAACTTTTGAATGACCAATTGAAAAATGGGAAAAATATCCACAGGTAGTTTTCTTATGGATTTGAGTGCATTTTTAAAACAATTGTCTTATGTATGTATGTATGACTAATTTTTTGTTTGTCTTGTAAAATAAAAATATCTAGAAGCTAAACAATTTCGTTTTAAACCACTAGCAAATGTGGAGGAATTAGAGGCATTGTTTAGAGGAGTGTTAGCTACTGGGTTTAAAATTTGGAGCTCTGGAGGACTGATAGCTTTTAGGGTTGAGGAATCATCAACACATTCTACATCTTTGCCTAGTGAAACTTTGATTAATTTAGAGAAAGATGAGAAATTGCCAAGAAATACTAATGATGAAGTACAAATTTCTAAGAAAAAAAAAAAAAGGAAACTCAAGAAGAAATAAATAGAATAATGAATGTATTGGAGAATTTTGAAGGGCCCTTAGTGAAGGAGTGCATGAAGATTTTGAGGAGATTGTTGACTTATGAGGATCCATTATAATATGTAGTAATTAATGTGTTTTGCAAGAAGAAAGAGTATAGAAAGGTGTGGGTGGATATGGAAAGTGACCAAGAGTGAATGGGACGGATTCAAAGCTTGCGAAAATGACTTTAGATATTTGTTTTGGATTTATGGAATGAATAAGATATATTGCTTGTATGATGGTTGTAATGTGGTACATTTGGTATGCTTATTTTGGATCTTTGATATATTTCCACTTTTGCAATTATAAGACTTTCTCTTTACATGTTATTATGAAGACTCACTCCTATATTACTTTCTTTACTATTATGATTTAAAATAAGTTTGATATAAGTTGTTAGTTTTTCATAGTAATGGAAGCATGATGCAATGATATAAGTTGTTACTTATACATTGTTATAATTATGTGATTATATTGTTATGTTTCTATTTCATAAATATTGTTTTTTTATAATAGATATTCTTATGGAGAATCCTTCACATCACTCAAATACTTCAAGTTAATCATCATCAAGTGAAGATGAAGTTACAAAGTTAGAAGTGACAAGAGTTTTAGAAAAAGAGATTGGTTGTGTTATTACTCCAATTATTAAGTGACTCATCCATTAGTAAGGAACGAGTCTCTACATCATCATTTATAGGTACACTTTTCGTTCAAAAACTTTTAGATGGTTCATCTAGCACATGTTATGAACTAATGCGAATGGAAAAGTAAGGATTTATTTCTCTATGTCACATGTTTCGAGAAAAAAGATGGCTTGTTGATAGTAAACATTTGAATGTTGAAGAGAAAATGACTATTTTTTTAATGACTATGAGTCATAATCTTCATAATCGATTAATTAAGAATAGATTCCAACACTCGGGTAAAACGATTCATAAATACTTCCATGAGGTTTTAGTGGTCATGGTGAATTTCTCAAAAGAGATGATTACTCCTCTATCATTCAATGATAGTTCAAATGGTATCTCTAATCATCAGCTAAGACAAATTTTTAAGGTATATTATTTTTTATTACTAATTTTTCATATCATATTTGTATTATTCTCATATAAAAATTATTATTTATATTTTAAAGAATTATTATCATGTAGGATGTTGTGGGTGCAATTAATGGAACTCTTATTCATGCATGCATTCTTGTTGATCAACAAGTACCATATTGAGGTCATGGGAGAAGAGAATGTTTTCAAAGTGTTATGACAGTTTGTGATTTTGACATGATATTTAGGTATGTTGTTGTTAGATGGGAAGGAACGACTCATGATTTAAGAGTCTTGACAGAAATTATCCGTAACCCGTAACATAATTTTCCAATGTCTTCATCAAGTAAATATTTTATCTTCATTTTATTTAATATGATTTTGTATTTATTCATAATAATAATCAACTCAAAAAAAAATTCTGAAAAATATTATTTGGTAGATACAACATACACACACTCAGGCTTTTATGGCACCATATCATAATGTACATTATTGGTTAAGTAATTTTCGTAGTGGTGGTAAAGTTGTAGGAAAAGAAGAGATATTCAACCAATGCCATGCAAGATTAAGAAATGTCATTGAATGTGTTTTTGGTGGTTTTAAGGTGTGTTTCCCAATATTGAAGAGAATGGCAACTTATTCGTTTACTACTCAAACAAAAAATGTCATGGCATGCTTTTCCATTCACAATTTTCTTTGACAAATCTCAATTACGGATATATTATTTTCTGAATATGACAATGAAGTGGAATTGGAAAGTGATAATACAAATCAAATCCAGAACTCAACTATAGACAATTTTTTTGAACATCTAATTAAGAATTCATGCAACAATTTCGAGACTAAATTGCAAATGAACTCTTTTATGTATTTAATTAGCTTGTCATTTTTAGCTTTTACTATTGTAAAAAATGCAATGTTTAGATATTAGTATAAAATGTGATGTCTTTGGATATTTAAAAATATGTACTTGAATTGTTATGTTTTGTCTTTAATTTGATTCATGTTTTATTGTTCCATTATTTTTTAGATTATTAAATTTAAATATTTTGTTTTAATTATATAAAAAATAAATATATTAATTATTTTTTGTAAGGATGATAATGATAAATTATTTATTATAGTAATTTTATTATTTTGAACTTTTTAGAAATACGTTAAATTAATTTTTTTTTTCTTAATACATTAAGATATTAAAGTATTGGTTTTTAAAATCTAAAAAACAAACAACTTAATACTTAATAGAAATAAAATATTAAAAAAAACTAACAACTGAATATTTTAACACTATTAAGCATTATTTAGTATTAAGTTAAATATAAGTTCTATTTAGAATTAAGTCAAAAAAACAAACACTACCTAACATCACAAATTAAATTGAATTAACCTAAGTAGCTTGAGAATGTATAAACCAAAATCAATTATTTATGAGTGCATAAAATAACACAATCAAAATAAACTAAACATGATAAATTAAATAATACAAGATAATCTAAACTAATTAAAACTAAAACATGAGATTTTATAAGGATGCAATTAATAAAATAAACTAAAAGAGACTCGCCTAGGTAATTAAAAAAACAAACATACTCATAAATAAAAAATAATCATAATTTATTAGCACATCAATTAACACAATCAAAATAACCTATGCATGATAAACTAAATAATACAAGTTAACCTAAAATAATTAATACTAAACATGAGATTTTATAAGCATGTGATTAGTAAAATAAACTAAAAAATATTTGCCTAAGTAATTTAAGAACATACATACTGATCAATAAAACAATAATCATAATTTTTTAGCACATCCATTAACACAATCAAAATAACCTATGCATGATAAACTAAATAATACAAGTTAATCTAAATTAATTAATACTAAACATGGGATTTTATAAGCATGTGATCAGTAAAATAAACTAAAAACAACTTGCCTAAGTAATTCAAAAACATACATACTGATCAATAAAACAATAATCACAATTTTTTAGCACATAAATTAACACAATCAAAATAACCTAAGCATGATAAACTAAATCATACAAGTTAATCTAAATTAATTAATACTAAACATGAGATTTTATAAGCATGTGATTAGTAAAATAAACTAAAAAAGATTTGCCTAAGTAATTTAAGAACATACATACTGATCAATAAAACAATAATCATAATTTTTTAGCACATCCATTAACACAATCAAAATATCCTATGCATGATAAACTAAATAATACAAGTTAATCTAAATTAATTAATACTAAATATGGGTGTGGACCCCGCATTTCATCTCAACGCGTTTCCCACTTGATGGCGAAACTCGCTTTTTATTTCGAAAAATTGATTTTTATTGATTATTTGAAAATGACTTGGAGTCGCCACTTATTTTTGTTTTATTTTTAAAAGGGTAAACAAAATAAGAAAGAAAAACCCTAAGTGCGACTCCTGGTTTTGGAAAAGGCGATCTACGAAAAACCGGATCGGGCTCGGGGGTCAGGTTACTTATCGGGAAGGTACGGTGAAGACCATAGCACCCCTCTAAGTCCCTAAAGTCAGGTCTCTACTGATAAAATAAAGCTGATGTGGCAATTGATGAGAAAGTCAATGGATACCCACCTAAATCATGCACAATATGAGAATCAAAACACGCAATAGAGATTGACTAGAATGGGAGTGGATGCGTACCTCGACCATGAGCCATAATGCACTATCAAGAAACAGGGTTAGTGCACAATTAATGAATACAAAATATAGCTCATGCATATCGGGGTGCAAAACGAAGCTCAAGCAAAATACACTAAGCACAACAGTTGACAAATCGAAAGAGATTGAACATAGGGCCCCCACCAAAACCCAATTTATTACTCATGAACTAGTCTCACAAATTCCATGTTTTTAGGATTAAGAAGAATTCACTATTGCTTATGTAAAATCAAGAAGAACAGAAGATTATTTAGGAATCAAAATGGAATTAAAACTATTCGAGCGAAAATTGGATTTTTGGAACTTATTGGAAAATTGAAGTCTTGGGAATTAAATTTAAAAGATTTGAGCTTCGATAATTAAAATGAAATTTGCCAGAGAAAATAAGAAATGAACTTTAGGGAATTAAACTACAAGGGTATAGATTTTGAAAATTGAATTTGTAATAATAATAATAACAAGGAATGAATTTCGGGAAATTGAACTGCGAGAATGTAGATTTTTAATAATAGTAATAATAACCATAATATTAATTGTGATAATAATAATAATAAATGAACTTCAGGAAATTGAAATGCTAGAATATAGATTTTTAATAATAATAAGAAATGAATTTTAAGAAATTAAATTGTGAGGATATAGATTTTTAATAATAACAATAATAATAATAATATTAGGAAATTGAATTGAGAGAGAGTATAGATTTTTAATAATAATAATAATATAATGAACTTTAGGAAATTAACTTAGGGGGATATAGAGTTTTAATGATAATAATAATAACAATAACTATAATAATAATAATAAATGAACTTCAGGAAATTAAACGGCTAGAGTATAGTTTTTGAATAATGATAATAATAATAATAATATGGATAAACGAAAGGGATTAAAAGGGCTTAGGGTGAGCAGGGCTACGGAAATGGGCTCAGGACATTGGATACACGAATTGGGCTTTGGGATTAAAAGGGCCTAGAGTGAGAAAGGCTTTGGAATTAGAGAGGCCTAGGGTGAATTAGAAGGGCTTAGGGTGAGGACGATGATGATGATGATGATCATAATAATAATACTAACAATAATAAGGTTTTGAAATAATGATAATAATAATAATAATAAGATTTTAGAAGTTGAATTAATAATGATAATAATAATAATAAGATTTTAAAAGTTGAAGTGATAATAATAATAATGATAATAAAATTTTAAAAATTGAATTAATAATGATAATAATAATAATAAAATTTTAAAAGCTGAATAAATAATGATAATAATAATAATAATAAGATTTTAAAAGTTGAATTAATAATGATAATAATAGGATATTGAGAGTTTGGATTAATAATAATAGTAATAGGATATTGAGAGTTTGGATTAATAATAATAGTAATAGTAATAATAATAATAATAATAATAATAATAGGATTTTGAAAGTGTGAATTAATGATAATAATGATAATAAGATATTGAGAGTTCGAATTAATAATGATAATAATAATAATAATAATAACAATAATAAGATTCAGAAAATTAAATTAATAATAATGACTATGGTAATAATAATAATAATAGTAATAATAATAATGATTAATAATAATAATAGCAATAATAATAATTAATGATGATGATATTCGTTAATAATAATAATGATAATAATAATAATAACAATAATAACAATAGTAATAAAAATAATAAGAATAGTAATAATAATAATAATAATAATAATAATGATAATAGGGTTTTGAAAGTTGAACTAACAATAATGATGATAATAATATTTTGAAAGTTAAATTAATAATAATAATAATGATCATAATAATAATAATAATAGAAATTAAAAGGTAAGGGCTACATGAATTGGGCCGCATGGTGGGATGAAGGGCACATGAATTGGGCTGCATCTACTGGGCTGCATGGTGGGATAAAGGGCACATGAATTGGGCCTTGGGCTTTTGAAAAAGGGTTAGAAGGAGGTTTGGAAATGGGCCTGGGCTTCATCTTCATCCCAGCTTGCCTCTCCACCGGGGTATCATCCTCAGAGGAAAATTCCACCATCGGCGGCACCATGGAGAGGGGAGCAGCAGCTGCAACCCGACGGCATCCAGGAGGCGCTGCCACCGTCGATGATGACCGGCACGGCTGTCCACCTGGCTGGAGCGGGTCAAGGAGAACCATGCTTGTGTTGGGGAAGAATCCACTAGCAGTCTCGGGGTGCGTCTGCTGCCAGCTTGGTCGGTGGAGGGAAAGCTGCAGGCCATGAACAATGGAGGATGGGGCTGGCAGTAAGGCATAGGAATTAATCCAAGTGGGAAATGATGCTAAATCTATAAGGAAAGAATGAGGGAAGTGGGTGAGCGGACTGGCAGAAGGCTTTGGGTCCAGCACCATTGGGTGGGCATGAAGTGTCTAAACAATGCTGATGTTGAACTTCACTAATGCGTGCTACTGATCTGATGGTTGCTGTTCTTAGCAAACCGAATCTCATAAATGAAGCTGGTGGCGACATAGTACATAGCTAAGGAGTTGACGGAGATAGAAAGAAGAAAATGAAATGAAGAAGAACAGGGTAAGTAAAGGAAAAGGTAATATCATCAAATCCTCATTCCACTATTATGAAGATCAAAAGAAACTTATCTAAAGAAAGGTGGGAGGGTATCTCAGCATGTGAGCAAATACCATAGCTGCCATGCAGCTCATACAGGGGAAAACAGAGGTCAATCAATACAGAAAATGAGGAGCAAGTTTAACACCATGGATAGCCAAAATCAAATGTCCAGATATCATAAAGGAGCGTAGTGTGACCATCAAAAACAAAATAAGATAAAATAAAAGTGAAGTGCATAGGATGAGAAATAACCAAACCTGAATGATTCTTCCTCTGCTCCTCTTACCCGTCTCTCTCTGCAAAAAACCAGATCCTTTTTTTTTCTTCCCTCTAGCTTTCTTCCTGAGCTCGCCCTCTTTCTTCCTTGGCAAGCCCAGCCTCCTTCTTTCGGTCAAAAACCCCTCCCGCAAGTCATGGACCTGCTTCCCTGTTCATCTCTCAGCAGGTATGGGCCCTTCAAACTCCAGCATGGCCTCTGCCATGCCCATGCTGCCAATCTTTTTCAGGAGAAGAGGGCCCCCACTACTGCCCGGTATACCAACCTCAAAGGGGGTCTACAATGGGATTTTATAAGCATGTGATCAATAAAATAAACTAAAAATGACTTGCCTAAGTAATTCAAAAACATACATATTGATCAATAAAACAATAGTCACAAGTTTTTAGCACATAAAAAATACTCATAATTTTTTAGCACATCAATCAACACAATCAAAATAACCTAAGCATGATAAACTAAATAATACCAGTTAATCTTAATTTTTTTTTTTAAAAACATGGGATTTTGAAGATTTAACAACTAAATAAAATGAAATCATGAGAGATCAATGGAAACTAATTCTAAAATTAATTAGGCCAAACACTAACAATCATATATATATATATATAAACAACTTGGAAGTATTAAAATCATGAATAAGAAAGAAATCGATGGGAAACCAACAACTAATTAAGGACTCACATAGATAGTCAAACATTAAACCAACAACTAAGAAACATGAGAGTCATAAAATAATAAGAGATGAAGGTAATCCAACCTTAGAAATATTCAGAGAATTAACTAACATAAAATAATAAAAGTTTAATAACTAAAATATAGAAACCTAAAATTAAAATATATATATATATATATATATATATATTAAATTAAAAAAAAAAAAACTCTATTGAAAACTAACCTGTGCTATGGAGAGAGTTTTTCTGTGTATATCAGTCCTTGTGGGTGGTGAATGATCTGGATGCCTTTTGCTGCCATAAAACGTAGACTGAATTCTCTTACGAATGGTGCCCTACAATGTATATAGTGTGATTGCTGCATGGATGCTTCCTTTAAATTCAATGGTACAACTCTCAAACACGTGAACTGAATCTCCAAAACACCACGATCTGAATTTGACTCCCAAAAGGACGCTCTACCTTGCTGAATCTTACAGTCTTGGTCCTGGACATGGCCAGCTCTCCTTATCTCGATTGGAAATCCCCACAATCAAAATCCAATGAAAAGTGTTCTCCTCCCTTTCTTTTATCACCAACCGAATATCTATCAAAAAAAAAAAACCCTCATCTCCCAAAAGATTGGATCCTCCTTTGAAAAACACCTTGTTCCTCTTTTTCTCGAGCAAGTTGATTCCTCTCCAAAATTGTCCTCCCAATCTCGGACGGAAATCCCACCTTCCACATGCTTATTGACTTTCATTTTTTCTATAAAAAAAAAATCTCACTTGCCCCTAAAGAACCTTCTCACTTTCTTCATCCAATGCACAACCTTATAATTCCTTCCAAAACCAAATTGGTAGTTTTCCTTTTGCCCTTTTGCAATTGTCTCCATTTCTAAAGAAAAGAAAAACCTCCAGCTCCAATCTACTTCCCCAAGCCGAGTCAATCTTCAATTGCTTCCTTATCTCCTATAGTCCACCTGTCCTTAAACAATCCCAAAATGTCCACACTTGCCTTCCAAATATGGTATTCATCCCATCTCCAATGACCATGCATCCAAGGAAATCCCACCTTTCAAATATCAATCTCAATATGACCGTGCACACCTCCTATACCTTCTCTAGAATTCATGTTGAATCCCATCCAGCCTGTATACCGAACATGTTACTTCAATTCTTCCTAAAACATAGCCCTTTTCTTCTTTTTACTCCCCAAGTATTTGTTAACTCCAAAACACTGCTGAAAATCTCTTCTAGCAACACATGATTCTTTTTCCAAAAGGCGACTTACATTCTTTCTTTTCTACCCATCATTTACTTTTTCATACATAAGACGAATCTTCCTCATATTCATTTCTTCCATATGCCTGCTCTTCGAATCAATATGGTAATTACCCTCCCTGAATTTCAGACTGTGGGCACCTTCATATCTTTCTATTGGTGGACTTCCCTACAAAATTTCAAAGTTAATAGATTAAATAAAATAATATTAATAAAAAATATAAAAATGAGCAAAAAATATTGGATTGAAAAAGAAATAAAGATTTTAAAAAATTGTTAAATTAAATAAAGGTGTTTTAGAAAATTATTAAATGAAATAAAAGTATTTTAAAAAATGATTAGATTAAATAGAACTGTTTCACAAAGTTATAAGATTAGATCAAACATTTTACAGAATTACTAGGTTAAATAAAAAAAACATTCTACTCAATTACTATGTTAAATAAAAACCTTTTTTAAAAATATTAAATTAAAATAGATAAGTAAGGATAAGTATTATAAAAAAAATGAAAAAATAACAAGAAAATAAAATAAAATAGGAAATAAACAAGATAATAGATTAAATAAATAAAAAGATAAGAATAAAAAGTCAAGTCATGCAACCATACCAAAACAAGCCATGTAAGCCATGCAAGTTGTGCAAGCCAAGTGAGCCATGCAAGATGCGCCAAAATGGTGACCTAGGCAGGGCTAGGTAAACCGAAGTGGGCCAAGGTCTACCTATATGGGCCTAGGGTGCCTACATGGGTCAAGTGAGCCTGGACGGGCCTAAGGTGAGCCTAAGTGAACCTAGGTGTGCCTAGATGGGCCTATGTGAACTGAGGTGGGCCTAGGGGTGTCTAAATGAGCCTAGGTGGACCTAAAAGGTGTCTAAGTGATCTAGGGTGATAAGGACAGTGCTTAAGTGACCTAGAGTGATAATGACAGTGCCTAAGTGACCTAGGGTGATTAGGACAGTGCCTAAGTGACCTAGGGCAATCAGGAAAGTGTCTAAGTGACCTAAACATGCCTAAGTATGCTATCCTAAAAGTGTACCTAAATGAGCTATCCTTAAAAAGAAAGGAAAATCCTAGGTCAGACTCGGGGCTGCCAAGGGTCACAATGAAGGGCAAATAAATCCCTCGACTAGAGTCTCCAAGATGGCTCAAAAGGTAAGCTATATGAGTAGCATGGGATACTAGGGAAATACTATGAAATGCTGAAAGAGCACCTAATAGGGTATGTGCTAAGGGGATAAAATGGAAAGTCTACAAATTTACCCCTCTTCGATAAAGATCACGAGTGTAAGGAATGCGAGTGGGATCACAAACAATGATTGAAATGAGGTGAACTATATCAAAGAACTAAAAAGACCAAGAATTTTATCCTAGCACATGACTTAATCAGCTTAGAATACAGGGTCACAATGACAAGATGAAACAACTTTATGTGGATGGAATGACAACAAATGGAAAAAGTACGTGATGAGTACCACAAGGATAGAAAATGGTGAAAATAATGACTCTAGGTCATAAATGGGATAAGTGACTTTGAGTCAAGAGCGCCCGACTCTAAATACTATGAACTAATTTGGGTCATGGATGAGATGAACGACTTTGTGTCATGAGTTCAAGGCTCTAGATGGATAAAAAAATTACACTAAGCCATAGATGGGATAAACGACTCTAGGTCATGAGATCAAGGCTCTAAATGGATAAAAATGACTCTGGGTCATGGATCAGATAAACGACTTTGGGTCATGAGCTCGTGGCTCTAAATGGATCAAATGACTATGGGTCATGGATAAGATGAATGAATTTGGGTGTGAGCTCAAGGATCTAAATGGAAATAATGACTTTAGGTCATGGATGAGATGAAAACCTCACAGTCGTGAGCTTAGGGCTCTAATTGGATAAAATGACTCTAGGTCATGGATAAGATGAATGACTCTAGGTTGTGAACTCAAGGCTCTAAATACAATGAACAACTTAGGGTTGTGGATGACATGAACGACTCTGGATCATGAGCTCAAGGCTCTAAATGCTATGAACAACTTACGCTTGTGGGTGACATGAATAACTCTAGGTTGTGAGCTCAGGGCTTTAGATGGATAAAAAAATGACTCTGGGTCATAGATGTGATAAACAACTCTAGGTCGTGAGCTCAAGGCTCTAAATGGATAAAAAAAAAAATGACTTTGGGTCATGGATGAGATAAACGATTGTTGGTTGTGAGCTTAAGGCTCTAAATTCTATGAACAACTCAGGACTGTAGGTGACATGAACAACTCTAGGTCATGAGCTCAAGGCTCAAAAAGTTATAAACAGCTTAAGGCTATGGATGACATGAACAACTCTAGGTCATGAGCTCAGGGCTTTAAATGTTATGAACAGCTCAGGACTATGGATGATGTGAACGACTCTGGGTTGTGAGCTCATGGCTCTACATGGATAGGATGACTCTGGATCATAGATCGATGAGAAGAATGACTCTAGGTTATGAGCTTAGGGCTCTAAATGTTATGAACAACTCAAGGTTATGGATAACATGAATGACTCTAGGTCATGAGCTCAGGCTTTAAATGGATAGAATGACTTTGGGTCATAGATGAGATGAACAACTCTAGTTCGTGAGCTCAAGGCTCCAAAAGTTATGAACAACTCAGGGTTATGGATAACATGAATAACTCTAGGTCATAAGGCTTAAGGCTTAAAAGGAAAGGGTAGCACAAGGCAGCAAAGCTTAGGCTTAAAAGGAACTGAGTAACAAAGACTAACTTGAAGGCTGATAGGAAAGAAATAGGCTTAAAACTATAGACTCCAAATGTCAAGGATCACATTATTGGGCTTAGGAAGGAAAATGTGCCCCATTATCTAGGGTGCTCATACTACTGAAACAACTAATAATCAATCATCTGTTAAAATCAATGGGTCGAAAATCGATGTATCATGACAAAAAAAAAATCTAAAAAATCTGAACCAAAAAACTCTATCTCAAAAAGAAAAATCTCAAAGTGTGTACATCACAACTAACTAAAAACAAATCTCGACGTATGCAAAATACTCTTCATCCGGATAACCCAATCCGTGGGATAGCTATGCTGAAAAGAATTTAACTCATAAACACTCGACTAAAGAATCCATCAACACTATTTGGGCTAAACCTGATGTGATTTGTCTTTATCTCAACGAAACCATGTGGGAAAACCCTGGTATTGTAAATAATTGAAAGTCCAAGGCTAGTGCTCAATCTAAAACTAAGTTGGTAGTTGTCTCAATCTCATGGATACTCTATCGGGAATCTGATAACAAAAAAATCAAGACTCAAAAATGATTCGATAGAATTGCATAAATGAATCACTAGAAGTAGTGACTACTTATGGAAAGGTAAATCCCTCGAGTGGATTATGGAATTGCAAAGGCAAGGTAAAAAACTAGACATCTCACTGAAGGAAGAGGGAAATACACCCTAGTATAACATTTAATGTCAAAGTCATGAGGTAAGCAACCAACACTAATCATCCGTCTATATACCATAGCCTAAACAAATCTCATCAAGAAAAGGGAAATATGCCCCAATATAACATCTAATGTCTAATAAAGAAGTTGTCAACATCAATCAAACACCCTTACAACCATAAATAAGGGTAACCTCATAACTCAATAACAACTAGAAATCTCAGAGATAAGGAAAAATTATGCCCCGGTATGGACAATTGATGCACGAATAAAAATCTATCAATGTCAACCAAACATCTTTGCAACCATGATCAGGGGAAACCACACAACCAAACAACGATTAGAAATCTCATAAATAAGGGAAAATATGCCCTAGTTTGGATATTTGATGCATAATAAGAAGATAACTCTAACATCATCAATCAACTATCTACACACTAAAAAATCCATCGACCTTTAACATGTCAAGAAAGAGAGAAATCAAATGCCATTAAAAGTATCTTCCATAAGAGAAAACATGGTAACAACTATACTCCAATCAATCTTCAAAAGTCTACCCAAATGAAGACCGTCGAAGATATGTTTGATCTCATGGCCGTAGAGTAGTCTTAAGATACGGGACATAATGGAGGCCAGGGTGAAAAGGTAAATAAATGAAAGAAAACTAAGCTCAAATACCCAATGATCAAACTCATACCCTTGTGTATAATATATAATGCATAGGAGAATCTCATGAGTCATGATCTTAAAGGTAACCGATGAAAATATCGATGGTGAAATGAGAAAAAGGAGAAGTGGTTAAACCATCAGTAGATCATGTAGATGATGTGAAAAATGTATCGAATCTAAAACGTGTATCGATGTTGGAATGGAATAAAAGGTGGAACAAATATCAAAAAAAGAAATGATTGGGCAACAAATAAAGATAGTGAGAAAGTAGAATGAATGATGATCAACCATATTAATACAACTAAGAAAAATCATATCACCCATGATACAATGGTGGAGACCTTAGTAAAAGATTACTCAATAGCTCAACCCCACAAAACATATCAACCCTGATCCAAAAAGCAAAGAATCTCATAGAACTCTCACAAAAACTCTCATAACTCCAAATGCATAACAAAAGTGGCTCAATGAGTGAAATTGCTCTCATGAAAATTTCACCTGAGCCCCCAATGATAAATAAATCCAATGAACAACCCTCAAATACCAACAAATACTTAATAGAGTAGGATATCATATACAGACATATTATTGCATTTTTTTTTTAATGAATATGCATACTTTAGTCATCAATAAATCAAATTCCAATGAGAAAACATAGAAATGAACAAACTCTCCACAATCAATGATGAAAACATAAATCCCTACCCATGAGATACCTCTCAAGCTAAAATCTCCAAATCAATGTCAAATGATGGAAAGGATGGGGTGATATGATTATCCTCTATGTACCAAAAATTTGAAGAATTACCAATCCAAATTAGAGAAATGAATAAAACGAAGTAAGAAATGGAAAAAGCAAAGAAGATAATGGAGAAATAACAATAAAAAAATATAATGAAATGATGATAGGTTGATAGTAACATGGACAAAAAAAAGGTATGCCTATAAGTCCAAAGCTCATGAGACTTTCCGAACGAAACATACATATACATCAAAAGGCTTGTATCCCGATATAGAAATAGTAAACAAGGCTATAAGAAAGAAAATGGTATAATGTACTATGAAAGGCTTAATGGGATAGCAATGGTATATGATGGGAAAACCCGAATCTCTTTGTTTCCCAAGTCCGAATTAGGTTAGGAACAGGCATAACTATCCTATGTTTTTTCTAAATCCTATGTACAATGGAAAAAATAACATTTTTATACTTTAAAAAGATTAAGAAAGAGCTAACAAAAACCATACCTCATATTTGGATGTTCCCGAATCAAATCCACATGGTGAATATGAAGATCGAAATCACAAAACTCTCATAAACCTGAAGTCTTCCGCCCAATGACTCGAACCTTAATCTTGGCACATTTCCGGTGGGAGGAAAAGAGGGTGGAGGCTATGGCTCTCTATCTCTCTCGATGGTGGAAGACAAAAGCTATGGAAACCCTAACCCTATGGGGGTATTTATAGGGTTCTTAAGTTAGCTTAAGTGACTTGAGCCTACATAGGCTTAGATCACTTAATCCAACCCAAAATGGGTTTTAATTGATTACTTAACCTAATAAGGCTTACTAATTAATCAATTAACCCAATCTAGAGATCTTGTTCACTTACCCCTATACAACCTTTTGTGATTACCAAAACGCCCTTATGCACAAAAATAAAGTTAGAGTCAAATCCAACCCTCATAATTCGTGCCAACAAGGTATATGAGCTTAGAATAGGGACCATTGGGACCCATAAGAATACTGGCTCCCTCATAATCTAATTCTAAAGTTGATTTAACATCCCACTATAGAGAATCAACTAACTCAATATTTTATTTAAATTACAACGAGACACTAAGTGTTTAGGTTCATGATCTGCTATCCATTGTGTTCAGTCTCTCCATGAACTAGTGTCTGTATTCTAACAAGGTGAAAACTATCAGTCTTTCAAGACTACTTTTACCATCCTTGAATTACAGATCCTCCTATTGTGTGTTCAATTGATATATCTTAGCTCTCAAAGAGCCTATGTCAAGTTCCACTAAAGAAACTATTATGGTCATAGTTTCCATAAACACACTCCCTTAGGATCACCTAAGGGGATACATTGTCTCAATCCTAAGAGATATCATCATATCTCTATTGAGAATACCTATTACTACTGGCTTTGATCAACACTGACCCAATCCATAGGGAATATATGATCAACTTACGATCTCAACCATAGGTCAAAGTCATTGTTAACTTTAACATAAACTCAATATTCTCTCAAGGTTGAGAGACAACACAATGAAGCAGCTTGGTGAGGTCATGACTACTTGATAGCCTTAAGTCATGACTCACCGTAGGTTCTATCCAATGTGTAACCATATACACTAGTGCACTCACCATGGAAAACCCATCTTGATAGCCAAGACTAGTCATCCCTCTAATTAGGAGGTGGTGCACTACAACCTCTAATGGGTTGCTTAAACCCATGAACCAGTTGTGAACAAGTCATCCATTTACAAGGAACCCATGACTTAGATCTTTTGTGCAACTCCTAATACACCTAAGTCACGTACAATGTAAAAAATATAGACAAGAATGCTCATAAAGTATAATACATGGAATAAGGATAGATACAAATGAAATTGGAACATCATTAAATAAATAATAAATTCCAAATTTATTACATCATGTTATGTTTTTAAGGGCTCTATCCTAACAGTCTATATAATAAGAATCAAAGTAAATATGTGAGGCTAACCAAAGCGAAGGCTACCAATCCTATGACCATAATCTCAAACATAATACTTTTTTTTAGCTGATCCACATTGATTGGTTCTGAAAATTGGTTTTCATCTAGATCTGTCAACCATGCGGCTTCTTTTGGAGTCAACTCACAAATAAGATAAGGTCCACTTCAACTAGGTCTAACCTTCCCTCTAGGGTCTCCAATCAAACCTCTAAGAATTCTCAAAATCAAATCTCCTCTTTGTAATGGTCTAGGCCTTACCCATTTTCTAAAGGCACAAGCCATCTTCTTTCTATAATCCTAAACATGATCTGTTGCCCTCAATCTCCTTTTATCTAGAAGGTTAAGCTGATCAAACCGAGCCTGAGCCCACTCTGTCTTAGAAATCTACTACTTAAGGGCTACTCCTAATGAACCCATCTCTATTGCAATGAGCAAAACAACCTCCTTGTTGTACACTAAAAAGTAAGGTGTTACTCCTATAAAGGTGTGAAAAAAGGTACGATATACCCACAATGCAAAAGGGAGCTTCTCTAACCGAGCTCGAGAAGTCTCAACCATCTTCCTCAAAATCCTCTTAATATTTTTATTTGCAACCTCTATTACCCCATTAGTCTATGGCATGTATACAGAAGATCTATGATGTTGAATGTCATACTTTTGTAACAAAGTGTCAACTTCAACTCCAAAGTGTGCCCTTCTATTTGAAATCAACCCATGGGGAATCCCCAAATGGCAAATGATATGTGACCTGACAAAACTAGCAACTCTAGTAGATGTTAATCTCACATACGATATAACCTCCACCCACTTAGTGAAATAGTCTATGGTGACTAGGATGAATTCATGACCATTGGAAGATTTTGGCGAGATTTTCCCAATAATATCAATACCCCATAAAAATGGTCATGGCAAGGTCAAAACATGTAACTTTGATGGTGGTGTATGAATGAGATCACCATGAATCTGACACTCTGGACATCTCTAAACAAACTGACAACAATCTATCTCCATAGTAAACAAAAAATAACCCATATTCCTAATCTTACAGCCTAGCACGTGTCCTCCCATATAAAGGCCACAAACTCCTATATGATCTTTCTCATCACTCGATCTATAGAGGCTCAATCTAAACATAACAAAAGCATACCACCAATTGATCACCTATATATAGTCTCTTTACAAATCACAAATATAGCAACCAATTGCCTCATGGTTGTTTAGAGTCGCATCTTGACTATCCGACCTTTTATGTTTAGGTTTCCTAGAGTCACAATCTAACTGTTCAACTTTTTATGTTTCCTAGAGTTGTGCCTTGATTATTCAACTTATTTATGTCTCCTAGAGTTGTGCCTTAACCATCCAACCTTCTTGTGTTTCTTTAGAGTCACACCCTAACTATCTGACCTTTTCTTTATGTTTTCTTCAAGGTGCACCTCGATTTTTCAGTTTTTCCTTTATGTTTCCTTCATGTTGTGTCTTGATTATCTAACCATTCCATGGTTGTGCATCCAACTACCTCATGGTTGTTTAGAGTCATATCTTAACTGTCCGACCTTTTCTGTTTAGGTTTCCTAGAGTTACGGTGTGATTGTTCAACTTTTTATGTTTCCTAAAGTTGTGTCTTGACTGTTCGACTTATTTATGCCTCCTAGAGTTGTGCCTTGATCATCTGACCTTCCTGTGTTACTTTAGAGTCACACCTTAATTGTCTGATATTTTCTTTATGTTTTCTTCAAGTCGCACACTAATTTTTTGGTTTTTCCTTTATGTTTCTTTCATGTTGTGCCCTGACTGTTTGGTGTTTCTTATTTACGTCTCCTAGAGTCATGTCTTGAATGTCATATTTTACATTGTTTCTTTAAAGCCGCACCTTAATTGTCCGACATTTTCTTTATGTTTTCTTCAAGTTGCGCCCTAACTATTTGACATTTCCTATTTATTTTTCCTAGAGTCATGCCTTGATTATCCGATCTTTCCTTTATATTTCCTAGAGTTGCGCTTTGATTGTCCAGTATTTTCTTATCATGTTTCCTAAAGTCACACCTCGACTATCTAGGTTTTCCTATTTAGATTTCCTAGAGTTGCACCTTGACTGTCCAGCCTTTCCTTTATGTTTTTTTTTAGCCACACCATGATTGTTCAGTTTTTCCTTTATGTTTCTTCTAGTGTCACGCCATGATTGTCTAGCCTCTTTCATGTTTTCTTAAAGTTGTGCCTTGATTTCCTTTATTTTCTTTTTCCTTCTCTTGTTTACCCATTCATTTCCTCTTTTAATGGCATAGTCCTTACTTTCACATAGACATTGTCACTGTCCCATTTAATAGACCTTTCCTTGAGATCCACGTGGATGTTACATGTTTCCTTACTAATAAATTGATGAGCATATTTCATGACCTTAGAGAGCTCCTATTACATTAGAACAAATTTGGTTGTCTTTCTCATTCTTCGATAGAGCCCACTTCATTTCACTCGTATGCACTCACTTCACTTATAGACCCTACTAAATAGGGGCATATTTGTTGACCCAAAATTTTAGCCTAATTTATCTCCACCTATACCCGTTTTTCCCACCCATAACATACTTTCCCTCCAAAATCCAAACCCTTGGCTCCCCTCTCTCTCTATTTCTCATTTTTTGTTCAATTCTCTCTCAACCCATCCTCTCACTCTTTTTCACACCCATCTTTCGCTCACCTCTCTCTTTTTCTATCTCCATTTCCACCAGCATCACAACCATCTCCAAGCATGACACCAATTACCATGCCACTTATACCGGATCCACGGCCCATAACTCATCATCATTGTTAATCCATTGTGTACCACCACTCATGGATAAGCTAGTTTTTTTCTCCATTATAGGGCTAAAAGATTAAGGTAGCTTTTCCTTTGATTTCCACAATAATTGTTTTTAGGCTCGTGTTTGTTTTGGGTTGCTATTGTTGCCATGAATTATAGATATGGGTCTGAATTTGGGTTTTAGGCTTAGTTCTAATATCATTTGAACTTGGGTTTATTGTTTTTTTGGATTACCAATTTGGTGACTTAGGCCTTATATATTACAAATCTGGGCTTTGATTGGTTATTGCTTTTGGCTCATTTCTTCCTTAGGCATTTGTTTTTATATGGGTTTGGGTGTTGATGGAAAGGTGACAACTTGAAGACAACAAGATTGACAGAGGTGGCAAGATTGATAAGGACAACGAGGTTGACATAAAGGCAACTCTCTAGGGAAGAGAGAGCAAGTAGAGTGTGAGAAATGCGAGGAAAGGGATGCTCTGTATTTTTTTTCTTGTTTTTTTCATAGGGAAATCTTGGACTATTGGAGTTTCATTTGGGAAGCTTTTAGGATTTTGCATTGAACAGTTCCTTGTACTCATCTTTCTTTATTCATCACTATAAATATACCTATGTTATTTGTTATTTTTTTGTTATTCAAGTATATATTTTTAGTTCATCTTGTTTGGTTACATGTTATTTTATCAAACTTTCATGGTTTTGTTGGTTAATAGAAAATGTATGCATTAAATATAGAGTTTTTATTATTCTTTTTTTGTTTTTGTTTTTTTTATTTGAATATTTTTAGAAAGTGATATGAATTAAATGATCGTTGTTAAAAGCCATTTGTTTGTTATAGAAATATACTGATAAATTGTTTTTCTAATAAATTGAAACTTTATTTTAACACAGATTCAATCATTTCCAAAATAAATATGCATAAACAAAAATCTTCTCTTAAAAGAAAAAACAAATTATAATTATTTGGATTCTTTTTTTAAGATAAACTTTTATTTTTCTTTTATATTAATAAAAAAATATTTTCTAAAACTATTTTTTTTTGGATTGGAAAACCATTTTTGTTCAAAGATAAGATTTTTATTTTTATACTAATAAAAAAACAATGTTCTGAAACTTTTTGTTTTCAAAATGAAATTGAAAATTTTGTTTATTTTTAATAAAAGCAAACAAAAGCATTTTTTAGGATAAACGAGAACTTTTCAAATAAAGCAGATGTGGATCTGCATTTTTCACGTGTGTCTCCACTCGATGGCGAGATTCGTTTTTTATTTGGTGAAAAAAAAATGATTTTTAGAAAAGACTTGAAGTCGCCACTTATTTTTGTTTTATTTTTAAAAGAAAAAAACAAAATAAGAAAGAAAAACCCTAAGTGTGACTCCTGAAGGAAAAACATGTCTGTGAAAAACCAAGTCTGAATTCGGGGATCAGGTTACTTATCAAGAAGGTACAATAGTGAACCGTAGCACCCTTCTAAGCTCATATACATACGATCTCTACTAAACAAATCAAGGGAATTGTGGAAATTAATTAATTAATTATGGATACCAAGAAAAAGAATCGCACAAATGAGTATGTACAAATCATGTTAAAAAATCAAATTCCAAGAATAGACAAAATAAATAACAAGAGAATTATGTAAAATGATTTATTGAACTAAAAAAAAAAAAAAGATATTACAAAAAATAATTTTCAAGAAATTTCAAAGGATTTTATTAAAAACGATTTTGAATTAATGATTTCAATTTATTTATTTACAAAAAAGAGTCAATTTATTTTCTCAAGTGATTTGATTCAATTTCATTTATATTCAATTTTCAAAAAAAATTATTTACACTTATTATATAAAAAGATTTTATTACAAAATTTTAATTTAGCAACAAAAATTACTTTTACTTGCTTTTACTATAAATGAATGATTTTTTACAATTTTATTTAAAAAAATATTTCGATTTATTTTCATTTAAGAAAAGTGACTTATACAAGTTATTAAAAAAATATATAACTTTATTTGCAAAATAATTTTTAATTAAAAAAAAAATTTAAATCCTCTATTTCTAAAAATTACTTTTAATCCCATTTTAATTAAGGAAAAAGAATTTATTTAAAATATAAAAAAAACATTTTTTTGGATAATTTTATTAAAAATTAATTTTTGGGACAACTCTATTTACAAAACAATTTTCAAACAATTATTATTAAAAGCAATTTTTTTGAATTTTATTAAAAACAAATTTCTAGATTTTCCTAAAAACATTTTTCTAGATTTTTATTAAGAAAACTTACTTTTATTAAAAAGAATAATTTCTAAACTATTATTTTATTAAAACATGTTTACTGAATTATTCCTCTTATTTAAACAAAAAAATTTGCTTGTTTGATATCCAATTTTATACACGATAAGTAAATATATACAAACAAATATTTATAAAAACCAATAAAAATAAAACCAAAGAGTAGTGGGAAATAAAATGTGTACCCAAACAAGCTTACAACAAGCTCAATGTCTTCCTACAACTTTTCGATTCTCACTTTCTTCCATAAAATTCCATGCACCACGTGTCATAAATTTGTACTCAACCAACAGAATTGTAGAATGGATCCATACAAAAATAAAAATAACCCAAATGTAAATATCCAGAAATTTACAAAGTTCAAAATAAATATTCAAGCTCAAGTTCAAATTTCAAATTAGTCTAATAAATTTCATTAATTAAAAATGAGTCTGAATTAGTAAATATAACCCAACACAAATATCTCACATGTTATAAGCCCTGGTCCAAAATTTTCAAATTAATAATCAAAATATAAATACAATCAACCAAACCTAAAATTTGATAAACTAAAACAAATTTCATTAGGTCTAAACTTAATTTCCCATAATCCAAACCTAATTTAACATACAAACTCAAATCCATAACCAAAATCAAGTCCAATTTAATATGAAAACCCACATTCAGAATATATCAAAATTGTCTCATGCCAAATTAAAATCCATATCAACCATAAATCCATCCAACAAATTTCATTAACTACAAATGAACTCAAATTTCATATTAATTTAAAAACAACAAATGAACCAAAATTCCAAATTATATCACCAACCCAACTTTCATAAACTACTATTATTAAAATCAAAGTAGTAATAGGTTTGAGACCATGGAAGGAATATTGAAATTGGTAGTGTGTGGAGGTGGGGTCATCAACGACTGGCCAATAATTGACCAACAAGTAGACTGGTGCAGTGGGTTTGGGTGGAGAGAAAGAAAAGAAAAGAAAAATAAAATAAAATAAAAGGAAAAGAAAGAAAATTTGAGAAAAATGAGGGAAGAGGTGGAGGTGGGGTCATCAGCAATTGGCCAATAATCGACCAACAAGTAGAGTTGTGCAATGGGTTTAAAAATAAAATAAAATGAAAAGAAAAATAGAGAAAAATGAGGGAAAATGAGATGATGGTGTGGGTGTTGTGTGGTGTGTGTTGGAAGTGTCATCAAAATGGGGAAGAAGAAGAAGATGGAAGAAAAAAAGAAAAAAATGGGGCAGTGTGGGTGGAGATGCAATCTCAACAAGTGGGGTGTGGTAATGGTAGTGTGTGGGAGGAAAAGGAAGTGGAAGAGCAGAAGAAGCAAAATAATAATAAAAAAGGGAAAAAAAGTTGGAGGAAGTTGTGAGAAACCGTGTAGAAGAAAGTAATGGGTAAGGGAGTTAGGTGGAGTGGGTAGGATGGGAAGAAAAAAATAGAGAGGAAAATGAGGGAAAAAATTTAAAAGAAAAAAATAAGGAAAAGGAAATAATAATAATGATAATAATAAATAAATAAATAAAAAGAAATTTTGACAAATTTTGGGGTCTACTGCGGATTTTTTCTTTTTTTAGTAAATTGAGATTTTGCTTTTAATAATTTTTCTATGAAAAAAAAAAAGTAGATCTAACCTTCTTAGAATCTGAAATCAATTTTGATAAACTTAAACCTTCTTTTAAGAAAAAAAAAAGTCTAATATTTTAATAAATTATTTTCTCTTTCTATTTTTTTGTTTGGTATTAAATATGTATTATCTTCAACAAAGTTGAAATTATCTTGTTAATAATTTGAGTTTTTTATTTTTTTTGGAATGGTTTTCGAAATAGGCTAAAATCTTGTTTATTTTTTTTAGAAAATAAAAATAAAAATGAAATAGATTTTTTTTTGTAAATATTTTTTCTAAAAAAAAAATCATTTGTAAAAATCATCTTCCTTAAATAAAATATGATTGGAATAAAATTCATTTTTTAAGTGAAAATCCAATTGGAATACTTTTTTTTTTTGGATAAAATTATGGAAATCACTTTTTTTAAAAAAGGAATCAAAATATTTTCTAATTTATTTTTTTAAAAAAAAAATTGAACCTTTTCAAATAACAAACTTGAAATCTTTTTAATAAAATCCAAATAATTTGCAAAGTTCTCTTAATAAAATGGAGAAACCCCTTTTTAAACCAAACATTGAGAATTTATTTTTAATAATTTTTTTTCCTAAATCAAAATAAAGTTAAAATAAAATATTTTTTAAAATAAAAAATAATTGAATTATCTTTTTTGAAAATCATTTTCCCATCAAATTTTTTTTACCAATAAATTTGGATTGAATTTTAATACCCTTGTAAATAAAATTATAAAATTCTTGTTTTTAATAAGAATAATAAAAATCGCTTTCATTGTAAATAAAATTGAGTTAAATACAATTTGTAGATAAATTTATGAAAAATATTTTTCTTTAAATAATTTGTAAAAATCAATTTTTCTTAAATTGAAATACTTTTGTAAATAAAATTGAAACAATTCTCTTCATAATAAAGATATATAAGAATCATTTTCACTTTTTTTTTATTTGTTTTTAATAAATTATTTTAGCAACAGTAAGTGTAAATAACTTTCTTGAAAAATGAATAAAAATAAAATTAAATCAAATCACTTATTGGAAATAAACTGAAACTTTTTTTTGTCAATAAATAAATTGAAATCATTCACTTGAATTTTTTTATTTAAAATATTCTTTTTTTTTAGTCGGTTTTAATAAATCAATTTGCATAATTCTCTTGTCATTTGCCTTGTACATTCTTATAATCTCCTTTTATGATTATTTTTTTGTATATTGATTTGTGTCTTTAATCTTGGTATCCATGATTAATTAATTAATTGTCACAGTTTTCTCCATTCGTTTAGTAGAGACCGTAGGAATACAAGCTTAGAGAGGTGCTACGACTAATCACCATACCTTCTGATAGGTAACCTCACCCCCAAATCTAGACTCGATTTTTGTAAATATGTATTTTAAAAAGAAAGAGTCGCACGGAGTTTTCTTTCTTATTTTGTTTTCTCTTTTAAAAATAAATTAAAATAAGTAGAAACTCCAACTTTTTTCAAAAATCAATTTTTCATACATAAAAGTAAGTCTTGTCATTCGAGTGGAGACACACGTGAAAAATGCGGGTCCACACCAATACTATGTTATGAGTCTCAATGGTCCCTATTCGACATCATAAACCTTGATGACATGATTTATGAGAATTGGACAAGCTCTAAATTCACTTATGTGCATAAAGGTGTTTTGGTAATTACGTAAGATTGCATATGGATAAGTGAACAATATTTTTGGATTGGTTCAATTGTTTAATTGGATAGCCTTGTTAGGCTAAATAATAAATTAAAACCATTTTTTTTACTAGATTAAGTGACCCAAGCCCATGTGGAATCAAGTCACTTAAGTCCAATGGGAAACCTTATAAATACTTCTTAGGGGTTCGAGTTTCTAGTCAGTCATCTTCCATCATCAAAGGGTAGAGATAGTTTTATCCTCCACCTCCCAAACACCCCACCATTTGGAGTGTCAAGGTTTGAGGTTGAGTCATCAAGCGGAAGATCATGGGTTTACGAGGCTTTTGATGACTTCGCATTTGATCTTTTCTAAACAAATTTGATTTGGGAACATCCAAATCAAAGGTAAAGTTTTCTAAATCTCTTTTCTAGATCCTTTAATGATTTTTTTTTTCTCTTCCACTACAAAGAATTTAGAAGCCTTAAGGAGTTTTTATGCACCTAAACTCAGCCTAGGATAGAGAACGGAGATATACAAGTTTCCCTAGACTCAGATGACCAATTAATACATATGGGATAACAAAGGGAAACCACAAGAAACATAAATAAATAAATTTATAAATGAACCTTAATATGTTATATCATGTCATGTTTTCTAGGGCTCTATCCCAACATGATCCACCTTAACTTATTTTATTGAAATTTGTTTTGCAAGTATATGTTTGCAGTCTTGTTCCAATTCCTTTGCATGATTATGTTAATCAGTCCCTCTTAATGCTAGTCTTGCTATTTTTTATCATTGATTTGAGTTGTATATATCTTATACATGTTGTTTGATCTAGGTTTTGGTATGATATCATTTCTTATATTTGTGAACTAACCCTTTCTTTCTTATCTAAGCTTGTTGCCCCTATTTTGGCATTATTGAGGTACACTCCTTACCTCATTTGATTGATTGATTTTTTTGTTATTGCATATTATGCTTTTGGATGATCTTTATTTGTTTGGCCCTGATCCTTTGGTTTTTTTATGTGCATAGTTCATATATTTGTCTTCAATCTCTTATTTAGTATCATCATGCTTTGTTCTATTATTTATGTTGTCTCTTGGTATCAATGGTCTATTAGTCAATTGTCTTAGTTCATTCCACTTATTTAGTAGAGACGTATTTACGGCTTAAAAGGGTGATATCCTTTGGTATTTTCCCAATAAGTAATCTAACCCCTAGACTTAGACTCGGTTTTTCATAAACATGTTTTTCCTCTAAAAAAAAAAAGAGTCACTTTAGGGTTTTATTTCTTATTTTGTTTTCTCATTAAAAAAAATAAAAATAATTTGTGACTTCCAACTTTTTTAAAAATCAATTTTCACTGATAAAAAGAAACTCTCTTTGGTGAGTAGGGACACATGTGAAAAATGCGAGTCCACAACTACATATATCTATGCAAAGTATCCTAGTATCATAAGGATCAATCCTACTTCAAGCAAGTCATGATTCTTATTACTAGGTAGAGACCCTTTTTAATTAATCACTTTGCCTTAAACTTGGAAAGTTATCCTAAGGTGATGATTAACATACCTTTTATAATTTAGCCTCGAGAGTATGCAAGTAGGACCACTTTAGGTAATTCTACCACATCATATCTAAGTGTATAACCAAGATCCTTGAGTTAAATGTTACCATGTGGGAAGTTCCATTTTTAGGATTGACCATTCCCACTACTAACATATATGATGTTGTCCATTTAGGAAATTTCATATCCCTTGATTCCTTGGGCTAACCCATCTTTAAGATAATAGTGGTCTAAAATCTAGACGGACTTGATCTTAGAGACTATAGGCTTGCCGAAAGCCCTCTCCTACTTAATACTTTGCAATAAGAAAATTCAATTTAATTTTGGTAACCTTTCTTTAAGTAAATTCCCTATCATGAGAATTTTCAAATTAATACTTATTCTCCTAAATTGGAATCTTATACCATTAGGAAGAAAACCTTTTATAAAGATTTAGAAAATAAGAGAACTTTCCTTAAAGAATAATTTTTAATCCTTAAAGATCTCAAAATTTTGATAGTATTTTAGAAAAGGAATCTTCATGGATAATTTTGAAAAAGAAAGTGGATTCTCTTAAACTTTTCAAAAAAAAAAAATCCTTCTATATAAAAATTTCCTTAATAACAAACAACTTCCAATTTAAACAAATATTCTACTTGGAAAAGAAAATTTACTTCACATAAAAAACACCAAAAGTACCATTTAATTTATTTTATTCATAAAAGATATATTTCCATGCCATATTAACACATTTCATATTATCAAAATGTCCCTACAACACAAATTAAGGTTAAAGAAAATAGGAAAGCCTAAAAACACCCTAAACAAAGAGCACCTAAAATGTCGTAATATGGTCTTCAACACCTTTATCGTTGGATGCAACAATTAAGCACCTGAAGACCGCTCGATCACTTGATGTCACTCAAGCACTAATCTAAGCACTTGAGCTCTATTATAGTGTTTGTAAATTCGAGAGCAAGTAGTTTTCTTATTCTTCGGCTTTCTCTGAATAGGAAACCTTACATTTTATATTGGAAACTTCATTTAGGATGTGCTATGATGATCGGATTGCTCCTAATCTCCTTAAGTGTTACGTAAATGAAAAAAAATAAAAAATAAAAAATAAAAACTCTATACCCCTTACAAGGTGTACAACCCGAAGTGTGGAACCCATCTAAGAGATTAAGAAAGCAAACATATTATAATCCACACCCAATCAATAAGACATCTAAATAACATAAATTCATCCCTAGGGTCATGGGATGAATACATAATCCTACAAAATAGAGTTAACACAACTTAGAGAGTTCAGGTATGCTCAAAGCCTAACTTAGGGCTTTGATACTAGTTGTAGGGAATATCTAGATTACTTCATTCCCTATGCTTGGACCAATTAGGTGCATGCAACTCTTCCAAGGGTTTTTGGATCTTAACAATAGAAGCAATAGATATACCAAAAAAATTCTAAGATCTAAAGTTCAATGTCTTACATCAAATCTAGATGTTCCCAGATCAATTCCCATCGATGCATAATGTGCTAAATACGTAAAAGATCTTGTAAACACAATAGTCTTCTTCCCGATGGCTTTTTTCAGGTCTTGGCACAAAGAGTTGGAAATCTCTGGGAAGGTTGGTTCTTAATTCTCCCTCTTTCTTTAAGGGAATGGAATGCAAGACTAAAGCCCTAACCCGTAAAAGGGGTATTTATAGGTTTCTAGTGAACTTAAGTGAGTTGAACCTATCTTAGGCTTAGGTCATTTGAACTAGCCCACATGGATCCTAATTGATTAATTAACCTAATTGGGTTCAATTAATCAATTAGCCTATCTAGTTTGGAGAGACCGTTCACAAGCTCTTATGCAATCTTGTGTTTTACCCAAATACCATTATACACATAAGTGAACTAAGAACACAACTGTGTTAGATATAGAGAATTTTAGATTACTCCATTCCCTAACCTTAGATCTCATTAAGTGCATGCAATCTTCCTAAGGTTTCTAGATCCTAGCAACAAAAGAAAGTATAACATTAAAAACGTTATAGAATCTAGATCTCTAAGGGTTTAGACGTGCTTCCCAAGATCTAAATGTTTCCAACTCATTTCCTATCTGTATAGAAAACTCTAAAGTCATAGAAGATCTCGAAAACACAATAATCTTCACTCGATATCTTCCCCTTGAAGCTTGGCATTGAGATAGTGGAGATTCAAGAGGATGGAGATTAGGGTTCACTTTTTAATGGACATGAAGTGGGAATGCCAAGAGTAAATCCTAACCCCTAAGAGGGGTATTAATAGGCTTCCTATGTGCTTAAGTGACTTAAACCTTCCATGGGCTTGTGTCACTTAATCTTACCCAAAAAGGGTCCTAATTGATTAATTAGACTAATTGGACTCTAATTAATTAATTAGTCTAGTCCAGAGAGACCGTTCATTAACCTTTATGCAACCTTGTATAATTACCAAAACACTTTTACGCACATAAGTAAACTAAAAACAAATTCAACACTCATAAACCATGTCATCAAGGAATATGAGCTTGAGTAGGGATCATTAGAACTCATAGGACAATACCGACTCCCCCAAAATTCAATTATGAAATTGACTCAATATCTAATTATAGAGCGTCAACTACATTCCAACACTCTATGTGTAATATTACAATGAAATACAAGTGCTTAGGTATATAACCTATTATCTATTGTATACAATTTTTACATAAGTTGGTGTTCATAATCTAATGAGGTGAATGTCATCAATCTTTCAAAATTACCTCTTTCATCCTTGAGTCTCAAATCCTCCTATTATTTGATGAATTGACATGCTCTAGCTCACAAAGAGCATATGTCAAGTTTCTATTAAGCAATTACTACAACTATAGATTTTTTGAACGCGTTTTCTTAGGATCACCTAAGGGGATATTCTACCCCAAACTCTATAAGATAACCAAATGCTTCTATTGAGAATGTGTGTTATTATCAACTTCTATCAACATTGACTCAATCCATAAGGAATATATGACTACCTTAACATCTCAGTTGTAAGTCAAAGTCACTACAAACTTTAGCATAAACTTAGTATTCTCTCAAGATTGACACACCATAAAGTATAGCAGCTGAGTTAAATCATAACTACCTAATAATCTTACATCATGATTCACCATAGGTCTTATCCAATGTGTAACCATATTTACTAGTAGTACACTTATTATGAGATACTCAGCTCGATGATCAATACCAATCATCCCTCTAATTAGAATGTAGTGTTATATACCCTCAACTGATATTTCCTTCTAATAAATATTAAATTTTTATTTGACAAATTACCATAATCATAAGTTAAAATTGATCACTAACCTCATAATTACTCATGGGGATGTCATCCTTGGGATATCATGTGTCTCTTCAAATTGTATGTATTTCTTTTTAGTTTTGCTTTCCTTGTGAATTCTGATGTGAAGACAGAATTATCATTTCCCTTTTCCTGATTTAGCTAAAAATAATTCAAATACAAAGAAATATTTAATTTCATGTGTTTGAGGAGTTGGAAAAAGGGTAAGCGAAGTTGCAAGTATTAAAGCAGAACATTTATTTGATCACACAGCTGAAATATAATTGCACCATAAAAGCAACAGGAAGGAAAGGAAATTTGAACAGACTCTTCCGCTAATGTCTCATCATCATGTGGGTCATAATTCAATTTACTTGAGACCAATTAGTACTATTTCCTTATTGCATCCAGGTTAGAAAATGGCATTCTCTCTCTGCAAGTGTAGAATCAAATCTACAATGCAGCAGCTGTTTACCTTTGAAACAGATATCAAAAGTCAAGATCATGATAAACATTTTGCCTTAAAATGAAAGATATTGCCTCATCTCCCGCACGTTTGTTTTAGCTTTGGGGCCTTTTATAATGTCTGTGTTTGTAACATGTACCACAGTTCCACATGCCTGAATGGACACCTCTGGTAAAACTGCAGATGACCCATTAATTGTAATGATATGATGAGGTCCCTCTATGCCAGAGAATTGTTGCATTGTTTGCTGAAGTTGTTGTGGTTGCCCAAGTGCTGGTTTCTGTTCGGGCTTGGCAACTTTGAAATGGGCAAGCGAGGCTAGTTCATGAACAGACTCAGTAATTTTCTCCACACAAGTGATGACTTCTACTAGTTGTGCAGCTACCATAGCGGTTGGCATTACCTCCAAGAGGACAAAGTCTTCACAAGAACTAGTTTTAAGCAAAAATTTGAGGGCTTTGGCAGCAGATTTTGAGTTTACAATATGGGTATTAACAGAGGATGGTTTAGTCATGCTTTTGATTGCAGATGCTAGTTCTTTCAAAGCTTTTCCTGACTCCGTACTCATCTTTGTGCAAGCATCCTGAATTTGTCTTTGTATTTCTGCCGGGGCCTGTAAGGATGTCACAACATGGTAAGTAAACAGTTTATGCTATGGCTTTTTGTTAGCCAAGTTAAATCAAGTAATCCGAGGGCAATGAATTTTAGCTAGTGAGTTTAATTCATTACTTGGATATCAGGGTAGGGGTAGATTCTAAGAGCTTCAATGTGATAGGCGCATTGCCGGGTTAGGGATCCAATCTTCTGATATTGTTTCCAGGGATGACGAAACCTGAAACGACCGTGACGAGGCTCCCATCTTGCAAAATTAGTCTGCGAATTGAGAAATTTTAAACAAGTTGTAACTTGATCAAGTCCATGAACTTTGATGACTTAGAGAATGAAACAGAGAAAAATAGCTTTTATTCAACTCACCAAGGAATCCTCACTGTTTTTTGAAGTGAGAATACTTCTGTACCCTTGAAGAAATGTTTTGTTATCCCTCGATTCTCCATCCCCTGGGACCTTAAAATATTCCCCTGCAAATCCTGCAAGTTCACATACTTGTGAGTCGTCAAAATTGCTTTATAAAAATGTTAAAAAAAAAATGTTTGTCTTTGGGCTTATTTTAAGTAATCTACACATTCATTTGGGGCACCAGCTTGTGAAGCTCACATACTTCTGTACCACCAATTTATTATAGATGTACCTTCTAAGAAGTTCCCAAGCTTTTCTACGTTGCCAGAAACCAGCTTGTGAAGATCATCACCAGCCCACACTGGGCAGATGCATATGGATACAAACACAGCCGTGGCGCTACCAATGAGGATGGTTGATAGCCTTTTATGGGCCAAATCTAACACCTCTTTATCCTGATAGCCCGTTATAGATACCAAACAGAACGTCAACATAAATATCAGCAACCCATAATCGTATCGCGCCTTCATTTTAGGAAAAAATCTTACGAATGACACCGCTGCAGCTGCATCACAAGGTCCTTCCATTAGTCAATTAATCCGCAAGCTATTTCAAGAAACATTTGAGTGGAGCAGGTTGAAGTTAAGTAGCGGGCCACATAGTATTTGTATTTATACTTACCCAGAAGGAAAACAAACAGCACCAAGAGTATGGGCTGGCCTGTCCTGCCAGGTAAATTTGCCAAATAATGAGCACCAAGACCTAGAGCACCAGCCAACATTGTGGCCAACCCCCTGTTCAAACCTCTTCCAAGCGTTGCTCCTGACAAATAAAGCAAAAAGTACGGAAACCATTAGTCTCAGAGCTTTTTTATTTGTTCTCTTTGTTAAATGATCTATAAATGAAGTAAGACGCCCCTGAAGTAGTAAACTTACCCACAGAGAATTCGAAGACTACCACCACAGTTAAAACAGCCCACATTGTCGACACCCCAAAACCGCCATAAAGAGGTTTGAAGTAGTAGAGCAATGATACCAAGCTGACAGCAAGACCCGCTTTTAGAGAATGGATAATCCTCCTGGGATCGTCCTGCCCAAGTTTCTTCGTCTTCCTGGCAACCTCTACCACCTTGTCGCTCAACTTCACAATCAAGCCCTTTAGCCACCTCCACCCACGACCAATGAACCCTGCTCTTTCATGATCCACAGAGCTCATTTCCAGCCCAGATCTATGTCTCTGCAAGTGAGTGATGAAGAAAGTCTTTTTGTCCTTGAAAATACTATTGCGTGGGAGACATATATTGAGAGGAGTGGGGGGAAACAACGTGGTCTGGGTCCCTTGGAATAGGTGAATCTCGATGTTCGAGTAAGGATATAAGGGCCCGAGGGTTCAAAAAATAACGGAGGGGGAACACGTTTTGCCTTCTTTTACCGCATATGTGAGGCGGTGAACGAAGGGTCACTGTATTGGCGTGTAAGGGTGTCGCTTTCACCAACTCGCTGCTACCGTATTACAGCAAAGATTCGAGTTGGTATTCAATTTAAATTCACAGATGGGTCTAAGGACCTAAAAGCCTTGGATCCCTTTTTTGGTGCCGTAATATTTTATCGTATATTAAATTGTAGGCTTGTAGCAATATTAGCTGTACACCGCTACCTCTGGAGCTTCAGAAATAGCGCGTACAGTGTCTGTAAAATCAACCTGGTAAAAACGCGGTTTGTAAAGGAAGCTTCCAGGCTTGTAGGAAGGGTGAAATAAAGGTTATTGGGTTTTTGGAGCCACGTGTTAGTTGATATGAGCTTTGATGCAAATCTGTCGGTTAAGACTTTGTGTACGTTTTCTATTTTCTAAATGTTTATTTGCATTTTTTTTCTCTCCCAATATATATTTTTCTTATACACGTTTAACATAATTAGCCAATAGGAAATATATTTGAATATCATCGCTGGTACACATGAGTTTTGACTCATTTAAAGTTTTTCTTTTTTCTAATAAAAAAATCATGGATCTAGACTTCCCACCAAATTATCATCCACATGGGAACTTTTAAAATGGTCGGATCCAAGGACATTTTTTTCCATACCTATCGAAAAAACACAATGAAGACAATTTTTTTTCCATACCTATAAAATAAAACACCATCAATTATATATAGATATATATATCCACGTGTGAACTTTTAAAATGGTCGGGTCACAGGTTGGAATGACATTTTTTTCCATACCTATCGAAAGGACACCATCAATTATGTGATATATATATATATATATATATATATATATATATATATATATATATATATATATATATATATATAATTTTTTATTTTATTATTTTTGAAATGATCTTATCTTTTATATCCATATATCTTGATTTTATTCCTCTATAGCTTATTTAATGGTTTAATTCTTATTATATGCATTTCAATGGTCTAAATATTTTGTTCAATAAATACTACTTGGTATCTTAATATTTTTCTTTTTAAAAAATAAGTTAATATTTTTAAAATATTTTATCAAAAAATTATTTCCAAACCTATAATAATTTATAAGAAATCAAATCCAAAATTATCTTTGGAGAAAACATTTTTCAATTCAAGTATTAAATTTTGAAGTCTTTTAAAAAAAATAATTTTTAAATTTTTAAATTTATATTATAATTGTTTTCATAAGTATTTATACTATATGATAAAAGTCAGAATTCACTGTTGTTGTGAGTTTTTCAACCTTAATTTTTTATTTTTTTTAACATATTTACGGAATTCTCATTCACTTTCTCTATAAAGGTCTTGTCATACAATGGCAAAATCATAAATAATATAAAATTTAAGGTTAATGCTGGACATGATGCATGCCGACTAGATTCGACACATTGAAATGACATGACTCTAATTCACTCATTTATCATCTTTTATTTTGGTCTTCCCTGTTTTGCTTTTACCATTATATTTTTGGAAATTTTCATAAATAGTAGTTTGGTTCCACATGCAAGATACATGGAATGTTAGTTTATAATGTTAATATTATATTATTTTTTATTTATTTAGTTCATAATGTTAATATTATATAATTTGTTTTATTTATTTAATAAAAAATATGATAAAATAATTTAGTAGAAGATAAAATAAAAATTTTAAACTTTTAAGTATTTATATTTAAAAACATATTGTAATATCATGACAATTTTATGCATAGATTTATTATCTAATAAAAAATCTAGATATCAAATAAAAAATAGTTAATTACTTTTTATTAAATTAATTAAGTATAACTAACATAATTATATCTAATTCATTTTTTTTGTTATTTAATAAATAGTAATCGTTGTTATTTATTGAAGTTTGTACTAGTGAGTATAGCCAAATTAAATAAGATTTCTTACACATGTTATATATACTACATATAAAAGTACAAAGTATTTTAACACTTTTTTTTTCCAAAAATAGTCATATCATTTCTATTATATGTGTTTATATCTCATTATTATTATATTTAATTGATTGAGATAATGTTTTTTTTATTCTTAATTTATTGAATAAAAAATAAATTTAGATACAAATTAGATTAATACAAAAAAAAAATTCTTTGGAATCCAAATTACATCTTTTTAAAAATCAAATTACATTTTTTTTTCAGTTATACAAGCTTATATCCTAATATTCTTATATTATTATATGTGACTAGATGATTAATTTTTTTTTAAAATTTAAACACATAAAACAAAAAATAATAATAATACTTTTGTGGACCTCATTTCGTTCTATGCATTCCCACTCGATGACGTGACTTACTTTTTATTTATTTGATGAAAAATATGATTTTTAGAAAAGACTTGAAGTCGCCACTTATTTTTGTTTTATTTTTAAAGAAAAAACAAAATAAGAAATAAAACCCTAAATGTGACTCCTTATTTGGAAAAGACAGTCTGTAAAAAACCAAATCTAGATTTGGGGGTTAGGTTACTTATTGGGAAAGTACAGTAAAGACCGTATCACCTCTCTAAACCCCTAAAAATGAGTTTTTATTAAATAAGGTAAAACAAGTATGACAATTAATTAGGAGATTAATGGATACTAAAATGATCATAGATCAAAAGCAAGTCATGATAATGAATAAATAAACAAAGTGAGAGTGAGAGCATTCCGTTGCAATAGGTAATAAAGCGCTATCATGAAACAAAATTAGTATACAATGATAAGTGTAAAATATCTCACACAAAACCAATCAAAATCAAACAATATCAATCATGTAATTCACTTGAATTATTTTTTAAAAAAACGTTATGAATGTTGGACCCCCACCAAAGCCCAATTGATTTTGCATGAATTAATCCCACAAATTCCATTGTTTTGGAATTATGAAAATCATATTCATACTTATTTAAAATCAAGAGAAACAAAAGATTATTTGAAAATCAAATAAAATTTATGAAAGTACTTACCTAAAGGGAAAGGTAGCAATTTTATTAAAAACGAGATTTTTTTGACCTAAAACTCTAATAAATGATGAAAAGTTGTAGAATTAAAAAAAACATATATTTGAAAATTGAAGTGGAATTAAAAATATTTGAAAGAAAACTAGAATTTTGAAATTTATTTGAAAATTGAAGTCTCAAAATTTAATTTAAAGATTAGAATTTTGAAAAAAAATTGTTTGAAAATGGGAGTTCTGAAAATTAAATTTGAAAATTTGAATTTTGAAAAAACTATTTGAAAATAAGAGTTTTGAAAATTAAATTTGAGAATAGGAATTTTGGAAAATTATTTGAAAATGGAAGTTTTGAAAATTAAATTTGAGAATAGGAATTTTGGAAAATTATTTGAAAATGGAAATTTTGAAAATTGGAATCTTGGAGAATTATTTGAGAATGTGGTTTCTTAAGAATTAAATTTGAAAATTGAAATTTTGGAAAATTATTTGACAATGAAAGTTTTGAAAATTAAATTTGAAAATTGGAATTTTGGAAAATCATTTGAAAATGGAAGTTTTGAAAATTGGAATTTTGAGGAATTGTTTGAGAATTGGATTCCTTAAAAATTAAATTTCAAAATTGGAATTTTGGAAAATTATTTGAGAATGAAAGTTTTGAAAATTGGAATTTTGAAGAATTGTTTGAGAATCAGATTTCTTAAAAATTAAATTTGAAAATTGGAATTTTGAAAATTAAATTTGAAAATTGGAGTTTTGAAAATTCTTTGAAAATTGGAGTTGTGAAAATTATTCGAAAATTGAAGTTTGAAAAATTATTCGAAAATTAGAGTTTTGAAAATTAAATTTTGGCATTAAAAATATGAAAAAATGATGAGGTATTACCTTTTCTGGGAGCGGGTGATGGTCGTGTGGGCTATGCAGGATGATGGTGGCTATGAACTGGAGATTGTGGCTCTGGGTACATCGGGGTCATCTTGGGCAGTGATGATGGGTATGGTGGGTTAGAAAAATGAGATCACTAGAATATGATCCATGGAAGTAAGGACAGTAACAAGATGTCCAGGTGACACAGTAAAGTTGAAATAGAATTATGATGCTCTTAAGCCAAACTCACAAGAAAAGAAATGAACCAGCAAATAATAAGCTCACAAGCAATCTGAAAATTAACATAAACAACTTCATATCTTCTAACATCCATACCCAACCAAATAATCCACAGATATAGCAAGTGAAGAGGGAAAACATATGACAATGAAGAAGAACAGGGGATTCATGACAGTCATACCTAAGAGTGCTCCCATTCAACAAGGTCAACCTAGCTTCAAGTGACTATGTGTAGGAAGAGTGTAAATAATTTTTATTTTTATTTTATTTTTGGGAAGATTGTACTAGTGGAGTCCCATTCCTTTTATAAGTATAATCCTCTTCCACTTTGAGTCATGCTCTAATTACAAGTAGAGTCCCATTGGGACTTTTTTAGTGGCCTATAAAAGTAGGTCACCCCTCACTCTCTATATATGAATAACAATTTTTTTAGAGATTTTTTTCAAAGAGTCTTTTCATACATCTATTTGGAGGAATTTTTTTAAAACTCGAATTGTACACATCTTGCTTACAGAGTGCACCCAAGGCGAGATCTGGTTGTTGAATCTTGGAGGTAGACCACTAGTACCCTAGTGTAACGAGTTTATCTTCGAGGAGGGTGGATCTATTTCAAGGACAATGTTTGTCATGCCTCAACCAATAAGTTTTTCTTCTTATTAATTATGTTCTTTGTTTGTGTCTTTTGGGCTAGTCATTTGTTTCCATACCTTTAAAACCAACAACTGTGTTCCATTCCAAAAAAAAAAAAAAAAAAAACCAAGCTACTAATGGACATGACACCTTCCTCTAGGTTTGAAAACCTCCAGAAGTCCAAGATCTCTGAACAAAACTGGCGAGCTCTTCCTTTGTTTCTTCTTTTAAACCCGAAATCCACTCAACTCCAGCCTTCAGTTTTTGTTCATTTCTCGCTCATACGATGCTCCCTCTCTTAGTCCAACTCCTTTAGACTACTTCGTAGCTCCCCTTGCTCTGCTCCAATCTTTTCTCTCAAGCTCCCCAAAAACAAAGCACCCACTCTCCAGATTTTTATCCAAAAAAAAATTCCCAATCTAGCTTGGTTTTTTTCTAAGATAGCTCACTCTTTTCCTCCTCGTCTCAAACTACCTCATAGTTGGTCTCTCTAAAAACTTCCCCTCAAAACCTCCTTCATTTTTCAACCCTCTCTGTTTTTCTCCAAGATATCTCTTCTACATACCTGCTCCTCATTTTTTTTTCTTTTTTTTTTTTCCCCATTTTTCTCTTCTTCTCATACTACTTCATAGCTGGTCTCTCTGAACACTTCCCCTCCCAACTACCACCATGGCAAGTCATGTCTTTGCCACACGCCCATGCAGCTTGCTCCTGGCAAAAAGAGGTCCCCCACTCCTCCAAATGGTGACATAAGAAAACCAGATAATCCCGAACCAAAGAGGGGTCTACAACTTCCTTTTAAAAAATTGTTATAATTTAATTTAAAAATAACATTTCACCATGATATCGTTTTTCTTCTCTAAAAAAGTGATAATATTTTTTTGTTTCATTTTAAACATTATTTTCTTTGACTTATTAAAAATAAAAAAAATAAAAATATTTATTGTTGTGATTTTTTTTTGAACCCAAATTTAAAGCACAATTTATTTTTTAAAATCCAAATTAAAAAAAAAACATTTATTCAATTCTATAATATTATTAAATAAAAAATTAGTTTACATAATATTTCTCCTTTTAAAATGAAAATTTAAATATTATTGTTGAATTTTTTTTTTTCATTTTTCTCTCCAAAAATTTTTATAATAATAATAATTTATGTTTTGAGTTTTTATTGTGTAAAAACCTTCTTAAAAATAAATTATATGAATTTTGGATTCTAATTACCTTGATAAATGTTAATGGTCATTATTTACTTATTTTATATTTCTTGTGTTTTTATTTTCCTTCTTATAATTCCTTTTAATTTTTTAAGTTTATTAATTAAAAATTATTTTTAAGTATCATCGATCATTTATAAATTTAAAAACTATTATGACCTTTTAACTTCTATTTCAATTGTGAAAAGACAATAAATATTAACAAATTAAAACGTTAGAATCAATCCTTTTATCTCATTTATTTACCTCTTAAATATGTTTATTCTATTAATTTTTAATATGCTTTCATGTCTCTTTTTATCTATTACTCTTATTTTCTGCTCCTCTTACTAAATTTTAATTTTTTATGTGCTTCTATGTCTTCTCTTATCTATCTACTCTGATCTATTACTCTTGTTTTATGCTCATCTCATTATATTCTAATGTGCTTCTGCATCTCCCATTATCTATTATTCTTATTTATTTCATACCAACAAGTTACTAGAAAATTTTCAAAAACTAGGTGTCAAATCCCATTTTTCATTTCTTCATATCAGGTGGACAATTTTCTACGTGTATTCTACTCTTTTTTTTTTTTTGTTTTCTTCTTCTTCTACTTTGTTCTATAAGACGTTATCATCACGAATAGTCTCTATAAAAGAAATAAAAAGATTTTTTTTCTTCTTTCTCATGTAAAAGGTATGTCATAAACTTATATTATGATTTTCTATTTTATTTATGTGTTAAAATTATACTTTGATTTTCTATTTCGTTTATCTTATTTGAATGCATAAATATGTACAAAATATTATTTAGAAAATATGTTTTTCTTTCTAGTCATAAATCATGAAAAGGAAAAGTCATAATCAGAAGTTATGAAAAATATTTGCAATCCTTATAACTACAAGTTATGGGAAAAATTACAAAATTACAAATATATAGTCAAAAGTTATGTGTATGATTCTTAATTATTTTTAATTATATGATATAAATGGAAGTTATGCAAAACAACATTATATAGTTGGAAATTATATAATGAATAGTCCATAGTTTGAAACTATTTACAAATTTGCACAATGAATAGTTTAAAGTCTGAAGCTATACACAAATTTGCATAAAGAATTGTTCATAGCCTAAAGTTATGTGCAAATTTGCACATTTTTTGTTTTGTGAAAATAATTATAGCCCGAAGCTATGAAAAATATTAGATTTTAATTTAGGGAGAATTGTGTTTTAGGCCCATTTGAGCCCAAAAATTAACATTTGGTCCATATATCATGCATATTTAAGCCCAAAACCCAGACAAAGTATGAAAATTAAGATGAAGGACATTGTCTTTCATTAATCCCTAAAATACCCTTAACTCTTACATAGGCATAAGTGAGTGTGAATTTCAAATTTTTTGTGTTTTTTTTTCCTTTTTTTATTCCCTATTAAGTATTACTCATTTCTAACTTTTTTTTTTCTTTTTCTTCCAATCTATATTTCAATTTTATGTCAAATAAAAAGCAATAATGTTTTTTTGTTTTTCATTTTTAAAGATATTAAATCTTTTTGCTCTTATTATAAGCAATGATAAAAATTTTGGGATTTTTCATCCAAATATTTTTTATCTTTTTGTATTTATCTTTTAGTTTAATTTTCATTTTTAATTTTAAATTTATATTACCCTTTCATTTATATTTTTCTCTTTTTTTTTTAATTATTTTTTATATTTTCTACATTAACCATATTTAAAAAATTTAAAAATTTAAAAATTGACTATCACTTCACTTTATTATATATATATATATATATATATATATATATATATATATATATATATATATATATATATATATATATATCCTTTTAGCTTTTTAATTTTTAATGTTTTTATTTTACAATTTTTAAAAAGATAAATTTATTGAAAAAAATAACTAAGATATGAAGTTCTAATATTATATTAATAATTTTTCTTATCTAGATAGACTAATGCAAAGTATTTTGACTCACAACTAGAAAATTGTTAATACAATTTTTTAGCTAAACTTTAGAAATTAAATTTCAAATAAAATATATTATATAAAATTTTATCTAAAAATTATTGAAAGTGACATTTAATTTTTTTTATTGACTTTCAAACTTATCTAATTTTTTACTTGAAAGGTAATAGAACATGTTTACAAAAAAAAAAAAAATTAGTTTTTCATTTTTAAATAAATGAGTATAAATGTATTAAAAGAATTAAAGATAATCTTAGTAAAAAATTTGATAAATATAATTATAATTTTGGGCTAATTAGCAGTGACTTTAACTTATAGGTAATATCCTAAATTGATTATATATTCCATATGGATTAGGTCACTATTAGTAGAAGTCTATAGTAATAGGTATTCTTAATAGAGATACCATGATATCTACTGATCTTCTCTGTTGTTCAAAATACTAAGCTTTTTATGTAGCAACTCTAGTAATGAAAAATCAGAGAAATAGTCACTACAACTTTTGTAGTACTCCGGGTATCGTACTTAGGGACTGACTTATGAAAATTGTCAATACTAAGATAAATGAATTGCTTTTGTTTGAATCCTAAAGTGAAAAAGAATGTATGAAGTAACTTTAATGAAGTGAAACTAAGTAAAAGAAACTAAATTAATAAAAAAAAATGGATATTGATTTTTAATTCAATTGATTCAAGTCCGGGGCTTTCCATAATCTAACTTAAGGTATAGAAATAGAGAGAACAAGAGTTTCTTAAGTAAAGTGATCTTAGGGTTTTAGGGTCTTTGGCCGTTCGCGATCAACTTGAGTTCTATAACTCAAACTACATCCAAAACCTAATTTTTCTTTTTTCTTTTTTTTAAAACATATTCCTAAAACCATCAAATGAATCAGATTGATTACTGGTTTAAGGTTTGGCTTCTAAGCCTTCCTACTCCTTATAGCTTTGTTTTGGGGCAAATAACGATAGGGAAGACCGGGATAACTAATGATCAAGAGTTACCAAGAATCACTAGTATTAGGTAATAACCTACCGTATCATTCCCTAAACTAACTCACAAGGATAGGATAAAATAATTGATAAATTGTAATTCAACTAATAATTAATCTCATTGTTATAATGATTTACCCATTGTCCCTATAGGTTTCCTAACCCTTCAGTTTTCACGCTTCAAGCCCCAAGTTGACTTTTTAGCCTCTCATGGGGGTGACGTCACATGCACAATCCATAATATGATAAAAATCCATAATTTGAATAAAAAGAAACTAAAAACAATATATTCAATAAAGAAGAAAAGAAAACAAACCAAAGTTCTCGTATTCTTTCCCACAAAGTTATCAAACTCCTAGAAAATGATCCAAGATCTAAACCCTAGAACTAAGAAAGTTTATATAATATCATCAATCACCTAACATGTGGTACACTCTCATTGGCCACTTATTACAACAAATTACCTAAAAATGACTAAAAAAAATAATAAAATAGTGATTTCTAGTTGTGTGGGACCCACTTAGGGTGGATAAAGTGCCCTATATGTAATTCCCGAGGTAGAAGAGGTGATAAATCAAAGTGGCAATGAGTGAATTCAAAATTGGGGTAATTTCAAATTGGATTTCAAATTCATAAGTTGAATTTCGAAATCATTTCGAAATGACCTTTCAACTTTGCGTAGTTGTCTTCAAATAGCCATAACTTCTTCATTTAAGCTCCGATTTGCACACCGTTTAAAGCGTTAGATTTTTTATTTCTAGAGCTTTGAAATGATAGTATACCTAAAATGGACTTCAGTAAGTATTCCAAATTTGTCCTCAAAGTTAGAGTACATGTTGTCTTTAGATTTTGAGTTCTAAATTTCCATGCAACTTGATGAATCTTGCTTTATGCCTCATTTCCTATGTTTTCTTGTCTTTTTTCTTACTCCATAATGGTTGTTTCTCATCTCCCAAACTCGTGATATCCTCATCTTGCCTTTCCTCATAGTCTATGAGTCTTGACTCGCTTATTTTCTCATTTAACACTTTTTAGACTTTCAAAATCTAAAATGATTCAACTTGCACCCTTTTTTTTTCCCCTTGAACCTGAGATAAATCTCCAAAAATACAAGTTAAACTCAAGGCTAGCGCCTTAGCATCGATTTAGGTCAAGTTGGGTGATTTGAGTGTCCTTGGTGCACAAATCATATTGAATATGTATCATTAGAGCACATATTTTGGCTCCAACCAATATCCCATAGGATTGAGATAATGTGTCATCTTGGGTGATCCTAAGAATGTATATTAAGTAAACTAGCTATGACCACACTAGTTGTTTAAGTGGAACTTGACATAAGTTTTGGTAAGCTAAGATATGTTAATTAACCATACTATAGGAGGATCTGGAGCTCACGGATGGTAGAGGTAATCTTAAGAGATTGATAGTTTTCATTTTATTAGATTATGGACACTAGTTCATGAGAAGATTATATACAATGGATGGTAGGTCATAGACCTAAGCACTTAGTATCTAGTGATAATATGTATAGGGTACTTGAGTTTAGTTGACTCTTTGTAGTAGGAAGTTGAGTTAACTTCAAAATTGGATTTTAAAGGAGCTAGTACTATCCTATAGGTCCAAGTGATCCTAGTTTGAGCTCATATACCTTGTTGGCATAGTTAATGAGGGTTAGATTGGCTCTTGGTTTACTTATGTGCATTAGAGCATTTTGATAATTTCGTAAGATTGCCCATGAATTAGTGGACAACATTTTAAAATTGGACTAATTGATTAATTAGAGCCCTATTGGGTTAATTAATCAATTACGACTTTTTCTAGGCTAGATAGTGGAAATTTCCACTATCTCTATGCCAAAACTCAAGGATGAGTCATCGAGTGGAAGATCTCTAGGTCTTTGAGGTTGTCTTCAACATTTGGAATTTAAGGTTTGAGATTTCTTTTAGTTTTAAAGATCATTTTTATAAAATAAAAAAAAATTGTTATTATTTTTATTTCATAGATTTAAGATGTCAATAGTATGATGAGTTTCTCAATACTTTCTATCTCTTTTTGAGGATACACCTTGGAAATGACGATATACCTTCTAAATTTAGTTCCTACTAAATCAATGCTTAAGACTTCTATGGAAAAGTGTATTCATAAACCTAGCTCACAACATGTGAGTGGTTAAGGGTGCCTATTTTCAAACCTTTGTCAAATACTTCATTTTTACAAATAAAAGGTTTACAAGCATTAAACTATGCTCTCTCTATATATATATATATATGACTACTCTAAATATATATATGTATATCTGATGCATAAAAAATTTGATGTCTTAGATTAATTTAGGAAATCAAGCCATAAATAGAGAAATAATTAGGTAAATATATTAAGAGACTTTGATCAAATTGAACTAATGAAAATATGCTTAGGCAGTTCAATTATTTTCTTAAGTAGTATGAGATTATATCCTAGTTGAGTGCTCCCGAAACTCCACAACAACATGAAATGGTTGAAAGAAGAAATCAAACTATAATCAACATAGTAACTTGTATGATGAGTTTCTCAACTCTTTTTGTCTCTATCTGTGGATATACTTTGGAAACAACAATTTGCCTTTCAAATTTAGTTCCTTCTAAATCAATGGCCAAGACTTCCATGGAAAAGTTAATAGGTCATAAACTTTATTAGTTCACAACATGTGTGCATTTAAGGTTGCCTATGTTCAAAACTTTGTGAAATACTTTATTTTACAAAGAAAAGGTAAGAAAAGGTCTACAAGCGTTAAAATGTGTTTGGATTTTTTTTTAAACAATGCCTATTATATTTTTTCCTTAATACTTTTTTGGTAATTAATTTCTCTTTTTCCTTTTTATTTTGGATGATCCATACAAAGTAATCTAAGCTATATTGGCGCCAACCTTGCATGTCTTGCACGCATGGGCATCTTGAGAAATGTTTGTTTAGTCTATCTTCAATTTTCATGTTAAAAGAAAACATAAATCAACAACTTTCCATTTTTATTTTCCAAAAAACATTAATTTAGAAAAGACAAAAAGTAAAACACTAATTTCATATTTTCATAATTTTCTCTAAAAAATGAAAAAAAAAAATATAGTAATGCTAAATATTAAAATAGTAGATATAGAAAATAGCAATGCTAATAGTTTTTGCTATTTGAGATTGAAAATGTTAAAATAGTAGTTATAAATTTTAGTGTAATACTCCAATACAAAATGCTAAATTATTAAGACATAATTACCCATTTTTATTTAACTATTGCTGCCATAATATATACCAGTGGCGAATGTGGCAGTGGAGCTTGGAGCTTGCTATGGACAGCAAAAGTGAACAAAAAGAGAGAGAGAGAGAGAGAGAGAGAGAGAGATGCTCGTTGTATGATTTTGGCAGCAGTATTAACTAACCCACGTGTGTTGAAGTGGAGAATCAAAACTGGCAGCTTGGTATTGTTTACTAATAAATTAGAAATTGACATGTAGTCAAACCTCGTGACCTTAGCTATTGTGATGCTCGGTTCACCTGATGGTACGCGTAGTTCAAGGATTACAGTACAATAATGTTGTTAATTCTTCAAGCAGGACGGCCTAGGAACATAAGTACAAGTGTGAAAGGGTCTGGAGTCCAAATTTATAACTTGTCTGCTTCTTATTAAATTATTCTGCTATCTTCTGCTCTTCTCGTTGTCCAATTCATTTTTTGTTTTTTGCAAGTCGTTCTTGTTGAAACTGAAGTCGAACCACGCAGTTTCGTACTTTTAAGCCTGTAAATAATTGAATTATTCTGCTTCCATCCACCAACCATACACCCAGATTGATGGATATTTTACCGTCTGGATGGGTCAATAGTGTTGTTTCCACGTCAACGCATCTAAGGTCATGTAATGTGAATTTTTTGGAAAGTCCCCAAGCCCTCCTAGATATTGCAAAAAGTTTCCATTTTGAGAAAGAGGCTCCAGTAAGCCAATTTCTATTTTGTGAAGGCTTGGTAATTAAGTTTAATGCATCCGGTCAATATATTAGATGTACAAGATTTGATTTTGATTCCTTAGGATATTTTTAATCACTTTTAAGGTAGAGAATCAAGGTAAATGAAAATTTTTGTATGGTAGGAAATCTAGAATAACCCTTGACCAGTAATCGACAAAGAATTGAATCTTCTTAAGTTTAACTAATAAAGTACCTTTTGTTTTCTTTAAAACTAAGAAACCCCATGCCTAATCAATTTTAATATAATTTGTTTGACTATGTTTAATATTTTATTTCCCGAAGTGAATAATTACATCTTGGCTAAAATAAAATCAAATATTCTTTTCGATCTTTATGCCATCATTTGCCTTATTTGGAAGCATCCCTTAGTGAAATTAGAAAACTACGGGGAAAGTATGATTTTCCATAAATGGTGTACAATGCCTCCATATCAATTTTTTTTTTGGTCATGTTAGCTCTCATTGGACTTTCTTCTTCCAACTTGATGTTACTTCAAGTAACTTGCAGGACTTTTTATTCTTTTTTAGGCTAAGACAATTAGCATTAATATATTACTTTCTCACAGTTAGATCAATTTAGGTGTATTAAGATGATTCTTTTTTCCCTTTTCTTCTTCCTTAATGTTTCCTTTTTTAGAGTCTTAGAATTGTTTTTCTTTTGAAGGCAAACAAATTTCCTAAATTTTTTAGCAAACATTACAACTTCAACACTAGTTAAAATAGATTCTTTCTAAGAGATTTAACATCTTGACTCTCATTTGCGTAGTTATTTTATTCTATATATCTTATAAAGAGATCTCAAAATTTTAATTTGCTAACTACCTTGGAGTCAAATATTTTTTCACCAAGAGTATAACTTGAATTCAATATATCACAAGGTTCTAAATGAAAATCAAACTTATTCTCTTTCATCCTAATACTTTCAAAGCAAGAAATTAATATCTAAATTTTAGATAACTTCACATTAGAAGTGCACTCATGTGTAACAACCGAGATATCACAACACTTCTTTAGTATATTTACATATTGTTACCCTACAAAATTAATTAGGAGTCACACCACTAAAAGTGCAATAAAGGGCCTTGGATGGGATTCAATGTCTTCATTATCACATTTGTCCCATTTTTTCTATGTTTGGTTTCACTAGTGGACTACCATTCTTATCCATACTTATGAGAGTTTTACCCCAATTCTACTTAATTCCAAACTTCCACGTGCGTTCACCTTGCATTTCAAGGAAAAAATTTATTTCAAATTTGTCATTGAGAGCTGTTATTTTTCATCAAAGAATGATGGACAATTAATTGATGATCCCATTCTCAAAGGTTCCATGAGTCAATAATTGAAAGCAAGTGAAAATATTAATTGTTACAATTTTTAACCTTACTTTGATACCAATTGAAGATGTGATATTCATGGTTCAAGGGAACTACTTAAATGGAAAAAGTGTAGAGAATTAGGTAGTCCAAAAATTCAATTTTATTGATTATTATCAACATTATCTTGTCTAATTAATTTGTTTGTGATTAGAAATATAGAAAATCAATAATAATACTAGTACATAAAATTTACATGGAAACCATATTAAAAAAAAACCTTCATAGGTGTAAAACCATGCATGTAGTAGATTGTAGAATAAATTAATCCATTAATTATGAAAATATATATATATAATTTTACTTGATCTAGAGACTTAGTATCTTCTCCCAAGGGACTTATTCAATTCAACACCTATACTTCTTTTTCATGTTTGTTTCATGTTTCAGATGCAAATCTTTCGTTGTATTCTTTAATAGATTACCTTAAGCCTATGCTGAAGTCAACATATTAATGTATCAACATATGCTGATCACCAAATATTGGCATGAGATACGTTTTCCAACGACGTCTCAAATTCCTTGATAAACCCACACATTTGCATCTGATAAGATATCTCATCCGGAGATTCGCTTGATAATTTAGATTAGAGGTGCGTTAAAAAATTACTCTCTACCCGATTCCAATCGATGGAGCATATGCATTTGACATATAATAAAGCAAGTCCAGCAGCAGATCGATGGCCGGAGTGGAAGCTCTACTACGTACAGCCATGCACCTTGAACATATTCACGTGCCAAGTCTCGGCATCAGAACCAGTACTGTCGGTCCAAAAATATGTATTTGCGAATTAGGTTTTAATATTTGGATGGCTTTAAATCATTCAGTCTAATATGTGGTGCGCCTGATGCTTACAATATATAACAGTTATTAGGTTCTTCCTGCTGGACCTTTTGTCAATGCATGATAAAAAATTTCAATTCCGTACAACCTCACGACCACTACAGCGATATATGACCATCGAAAATCGAATGCACTATTTTTAGCACTAAAATATCATCTGGTCTAAAGATTAATTAAATGGGTACTGCTTCGACATGTGTGACACAAGCTAATTAACAATTACATTCCTGCGCGTTGCTGACCTGTAATGGAAGTGAAAGAATATTCATAATGACAAGAAAATTAACAGTATAGAAAGAATCAAAATGAAAAATTAATTATAATATTAGCCAGACTCTTGTGCTATGTTTGGTATATGGAAAAAAGAATGAAAATGAATATTTTATTTTGATTTTTTTAAATTAAAATAATTTGATGATTTCAATTAAGGGGTATTCGGTATATGGGAATAGAGAGTGAGAATGAATGTTTTTTTCCTTTTCTCCCTTATTCACATGTTATGATAAATTTTATGAAAATAGAACTGAAATAAAAAATTATTCAAACGAAAATCAAATCCTATTTATAAGTGAGATTTTAATTAATGTTGGTAATATAAAATAATATAAAAATACTATTTTACCCTTAAGAATTTAAATGCTATTATATATATATATTTATAATTCTATAGCTTTGGATGTTAAATTATTCAAATTTTGATAAAAGAATAAATGGATATTTGCATATTTGCATATTTTAGGGTTGTGGATTTTATTGGATATAATGCTTACTAAAAATTAGAATGAAGTTTGAATTTTTATTTTCTCTTTTGGAAATAGGAAAAGTATTTGTTAGCTTTGAGAATATATATATATATATATATATATATATATATATATATATATATATATATATATATTATAGTTTCTTAGGTATGACAAATTATTCAATTTTGTTATAAAAAGAATAATTGAATATTTGTATATTAGGACTATATAGTTTTTTATGGCTACTTTTTTTATTTATTAAGTATATTTTATTTTTTTTAGTCTTATCATTTAGTAAAAAAAAAAAAAATCTCTAAAAATTTATTCTTTTAAAATATAAGGATATTATTGTTATTATTATTATTATTATTATTTTCATTTTCATTCTTATTGTTACTTTCATAAGTTCATCTAAACAGTATAAATGAAATCACAAATTCATTTCCATTCCATAACAAATAATAATGAAAATAAAATATTCACTCTTATTTTTCTTTGCCGTATACCAAACCACCCTTATTGTGTGATGCATGTTGGAATATAAGGTTGAAACAATTATTTGTTTTCATTTCAATTGTTTAAAATAGTTTTTATTTTATTTTATTTTTGATTAAAAATGGGTCTTTGAGAGTTTTTTTTAATTAAATAAGAAAATTTTGTTTAACTGTGGATTTAAAAACAATATTCCATTTTTTTTAAAAAAAAATTTATAGCATTGTATGATTATTGTTTTCTAAAATTAGTTTTTAAAACGAAAGATAATTATTTTTTGGGAATAAGTAAAAGTTGTTTTCATCGGTTTTTTTTTTTTAAAGGAAAATATAAAAAACAAGAAATTTTTTTAAGAATAATTAAGTCATGGGTAATTAATACCTTAATTTTTTAAATAAATGTTCTAATTTTTACGAATAATTTGGAATTAAAAAATTAATCAATTAATAATAACTTAAATAAAATTCTCAAAATACTTTGTCCTAATTGGGTAGTAAATATATGCATGTAATGAAAATCATGAATCATTTATATCTTGAAAAAAAAACTTTTATTTATTTTTAAATTGATTTAAAATAAAATAGTATTCACAATTATCAAGCTTAAATTATTGTTATTTATTTTGTTAAAAAAATTCATTTATGTTTTTTTGAGGATGTTAATAGTCAAAATTTTATAATATTTATTAAAATATATAATTTATGATTTTGTTATAACTTTACTATCCATATTTTATTAAAATCTATTTATTTTTTTAATTTATTCGTAATTATAAAATTATGTTTATTTTTAATAAAACTTGAATTAAATCAAATTTATATTATATAAATTGATTTTGCAATTTCTTCTCAAAAAATTAAAATTAAAAAAATTATTTTTAAAAATAATTTATTCAAACAAGTTTTTGGTTTTAATTTTTTCAAAAGTAATCTAAAAAAATAACTTGTATAAAGGGAATCAAAATACATTTTATTTTAAATGAATTGAAATCTCACTTATAATAACATTTCATTTCCATTGAAGTCATTTTTTATTTTATTTTTATTCTTAGATTATCTAAATATGAGAATGGAGAAGAAAAGAAATGAACTGTCAATTTTCAATCTTCATTCCCTCATGCTAACCAATAAAATAATGAGATGGAAATGAATTAACCTAATTTCCATTCAGCAGCTTATTAACTTAACTTTTTCGCCAATCTGATATAGAATATCACAAAATTAAATTTTTATAAATAAATTTTATTTATTTAAAAACTTGCAATAATTTTTAAATTTTGATTTGGTTTAAAATCATTTTTAGAAAAATGAAATATCAACAATGTTTCCATCATTTTGATGAGAAAACATAAAGCATATAATTTTTTAAACTGAAAAAAAAAAAGAATAAAAGAGGAAATGCTTGTTGTACTGATGATCACAAATCCATATTCTTTGCCCAAGTGGACTATATTTGTATTTTTGTGCTCTTTTGTTCGCTCAACGAATGTGTCATAATGAATAATGAAACATAACCATATGTTTGTTTTCTTCCCGCCCCTGCCCGCCGTCCATTGATTGCTAGAAAAATGCAATGATGTTATACAAGCAAAGTTCCAAAACGTATAAACCATTTATCGTTATATATTCTGGCAGGTTCCTTCATTTCGATTGGTGGAGAGTACTCTAACCTCCCTCATATTGATTAGACAGTCCAAAATAGTTTTGGTTTGAATATATTCTGTCGCAAAAATCGACTTTCATTAGAGGAATGTATTGGGAATAATATCTCTACAAAGCAACAAGGTCCTTCCTGCCTAATGATGGGACTCAAATCTTTGAGTAAGAATAAGAGTACAAACTTTTTTTAATATTACTTAGTCATGTAATGATCCTTTTTGTCCCGTGTAGATATTATCTTAATCCTTTTCATTTGCACAATTTGTTTCGTATAAATATTGCCTGTTTTAAATCTAAAAAGTTCTTACGACTTTAAAATTAGTTTATAAAGTTAAGCTTAAAAGGAGAGTTTATACGTAATATAATATCATGAACTTTTTCCTTTATCCAATATAAGATATCACAATCATCCATATAGACAAAATGTTTTCATTGTGTCTTGCAATCATAGAGCTAGATAAACATCTCTTGTTTACTTTGCTTTGAGCATATATTGTTCACTTTAAGCCCAAATATTTCGTCTAACTTCCAAACGGGTCTATAAGATTAAAAGAAATTTGTACATATATAAAGTGAAGAATTTTTTTCCTTATTTGTTGTAGGATATAGGTGATTGTAATATCTTATATCGAATGAAGGGAGAAGTTCATGACACTATATATGTATGGATTTCTTTTAACTTCGTAAATGTATTTTGAAGCTTTGATAGTTGTTGGATTTATAACAAATCATCTACATAAATAAAGTGATGGATATATTTCATAATTAGATTTCATATTTTCTTTTATGGGGATAGAAATGGAATGGGTTCGTTTACTAGAGTGGTAAGGTGAGAGTTACTAAACAGGTTTTTGTATCCTTCCGCGTCGGGAAATATGAAGATGAAGTTGTGTGATGTAGTTCCAATGCAAGTTGGACACTTGTTACTAGGCCGGCCATGGCAATTTGATCAACATGTTAAGCATGATGGTTTCACCAACAAATACTCATTTGTGCTTAATCAAAGAACAATCACTTTAGTCCCTTTGTCACCAAAGGGGGTCTATGAAGATCAAGTGAGGTTACAAAAAGAGAGTGGTCTAAAGAAGGAGAGTGAGAAAAAGAAAATGAGTGAAAATCAAAAAGAAAAAAAAAATAAGAGAGGCCAAAAAAAATGAGAGAGAAAACAAAAGGACAGATTTGGTCTGAGAGAAAAGCAGAGAGAAAAAAAATTTTCTATGCAAAAGCGAGTAAAATAAAAAGAGCAATGTTTTTAAATTAGCTAATGATTGTACTTTTGTACAAAGAGGTATATTTAAACTCTAACAAACTTGACACATCTTTGCCTAGTTTAGTTGTTTCTTTTTTGTAAGAGTTTGATAATGTCTTTCCCGAGGAAGTTCCACATGGTTTACCTCTTATTCGAATAATTGAACATTAAATCAATTTCATGCTTGGTGCTTCCATTCCAAACCGACTAACCTATGGAAGCAATCCTGAAGAGACAAAGGAGCTACAAAGGCAGGTTAATGAGTTGATGGAAAAGGGGAACGTAAAGGAAAGTATGAGTTTGTGTGTCGTGCCAATGATTTTGGTTCCTAAGAAGGATGGGATGTGGAGAATGTGCGTTGATTGCCAATCAATCAACAACACAACGGTAAAGTATCGCCATCCTATTCCTCGCTTAGGTGATATGTTAGATGAATTACATGGTGCTTGTGTATTTTCTAAGATTGGTTTAAAGAATGAGTATCATCAAATAAGAATGAAAGAGGGAGATGAATGGAAAACTACTTTTAAAATGAAATATGATTTATATAAGTGGTTAGTTATGCCATTTGGATTAACTAATGCATCGAGTACTTTTATGTGATTAATGAACCATGTCTTCCATGCTTTCATAAGCAGATTTGTTGTTGTTTATTTTGATGATATTTTCATTTATAACAAAAACTTTGATGATCATGTTGTGCACTTAAGTTTAGTTCTAAATATACTTAGAAAAGAGAAGTTATTTGCTAACTTAAAGAAGTGCACCTTTTGCACTAATAAGCTTGTGTTTCTTGGTTTTGTTGTGAGTGCATAAGGAATACAGGTTGATGAAAAGAAGATTCACGCAATTCAATACTGGCCAAGTCCTATGAATAGTGTATGTCATGTTCGTAGTTTTAATGGACTCGCTAGTTTTTATAGGAGGTTCATGAAAGACTTAGCAGCATCACCACATTGCTTACCGAAGTCATCAAGAAGAACGTTGGATTCAAATGGGAAGATGAATAAGAGAAGGCATTCCAATTGATCAAGGAAAAATTAACTCATGCTCCTTTACTTGATTTGCTTGATTTTACTAAAACATTTGAAATTGAATGTGATGCTTTAGGTACGGGTGTAAGCGCAGTTCTTATGCAAGGAGGAAAACCAATTGCATATTTCAGTGAGAAGTTAAGTGAGACAGCCTTAAACTACCCTACTTATGATAAAGAATTGTATGTGTTGGTTCAAGCATTGGAAACATGGCAACACTATATTTGGCCTAAGGAGTTTGTGACTCACATCAATCATGAGTCCTCAAAGCATTTAAAAGGCCAACACAAATTGAACAGAAGACATGCACGATGGGTGGAATTCATTGGGACATTTCCATAAGTCATCCGATACAAGCAAGTGACACCAAAGCAAAATACGTTGTAACTAGGCATTTAATTTGACTAGCTTGGAAAACGCCAAAATAATCGTTGGAGCATGAAGGTAAGCTTTCTTGGTGGGTAGATTCTGGGCCATTGACCATTTTAGTTATTTTTTTATGAATGATGGGATATGTGTATGATTCTAACTTCTTATGCAAGAATAATTTTGCAAATAGTGGGAGATATTATCATTATCTTAGAGAAATAAATTAAACTTAAAGATTCTCTTTATGTTCTGGATCTAAAAAGAATTTAATTTCAAATTTTAGCTTTTTAAAATTGAAATATTATTCAATATTTTTCCATAAACAAATTGTTATTCAGAAAAAATAATAATTTATTTATATGCTCAAGATAATTTATTGACAATCTATATCATCTAACTCCATTATCACTTTTGTTAAGTGATGAGAATAATCAAACACTTCTACAAAAATGAAAAATAATGATGCTTCTTTCATTAACGTTTTTAAAAAAGCATCGTTATTTAATTTATCATGAAAAAATCTGGATAACCCCACTCCCCACATCACAATCCCAAGTAACTCTCGATTTATTCATCTTCACTCTACAGACCACATTAACAAGTTGCATAGTGTTTCTACAGCCACAAACCATGAAAAGAAGCTGAAAAACTTTACGGAGAAAACCTTATATTAAAACTGGAGAAAGTGAGCGCACAAATAAAATGTCCTGCTCACCAGAAACCACATCCTCTAAATTTAGAAGCTAAACATGAAGTCACATTGTGTCAAAGAACTAACTGAGAAGTGAATTAGATACATGAAATGAGATTATGTTTATGTGAGGAACATGTTTCGATGTTCCACACCACTCTATATTAACAACCTATGTATCGAAGGTTGGTAGTTGCTAGCCATCTCCACATAAATTAATTGATTAAGGTTGTTTGTGTAGTCCCAACATCCTAACTGGGTGGACATTAGGCTTCTCCAAAATAACACTCTTAAACCTAAACACACGATATTGGGTTTGATGGTTAACTTTTCTCAAAAATAAGAAAATATAGTTAATGACTATAAAACAGAAGAAATTGTTTAAATTTCTTTTTATTTCTACTAGTTGATACTTTCAAGTTTCTTTTGTTAACTTTTTGCCATATTATACATGCAATATCTTAATGTGGGTGCTTTCTTGTTTGCTCTTGCTTAGATTCATTTAATGTGGTGAAATAAGAAAAAATGACTGGGTATAATTTGTATGAATCTATTGTATCTGTTAATCAAAGTTTTTCTTCATTATTACCTTTTCTTTTTAATAACATTGATTTTTTATTTTGTACTAACTAGGTTTTGTAGATAGGAGAAGTTGAGCAACATTTTCTTTTTTGTAATGACATGAATGAAAATTTTGTTCAATTTTTATTTTTTTTATCAACCTCTAAAATGCCTTTATGATGTTATATCATATTTGAAAATATATTACTCTTGAATATTTTTTTTTTTGTTTTTACTAATGAAGCACTATTTTATTACAAAGTGTCTCCACTCAAGCGATGAAAAACATTTTATCCTCAAGTGATAAGTTCTAACTATTTTTCTAATTCATTTTTCTTTTCAGAATTTTCTACATATGAAATCATATTGGCTCTAGTTATTTTTTCCCTTCAAATTTTTGTAAAAGTTATAGTTTCAATTGTGCCTATTAGTTATTGCATGTATAATTTAGAGGTTTTCTATTCTTCTTTTATTTGTTTATAGGTTGCAAAGGAAACCAGTTTGCCAAAAGAAGAGAAATCATTATGTTAAAGGAGATGATGCAAGAAACAATGAAGATTAGATCAATAAAGTTATTTCAAGGTTGAACTATATATATATATGTTTTTTTTTTTTGTAGAATATGGATCTTAAAAGTTGTTACACTAATATTTGTTCTTTTGTTGGAAGAATTAGAACTTGTTGAAATATTTTGATATAATTAACAAATTTTTATGTAATTATTGTATATAAGTAGTTACATTAATGGTTTGAACTTGGTTATTGTATATCAATATTTAAAGATATTTTTATTAGTAAAATTTAATTTAATTTTGGGGCCTTTTTTTTTATGTAGGAAATTATTATTTTAATAACAAGATATAAATATTATTTTTAATATGAAATGAATCAAAGTTGGCGCTTCTAAGCATGTGACCCAAAATTCTCTATTGTACCAAAATACTTAGCCTTTTTACGTAGTAACTCTGGTCAAGAAAAACTAGAGAAAGAGTCACTACGGCTTTTGTAGTATACCGGGTATCGTTCTCAAGGACTGGCTTATGAAAATTGTCAATACTAGAATAAATGAATTGTTTTTGTTTAAATCCTTAAGTGAAAAACAATATGTGAATAATGTGAAACTAAGTAAAAGAAATTAAATTAATAAGAGAAAATGAATATTGATTTTAAATTCAATTGATTCAAGTTTGGGGTTTTCCACAATCCAACCTAGGGTATAGAAATTAGAGAAAACAAGGGTATTTTAAGTAATATGATCTTAGGGTTTTTGGGATCCTTGGCCACTCGCGATCAAGTTGAGTTCTATAACTCAAAATTGTATCCGAAACCTAATTTTTCCTTTTTAAAACAGATTCCTAAAACCATCAAATGAATGAGATTGATTATCAATTTAAGATTTGACTTTTTAACTCTTCCTACTCCTTATAGTTTTGTTTAGAGACAAATAACGGTTGGTAAGACGAGGATAACAAATGATCAAGAATTACCAAGAATCACTAGTATCGAGTAATAACCTACCGTATCATTCCCTAAACGAACACACAAGGATAGGATAAAAATAATAATAAATTGTCACCCAACCAATAATTAATCTCATTGTTATAGTAATTTACCCATTGTCCCTATAGGTTTCCTAGCCCTTAGGTTTTCATGCTTCAAGCCCCAAGTTGGCTCTTAGCCTCTCATGGGGGTGATGTCACATTCACAATCCATAATAAGGTAAAAATCCATAATTTGAATCAAAAGAAACTAAAAACAATATATTCAATAAAGAAGAAAAAGAAAACAAACCAAAGTTCTCGTCTTCTTCCACCTTCAATGTCAAACTCTCCAGAAAAAATCCAAGATCCCTAAAACCTAGAATTAAGAGAGTTTATATAATATCCTCAATTACCTAACATGTGGCACACTCTCATTGGCCACTTATTACAAAATAATTTCCTAAAAATGATTGAAAAATAATAAAATGGTGATTTCTAGTCGTGTGGGGTCCACCTAGGGCGGATGGAGTGCTTTAAATGCAATTCCCGAGGTAGAGAAGGCAGAACATCAAAGTGGCAGTGGGTGAATTCGAAATTGGTGTCATTTCGAAGTGGATTTCGAATCCATAAGTTGAATTTCGAAATCATTTCGAAATGACCCTCCAGCTTGGTGCAGTTGTCTTCAAATGGCCATAACTTCTTCATTTCAGCTCCGATTTGCAAACCGTTTGAAGCGTTGGACTCTTGACTTCCCGAGCTTCGAAACAATATATAGTATATATATAATGGACTCCAGAAAGTGCTCCAAATTTGTCCTCAAAGTCAGAGTATATAATGCCATCAGATTTTTGAGTTCTAAATTTCCATGCAGCTTAATCTTGCTTTATGCCTCATTTCCCATGCTTTCTTGCCCTTTTTATTACTCCATAATGGTCATTTATCATCCTCCAACCTCATGATATCCTTGTTTTGCCTTTCCTTACATTCAATGAGTCTTGACTCACTTATTTCCTCATTTAGCCCTTTCTTGATCTTTCAAAATCTAAAGTCATTCAATTTGCACAATTTTCTTCCCTTGAACCTGAGATAAATCTCCAAAGTATAGATTAAACTCATGGCTAGGGCCTTAGCATTGATTTAGGTCAAGTTGGGTGATTTCAATGTCCTTTGGTGCACAAATCATATCGAATATGTGCCATTAGAGCACATATTTGGGCTCCAATCAGCATGTAAACATGTCATTGATAAAATATATTAAAGATGACGCTCTTATAAGTGATAAGATTGTCAATTTTGCAAAAATCATATCACTAAAAAATGTTTAAAGATGACACTTTTTATAACTGTTGTTAAAATTAATTAAAGATGACATTTTTTTAAGAATCATTGAAAGTATTTATTAATGATGACGCTTTTTAGAAGTGTCATTATTGTTTAACACATATAATGACAGGCTAGAGATGACACTTTAGAGGAGCTTCATCTTTTACCTTTCTTGTAGTGATATCCAACTAAAAAGAAAAGAATCTAACACTAATCAAAGTCATCTTTGGCATCCAAGCCTATCTCACATTAATCTAAACATGATCCAAAGATTAGTTATGCTTGGAACATTAGATACTTTGGTCCCATAACTCAATTATTTACAGCTATAGGATAGAGAGCCAAAGAGTGTTTGAAGTAATGTATACTAACATATAGAGACCTTTTAATATCTATATGAGGAGGGTATCGCCTTTACTAATGATTACTTTAGATTTGAATATTTTTACCTAATGCATAGGAAATCCAATGTCATGGATAAATTCATTGAATTTAAAGAAGAATCTAAAAAGCAATTAGGTAAACATATGAAAGCACTTCGATCTAATCAAGGTGGTGAGTATATGTCTAGTCATTTCAATTGTTTTCTTAGGGAGCATAGGATTATTTACCAATCAAGTGCACTTGGAACTTCACAACAAAATAGAGTAGCTGAAAGAAGAAATCAAACCTTAATGGATATGGTGAGATCTATGATGAGTTTCATATCACTTACTACATCCTTCTAAAGATATGCCTTGGAGACTACAACTTACCTTCTCAACCTAGTATCTTCCAAGTCGATACTTTTGGCTTCCATAGAGATACGGACAATCATAAACCCAGTTTGTGACATATGTACATATAAGAGTGTCAAGCACATGTGCTGAAATAGGTAGACAAGTTGGAAGCAAGGTTAGAGGTGTGTCATTAGTAGGTTGCCCAAAATGAACTAGGTTTCATTACTTTTATATTCAAGTTGACTAGAAGGTATTTGTTAGAACAAATGCAAGATTTCTAGAAGAAGATTATATTATTGGTAATAAGGAAAAATGTGATATAGACTAAAGGAAATTAAAATACACACCTAAAATAACACAAAAAACTATAGATCTAAAAGTTAAAACACTAGTCATTCCTAACATTTCTTGTATACAAGTGCCTTTATAGGGAATACTTTGATTACTCCATCCTTTATCCTTGAATAATTAAGGTACTCTAGATCTCAAGACTCTCTAAATCATAGCAAAAAATGCAAACAAGTATTTAAAAGTTTTAGATCTAGAATATTAGTTTATGACCTTATATCTAAATGTTCCCAAATTATGTCTAGTTGGTGAAGTGTCAAAGTCATCGTAGATCTAAAAAACCAGAGATCTTCCACTGTGATATCTCTTTCTCCTTGAATTTAAGCACTAGAGGGGTGAAATCTTCTCAAAGGGTTGGTGGCTAGAGTTCCCTTCTCTCTAGAGTGAATAAGAATGCAAGATTGAATCTCTCTCAAAGGATAGGCCTCCAATGGGTTTAAAGAACTTGAGCCCTTTTTGCACTTAGGTCACTTACATTAGCTCACTTAGGTCCTACACAATTGATTAAGTAGCCCTAGTGGGTTTTAATTGATTAATTAACCCTATTGGGTTTTAATTGATTAATTAGCCCTATTGGGGTTTAATTAATTAGTTAGCCTAGTTTAGAGAGACCATTCACAAGCTCCTATGCAACCTTGCATATTTTTCGAAATGCCCTTATGCACATATGTGAATAAAGAACTCAACTATTATAAACCATACCATCAAGGAATACAAGCTCGAATGGGGACTACTAGAACTCATAGCCAAATATTGGCTCCCTTAAGATCCAGTTCTAAAGTTGACTCAACATCCCACTATAAAGAAACTACACTCCAATATCCTATTTATGTCTATAATCCTTGAGTCTAAGGTCTTTTTATTGTGTGATCAATTGACATCTTTGGATACACATCCTTGGTAGGGAGCTCTGAGGCTAGAGTTAAAATCTATGATTCTAACAAAGTCTAAGAGTTTGTAGTGTTGTAAAGCCCTTAAAAGCAAGACATGATGTAACAAAGTTAGACTTGGGTTTCCACTTCTATATCTATCGTTTGAATTGATATTGATTTGAACATTCAAGCTCATATTACTTGCATTGTACATGGTTTAAGTGCATTAAAAGTTGTACAAAAGATGCAAGTCATGGATTACTTGCAATAAGTAGTTTACAATCGGGTCATGGGTTTGGGTGATCCAATAGAAACTATAAACCACTACTTCTTAATTAAAGGAATAACTTATCTTAGCTGTCAAGGTGGGGTTATCATGGTGAGTATACTAGTGTGTATACACATTGGACAAGATCTATAATTAGTCATGATGCAAGGCTATTAGATTTTCATGACTTCATCAAACTACTATATTACATGGACTCTCAACCTTGAGAGGATATTGAATATGTGCTAAAATCAATAAGAAGCTTTAACCTATGGAAGAGTGGTTTAGTGGTCTTTCTCGTTTAAAAAAAAATTAAGAAGTTTTTAATAAAGTTTTATGATAACATAATTTAAACTAGTGTAGTCGTTGACACTCTTAGCTCTTAAACCAAAAATACAAAAAAAAAAAAAAAAAAAAAACCTAACAATTATATGATGTGTTGCCTCCAAAGGGAACTTATGCTTAATCATGCTAAAAGTAGGCATTTTAGGGTGTGAGTGCAAGTTGCAAGCACACACACACACATATACATATATATAAGTTTTAGGAGGAGAAAGGAACCTAAAAATTAAAAAGAAAAGAAAATAGGCTCCTAACTAGGATAGTCATTGAAGTTCCTTCTCCTAAGCTCAACTCACTCATAGGGCCTTGAACCAGTGCTTACGACTTTTTGTTCAGACTAAGGGTTTACATCAAAGGGGGTTCTAGTTGACACGAGCATCAATTGCCTCAATGAAAGCTCTACTTGACCAAATTACTCATTTTTGGGACCTCGCAATTAGATGATTTAGACAGGTTTATGAGAGTTGGATTGGTTTTTGGTTCACTTATGTGCATTAAGGCATTTTGGTATATATGCAATGTTGTATAGGAGTTAGTAAAATCGTATTTCTAAACTAGACTAATTGATTAATTGGAGCTTTATTGGATTAATTAATTGTGAAACCAAGGTTTGGTTAATCTTGATTTTGATGATAACAAAATAAGGTTTAGAACTAATGATCATATTTCAAGTGTGATTAGGCAAGACGACTTCCAAAGTGGCAATCCAAAGACAAATCAAGCCAATGAGAAATCATGAAGAAGAAGACCACCTCAAAGAGAAGAGTTTTTCAAGACCAAAGCTTCTTAAGATCTCTTTGTAAGGTTGTTGGTGCACTAGGACTTTCATGCATTTCATTTTTTATTTATGCACCAAAATCATCCAAGAGTAATATTGTTTTAAATATCTTAAGAATTGGATGATTTCATGTTTTCAACTAAAACCTTGTGTTAAATGATTTTCAAACTTGTATTAAAAGGTTTTAAGTTGAAAAAGGTTGAGTGTTGAGCCAAAAAAATGGCTCAACCGGTTCAACCGATAGACCGGTTGTGCTCGCCCGGTCGAGGACCGGTTGAGGGAGGCCAAAAAGTTTCTCCCTTTCCCAGTGGCCTTCTCTTCCCGATCAAGGTTGAACCTCAACCGGTCGAGGTCCGGTTGAGGCCCAATGGTCACTTTTCCTAACGGCTAGTCAACTGGTCGATCCCTAGCTCGACTGGTCGAACCCCAACGGCTAGTTTGACTTTTTTCTTCTATAAAAAGGCTCCAATTTTCATTTTTTTCATAAGTTTAACCTTCCCAAATCATTCTTGATTATATTTGAGCCTTGGAAGAGTGTTTTTGAGTGCACCATTGTTTCATAACTTGCATATCTTTAGTGCATCATTCAATCCTAGTTTTTCTTGTATCTTTGAGCCTAAAGTTCTATTACTAGGATTTTTGTGAGATCATTATTTGTATATCTTTGTAAGGAATTTTCTCAAGTGAGGGGTATCACTTGAGAGGTTGTTCAAGAGTGGGATAACTCTTGAGAAGTGTAAAGGGTGCTTGGAGCCAAAAGTCCAAGAGGGTGAATTGGAACCATAATCCAATTGTAAAGAGATTGGAAGCTTGGTTGAAGCTTCAAGATAGTGGAACCCTCACTCGGTTAGGAGGTTGAGGAGAGTGGACGTAGGCAAGGAAGTGTCGAACCATTATAAACTCTCGTGTTTGCACTCTATCTTCCCTAACTCTTTTAAATTATATGCAATTGTCTTTATTTTGTTTATTATATACTTGCATATAATTGTCTCTTATTTTTGCATAGTTTAAATTTATGAAAAGAGACCATCACCCTATTTACCCCCCCCCCCCCCCCCCCCCCCCTCCTCCTCTAGGGTGATCACCATAGTTTGGATTAGCCTCAAATTCCTAACATTAATCAATTATGACCTTTTTTAGGCTAGATTAAGTGACCTAAGCCCAAGGTGGGCCCATCTCACTTAAGCCAATTAGAAGACTATAAATATCCCCTTAGAGGTTAGGGCTTCAATTTTGCCTTCTATTTCTTCAGCTCAAAGAAAGAACCTTAGCCTCCAACCCAGAAATTTTAACTATCTCTGGACCTAAACTCAATGAGGAGTCATCAGGTGGAAGATTGTTACATTTATGAGATCTTCTACAGTTTTAGAGCATTCTACATCAATAGGAATTGATTTGGGAACATCTAGATCACATATATAACACTAATCTCTAGATCTATGGTATTATTATTATTTTTTAATATCTTGTCTTTCATTGTGCTTAGATCTAAGATAGATTACTTTCTCCCTAATGATCCTAAACCTAAGAATGGAGCAATCTGAGGGTCCTTATAACTATTAACCATTATCTTCCATAAAACTTCTTTCTCTTTCTTTTTTTCCCTCCCTTTAAAAAAGTGTGTAGCCATTTTATACAAGTGTCAAGGTTTAAGAAAGGAATGATGAAGTGGAAGATCACTATATGTTTGAGATCTTCTTTATCAACTAGAACTTGATCTAGGAACATATAGATCAAAAGGTTAAATTTTTTAACAATTTAGATTATTTTTGTTTCCATATTCTATCTTTCGCCATGATTATATTTAGTATCCCTAGTTGTTAAAGAGTATGCCCCTATGATCTAGGGGTTTTCCCATCACCTTTCTATATTGAATCTTGGAAAATCAACATTAAAAATGAAAATTTCTCATTCACAATCCTTTTGAGGGATCCTAGTAAGACAAAGTGTCAAAATTTTAGGTTGGATTTTTCTAAAATTCCAAAACTTAGTTAATTAAGGAAATCTCTTTAATCTAGGAATTCTAGTTTCACAAAGAAATAATTGCTTAGTTATCACCAATACAACTAAAATAGAATTTTAACCAAAGAATATAACTAGAATACAATTTTAACCAAAGAATATTTTTCATTTCTCTTAACCTTAATCAAATTTTGGATTTTATTGATCTAACAATCCTTGTCTTTTTATAATATCTATCTAAATTTAGCATAATTTGATGTTGATATTTAAAAAAAAATCACTAATTTATAAAATCATTATGTGGATTTTTTTTTTAATAATACAATCATATATATATCATTGCATAATTTAAGCCTAAATTCTAAAAACTTTTCCTTGATTAATGCCTAGAATTTAGGAAGTCTCCTTAAGTAAAAGAACTTTTAAAACTATATTGAGAATTAAAATTTTCCAATTTTGCAACTCTAATTCCACAAGCAACTAATTGCACTTTACTTTTCATCAAATTTAAAATATTAAAAATCCTTATCCTTCTTATCATCATCATCATTATTATTATTATTATTATTATTATTTGTTAGCCCAAGGGTTCTCCTAATTGCATTTTGATGATAACAAACAATAGTTAGGTTGCTAATCATTTTGAATTAAAAAGAATTTCAGGTGTTAGTTTGGAAATTCATCAAAAGAACCCAAATGGATGCAAGATCAAGACAATTGGAAGACCTTTAATCATAGAAAACATATGTAAGATGAATGCATGGGTGCACTTAGGATTTTCATATCTTTTCATGCATCTTTAAAAACTCGGTTTATGCATTAAATTACATTTCCATCAAAACCCGAGTTTTATCAAATAAACCTTAGGCAAATCGTTTCAAAATTGGCATATTAGTTTACCTAAAGACCTTGTCCAAATGTTAGAAGTGAAAAAAATAAAAATAGAAAGGTTTTTGGGCCAAAAATGATGAATCGGTTGAGGCACTGGCAAACCGGCTCAACCGACTAGGATACCGGTTGATTGGTTATACCTTACCAATCAAGGTCCAGTCGAGAGATGTAAACAATCTTCTCACTCTTCCAATAGCCTTGCATTCTTAGTAAAGGGATATGCCTTCCCGGTCAAGTTTTGGTCAAGGACCGGTCAAGGCCTAATGGTCATCTACAATGCATTTATTGCCCAATGACTAGTCAACTGGTTGATCCCCAACTCGACCAGTCAAGGCTATTTTTTGGCATTTTGGCCCCTAAGGCTAGAAACCTATAAATTGAGAGCTCAATTTCATTTATGAATATAATGCATTTATTTGTTTACCTATTTGTTCTTACCTCAAAGGTTCTCATTCTTTTTTTGGTGCATTAAACCTCTACTTGCATATTCCTTAGTGCACCCTTGTTATTCATCCTAGCATTTGAGTTGTATTTAAGCCCTTGTTGAGCTAAGTTGAGATATTTAAGCTTGTTGTTTGAGTGTTAAAAGTTTCAAGTGAGCAAAGACTTGAAGGGATTGTGTAAGAGCCCATTAGAGTCGGAATCCAAGTATAAAGGTGTTGGAAGCTTGGTTGAAACTTCAAGTATAGTGGAACCCTCACTCAGTTAGGGGCTTAAGGAGAGTGTACATAGGCAAGGGGTGTCAAACCACTATAAAATTTGAGTTTGCTTCTTCTAACATTATCTCTTTATTTTTGTATTTCCGTTGCTTGAATTTGTTGCGTTTGAAAAAGAATTTTTAAAACCCAATTCACTACCTCTCTTGGGTGTTTTCCCTATTAAGATTAGTCTTTATTTTCTCATTATTATTATTATTATTTATTTATTAAAAAAATCTCTCAAATACCTTTGAAATTTTAAATCTCAATCTTTATGGCATAATATAATCTTCTAAATTTTCTAAAAATTTAAGGGCCTTGTTGGTCATGTTTTTTAACATTTGTTCTTAAAAACTATTTTTAAGTTAAACAACATAAAATAGTTTTTTAGTGTTTTATAAAAATCAAGGGTGTTGGCAAGTTGTTTATAAAATTACAAATAATTTTTTGTTTTGATTTTGTAAAAACATTGTAAATCAAATTTATATAATATTAATTTAATTTAATTTAAATATAATTAATTGAAAATAGTTTTCTAATTAAAAATAAATTAAAAAATAAATATTTTTTTTTGTAAAATGTGAATAGTAATATTAAAACAAAATCATAAATTATTTTTTTTTAATAAAAATACATACTATTTTAGTATATGTTAGAAACATAAGGATATAAACATCATCGTACTTTTTTTAAAATTAAAAATGAATAATAATAATTATTAAAAATATTTTATTTAAAATGAATAATGAAACGAATTTAACTTTTTTTAATATGTAAATAAACCAAGTTTTTTATTACATGCATATATTTAATACTCAATTATGAACATAATATTCTAAAATTTCTTGACTTAATATGCAATTAATTGAATCAATTTTTAAATTCCAAATCATTTTTAAAAATTAAATAACCAAGTTATTCTTAAAAATAAAAAGATTCATTAAATAATTTAAATATTTAATTATGTCTTACTTAATTCATAATCTATTTATGTAGTAAGAAAATTCTTAAAAATTAAATAACCAAATTATTCTTAAAAATTAAAAGATTTATTAAAGAATTTAAATATTTAATTATGTCTTACTTAATTTACATTCTATTTATGGAGTAAGAAAATTCAAAAAGTATAGTTCACTGTATGAGAGAAATAGTAAATTCATGACTCATAATATATGGGTTCTGATATATTATTTTCTTTAGTGATTAGATCTATTTTTTGAGTTTCAAATTATTTATAAAAATTGTTAAACTCATTAATGAATTTAACACATTAAGTTTTACTTAATTTAGAGTTTGTTTGCCTTTGCCTATCAAAAAAATTTGGTCTATAACTTTCTAATATTATTGAGGTTCATGACTTTTTAGTACTAATTAAATCAATTTTTTAATTCTAAATTATTTTTGAAAATTTAATAAACTTTATGCATAAAGTATAATTTGATTTTGAATTTACTTACTAATTAATGAAAAAAGTATTGAGAAATTAAAATAAATGCAAAAAAAAAAAAAAAAAAACAAGTGTGATTTCAAGAAAAATCATATTTGAAGATTTTTGGTTTCAGTATTATATCGTGAAGAAAAAAAAATGATATCATATTTAATTTTATTTGTTTTTTATGATATTTTCAACTTCTCTATGTTATTCCTTTTATTTTTAAAAATTTGTAAAACTAACTTTTATTTGTTCTTTATTTAATTTTATTTTTTTAAGTGAAAATAGAGAACAAGGCCAAACGGTCTTATGGATTTTTAAAAATAAAAAACTATTTTCTGCTTTTAAAAATAAAAAACTAATTTTTATCATACGGCCCAACATGCTCAAACTTACCAAATATAAAATTATTGGAAATAAAATTAGTTTTATTTCCATAAACTAGTCCATAGTATCACGCCTTATTATTAAATCTTTTCATCTTGACAACATTTAAGTCCATCTTTTCGTCTCCTTGTCATGAATTGGAAACCTTTCTGGCATAAACAAATATACCAAAGTCATGCGATATCTGCTGCCAAAGATCCCATTTATTAACTTGAAAAACTGACATTAGCAACAAAACTTCACCTAATATGCTGAATTTTTTTGTGTTAGATTTAAATAATTTTTCATCAAAGAATTTAGCCAATTTAAGCCTGAATTGCAGCCCCAAATAAGCACCAAAATCAGCCTAAACAGTCCTTTTTCAGTGCCAAAACAGTCCATAATCCACCCCAAATTTGTGCCAAATTACGGCCTCTTTTTCATGCCAGAAAGGCCCAAAACCTTGGCCATTGGACTACGCACATAGCAGCCTATGGCTGCTACTGCTGCGGCCCAAACATGACTTGGTTGCGCTCGTCACGCATAGCCGCCCGTGCATGGCTGCTTGGTGGCCATACCATTCCAAGCTAGGTTCGGCTATGAGTTGCCTTCATTGCTCTTTCACTGCATGCTTCTATTTTCTGATGAAAGATGAGTCCAAGGCAGTCGGTTTTCTCCTTGAACTATCCTTGGTTGAATCTCCATTCATGGATGTTTGTTTAAACGCTTGAAAAATTCATCAATATGTGATCTTTCTTCCGTCGGATCAAGCTACCTTTGATCTTTGAGTTATCCTCCGCAGATAACATTAAAAAAAACCATATCCTTACAAGAAAAAATTAAAAACCTATGCTCTTATAATGGAGCTTACAACCAATCTATGAAAAGAACAAACTTAGCAACCAATAGATTTCTGGTCTCCTACAAAGTTTACAATAATCCAAAATTGCAAAACTTAAAATTTCAAGAATCAATTGAGAGGAAAATTAAATCTAAAAGCACACACATAACCCTTTTGCCCATGGAATTAATTTTGCTACCAAACAAAGGTTGGCATAGGCATAAATCCCTATCCATCTAGCATGCTCTAATACCAGTTGCTAGATATATGCAATGGGGCGTAAAAACAATAGAAGCATTCAAGATATTTCAATCACTTATAGCCTTTTACCTCTATCCCATCAACCTAGCGCACCTCAATTTGATTATGTTGGCAATCAATTCTTGAGCAAGGTGGGAGAGGAAGAGAAGAAGGCTGGTGGCTGCTAGGATTTTGAGAATGCAAGTTTCCTACCCTCCAATGTTGAAGGATTTGGCGCACCCTTGTCTTCTAATGTTTAAGCTAATAGGTGTGTGTTGGGAAAAACAACCTCTAGAACTAGATTAAAGGGTGTATACAAATAAGATCCTAAGCATAATGAAAGATGCCCATTTTAAAAAAAAAAATATCAAGGTAGGGTGTTCTTAGAAAACATACCTTTGGATTTAGATATTCTCAATTTTTTTTTAATTCGTATAAAAAATCTTAAATAACTCGCAATCTTTCATCCAATGACTCTCTTGGATCTTGGCAATGGAGAGTGTGAGCTTCTCTCTAAAAGGAATGGTGGCCAAGGTTTCCCTCCAAACAAAGTATAAGAAAATAGTTAATCTAACCCTAAAACCCTGAAAGAGTTTATATAGACTCTCAACTATGCTTAAGTGGCTAAGGCCTATCCCATGGAGTTGACTCACTTAATCTAGCCTAATGGGTCCTATATATTTAATTAGTCCTGAAGGCTCCAATTAATTCAATAACCAACAAAAAGAAAAAAAAAACTCCTAAGTCATTTAATTATATGTCCAATGCAACCTTGTGCTTATATAAAAACATCCTTATATACATTTATAGTTAAGTACTAAAAAACTTCTCAAAATAAATGTCACCAAAGAGTATGATCGTGAGTAATGACCATTGAGACCTATAGAATAATATTGGCTCCCTTATAATCAAATACTAAAATTGACTCAGCATTATACTAAATAGAGTCGACTACATTCTAGTATCTTACAATGTTAGTGTTGGGAACCCTGAATAACTCTGTTCCTATGCCTTGGATCCCGTAGGGTGCATGCAAATCTATCTTAGACCCTCTAAATCTATCACAACGGATAAACAAATATTCAAAAACAATAAAGATACCACAAAAATCATAGATCTAGATAATAAAGTTACATACCTTTGATCTAAATGTTCCCACATCGATTTTATCGATGTTATTAACTCCAAAGTTGTAATGGATCTCGTAAACACCATGATCTTCCACTCGATGACTCTTCCTTGTATCTAGACATTGAGATGGTGGAGATCTTAAGGGTGGAGGCTAAGGTTCTCTCTTTGGACCGTAGAGAGAAAATAACAAGACATAGTAACCCTAACCTCTAAAGGGGTATTTATAGTCTTCCTACTAGGTTTAAGTGACTTAAGCTCACCATGGGCTTGGGTCACTTAATCTAGCCCAAAAGGTTGTTATTTGATTAATTAACCATACAAGGTCTTAATTAATCAATTAGTTCAATCCAAATATACCACTCGCTTATCTTTGTGCAACCTTACATAATTATCAAAATGCCTTTATGTACAAAAGTGAACTAAAAACTCATCCTACCCTCATAAACCATGCTATCAAGGAATATGAGTTCCCACGGGGACCACTAGGACCCATCGGAGTACTGGCTCCCTCAGAATCAAATTCTGAAATTGACTTAACATCTCACGACCAAGAGTCAACTACACTCTAATACCCTATGTATATTACAAAGAGACACCGAGTGATTGGGTTCGTGACCTATTATCCATTTCATGTAGACTTCTCATGAGCTAATGTTCGTAATCTAACAAAGTAGTTCTATCACCTATCAAGATTACCTGTCAAATCCTCGAGTTATAGATCCCACTTATTATATGATCAACTAACATACTCTAACTTCAAGAAACATATGTCAAATTCCATTAAAGAAATTATTATGGGCACAGATTTCATTATCATATGTCCTTTGGATCACCCAAAGGGACACACTGTCTCAATTTCATGAGATATCATCATGTCTTTATTAAGAATACCTATTGCCACTAGCCTTCATCAATGGTGACCCAATCCATAAGGATATATGACCACTTTAAGGTTTCATCCATAAGTCAAAGCCTCCTATTTATTTTGACATTAGTTCAATATCCTTTCTAGGTTGAGAGTCCATGTAGTATAATATCTTAATGAATCTTGACAATTGATAGCCTTGTGTCATGATTTATCGTAGGTCCTGTTCAGTGTGCATCACATACACTAGTGCACTCACCATGGGAAACTCATCCCAATGGCCAAGACAAATCATCCCTCTAATTACGAGGTAGTGCACTACAATCTCTACTAAATTATCCAAATCCATGAACCAACTGTGAACAACTTATCTACTTACAAGGAACCCATGACTTGTATTTTTTGTGCAGCTACTCATGCACCCAAGTCATATACAATATATGAGACATAGGTTGAATGCTCAAATCAATGTTAATACATCAAACAGATAGCAAAGGGATAGTTAAGTCTAACTTTGTTACATCATATCTTACTTTTATGGGCTCAATCCCAATAAACTCCGACTAGCCCTCAAAGCAGACTAGGTATTGTAGAAAGAATCTACTCTATAGTCACATCACCTCTCTGTATTATCTCACAACAAGGTATCACTTGCTCTTTATATGTTCCTCTTTATATGTTCCCTCTTCTAGTGGTACTTTAGTTCTTTAGATTATGCCACCAACCCACTATTATCACTTAACAGTATCTTGGACGATATAGCCAATGGAACTACCTATAAGCCAAAAGACTTCCTTTGTTGTTATAGAAGCAACAAAAAAAAAAAAACAAAAAAAAAAAAAAAACACTTAAGAGTGTGTACATGCCTAGAGGTAGACCTACGAGAGTTCTTATCAAACTGAAGTCTAATTTTCCGATAAGAAAGGAGTACCAACTCATTGCAAAGACACACAAAGATATAATCCCTCGTTCTCCAAAGATACTAGAATATATGTTTAACATCCAAGCAAAGCTCTAATCAAGAAATGGATTAATATCCACTCATTATTTCTACAATAAAACAAATATCTGGTCTAGCACATAACATCGCATACTTAAGGTTATCCATTGCAAAGGCATTGGATACTGCCTTAATGAGATCTCTCTTCATAGATGTCTAAGGATATTGATCCTAAGAAAGAAAACTCCAAATCCAAAGAGTAACAAACCCTTCTTGGAGTTTTGCATCATGTGTTTGATCAAATGCTCAACTATGTAGGTGACATGACACAATTTCCCTATTCTTACAATCCTAAAGGACCTTAATTCCAAGAATATATTGTGTTTTTCTCTAGATTTTTATCTAGAACTGAGTAAACAACTTGGATCACCCAAGAGGACACACTATCTCAATCTCATGACCAGCCTTTATCAACAATGACTCAATCCATAGAGATATATGACCACTTTAGGGTCTCACTCATAGGTCAAAGCATCTTATTGATTTTGGCACAAACTCAATATTCTCTCAAGGTTGAGAATTCATGCAGTATAATAGCTTAATGAATCATGATAATTGATAGTTTTGTATCATGATTCACCATAGGTCTTGTCCAATGTGCCTCACATACACTAGTGCACTCACCATGGGAAACCTATCTCGACGATCAAGATAAGTCATCCTTCCAATTAGGAAGTGATACACTACAGTCTTTACTGGATTGCCCAAATTTATGAACCAACTTGAATAACTTATCTACTTACAAGGAACCCATGACTTGTATCTTTTGTGTAACTCCTAATCCACCCAAGTCGTGTACAATGTAAGACACATGGGCTAAATACTCAAATCAATGTCAATACACCAAACGGATAGCAAAAGGATAGTTAAGTTTAATTTTGTTACATCATGTCTTGCTTTTAGGGGCTCAATTCCAACACTTAGATAAAAATACAAAACTTAACCTTTTAATCTACTATCCATTGCATGAAAGCTATCAATCTTTTAGGATTATCTCTCAATTCTCAAGTCTTAAAAACTCTTATATCATAATCAACTAATGTACTCTTTGTTAAGATAGAGCCCTTAAAAGCATGACATGATTTAACAAATTTGAAATTCATTATTCATTTATTGATATTCTAGTTCACTTTTATCTATCCTTATTCCATGCATTATACTCTATGAGTATTTCTTACATTTTACATGACTTGGGTGCATTAAGAGTTTCATGGAAAATCCAAGTCATGGTTCCTTGGAAGTAAATGATTTGTTCACAGCCAATTTGTGGACTTAAGCAATCCATTTAAGGTTGTATTGCACCACCTCCTAATTGGAGGGATGACTGATATTGGTCATTGGGATGAGGTTCTCATAATCAGTGCATTAGTATGTACGGTTTCACATTGGGCAAGACTTACAATGAGTCATGGCATAATGTTATTAGGTAGTCACGACTTCACCAAACGACTATACTATATTGTCTCTTAATCTTAAGAGAATATTGAGTTTGTGCATAAATTAGTAGTAACTTTGACCTATAGATGAGATCCTAAAGTGATCACATATTTACCATGGGTTTGGTCATTGTTGATGGAAGCTAGTAACAATAGGTATTTTCAATAGAAACACCATGATATCTCATAGACTTTGAGACAATGTGTCCACTTAGGTGATCCTAAGGATGTGTGATCATGAATTATGTGGGCCTATAATAATTCCTTTAGTGGAATCTAACATATACTTTTCAATAAGGTAAAGGATGTCATTCGATCACATAATAAGAGGATCTATAACTCAAGGATGGTAGAGGTAGTCTTGAAAGGTTGATAAATTTCACTTTATTAGACTATAGACAACCAGTTCATGGGGAGACTATATACAGTGGATAGTAGATCACAAACTTGAGCACTTGGTATTCATTATAATATACATAAGGTATTAGAGTGTAGTTGATTCTTTGTAGTGGGATGTTGAATCAACTTCAAAATTAGACTTTGAGGGAGCCAGTACTGCTTTATAGGTCCTAGAGGTAAGTAAGTGGTATTTTTTAACTCGACTAATTGATTAATTGAAGCCCTATTGGATAAATTAATTAATTAACAACCTTTTTGGGTTAGATTAAGTGACCCAAGCCCATGATGGGCTCAAATCACTTAAACTCATTAGGAAGTCTATAAATACTCCTCTTAGAGGTTAGGGTTTCACTTTTGTCACTTTCTCCCTTCAATCCAAAGAGAGAACCTTAGGCTCTATTTGGGAATGTTTTAAAAAACAATTCCTAGAAAACAGTTTTTGAGAAGAGTTTTTAAAAACTATTTTATGTTATTTTCATAAATAGAATTGTGTTTGGAAACTGAATTCTGAGAAAAAGTTTTCTATTCTTAAAAATAAGAAAACACGTTTGGTTGAATCAATAAAAATAGTTTTATAAAACAACAAAAGCAAAAAAACATGTTTGGAATTTGTTTCATAAAATGAGTGTTTTCTTACCATTATTAACATCATGTAGCAAAAACAAATAATGTATGAAACTAAAATTTTAAAATATAAATACATACTTGATTAGAACAACAAAAATTTTCATTAATTTAAAATTTTCTATCTTTAAGTAATTTCATCTTTTTTAAAATAAAAAAAAATGTATAGTGTAAACATATCTATCTATACACAATTTCTACTATTTACACATGCAATTGATAAATTAATCAAAATTTTGGTAGCATTTTGCCTATTTCATGATATTTTACAAAATCTTATACCTATTAAAATCTTCATATATCATACTAATAAAAACCAGTGAAGAAATACATACATATATATATATATATATATATAAAATCCTAAAATTTAACTAAATAAAATACAAATATGTAGAATCATACAGGTTACAAGTCATGGATTGACATTAATATAATTTGCCCACATTAATTAGGCAATTTCATCCCTACATGTTGCCATAGCTGTTGCGCTCTCATCTGATAAATCAATGGAGTGACTTGTGTTGCTTGTGGTCGCTTCCTCATCTTGCACAAAAAGGTCTTCTACCCTATATTGTCTAAATAATTGATTATTTCGTACTGATAGACAAATCCAATTATGAAGTGTACAACATATAACAACAATTGATGGACCGTTTACTTGGCTTGTAAGAAGGCATCATCCTCAATATTGGACATCGAGCTTTCAAAACACCAAAACACTTTTCAATAATATTTTGAAGTGATGAATGTTTATAATTAAAAAGTTCTTTGTATATTGTGGGTTGATTATGTCTACCTCAATAATCTTGTAAGTGATATCGCTCACCAAAATATGGTGGTAGAAATCCAAATGTACAAGCATAACCCGATTCCACTAAAGAATATTTTCTTTAAGTTGGCCATGGAAATTAGACTTCAAGTCTAGTCAATGCATCCAAGAAGACACATGCATCATTTATTGTTCCCTCCCAACCAGCATAAACAATAGTGAACATCATGTCAAAATCACATGCACACATCACATTTTGTGTTATGATTGTTTTTCTACCTCTAAAACTAGTTTTCCTGTCAACTGGAACCCAAGCACTCACATGGGTGCCATCAATTGCACCAATGCAATCCTATAAGAAAAAATTATATGTTATTTTTTAGGATAGAAACATAAACACAATATACTTATATAAAATAGCTTCAAATTGTGAAATATTATATATATATAAGATTTTACCTTGAACCATGGAAAATACTTGGGGTTATTGACAATATATGAAAGCACCTCATTAGACATATTAAAAGAACGTAGGAGGATTTTGGCTAGCCGACATAATGCTCTTCTAACTTCTTTGAAATGTCAAGCGACAATCTCTGTTGAGTGTTGAAAATGGTCTGCTACAACCCTCATTCTCACATTATGTCCCACTATTAATAAAAACATAGCAATTGCTTCTGTAATTGTCACCCATCGTGTATCCTTTAAGTTTTCATGTCTCTTCAAGTGATCACAAAGGTTAACAAAAGTTTGTTTGTCCATTTGAAACAGTTCGTAACATGTTTGAGGATGATCATCTAGTATATCTCTTATAAATTGTGGACCACTTAACATAAATGTCCTTTGAGGTATGTTGCTTAGAAAAATTTCTTCATACTCTTTCATTATCTGGGCAATAAATATTTCATATAAGTCATCATCATCCTCAGAATATGATGTTGACTTGTACAATGACCTACTACTTTCGTTGTCATCATCCATTACGTGCTACATAAAATAAAACAATAGACAATATAAAATAATGTTTAATAAACATTAAAAACACATATTATTTAAGTTTCATAAGTCCAAACTGAATCCACACAAAAACTAAATAACATACTAAAACTAGTCTAACGAAAGATAAATAATATATACTACATTATTAGCATAATAACAATCTATTCAAATATGAGTAACCATATCTAAAGTCTATCAATCCATGCTTTCTTCTTCTTATCAGGCATGTTCATAAAAATTTCTCTCCACTCTACAGATGGGAACTTTTCAACAATCTTCATATATTCTTCATTGTCAAGCAATCCAATATTTCCAAGGTTGTCATGCATTTGGTTATGCTAAATTCATGAGTGCCTAAGGAACTAGTAGCCTCAGTACTGGTTCCACCCTTCTATCTCTCAGCTCTAGCTAATAGTGCCTCAGTTTTGGCCTTGGATGCCTCAAATCTAGCTTTAGATGCTTCAGGCCAAGCTTTCAAGGCATCACCCATTTGACCTAGTCTTGATTTTTTCTTACCTCTATGATCCCCATAATAATCACTAAAGCGTTTTCCAAAACAAGTTGTTACGCCCCTTTCAATCATTGGTCTTAAAGGATCATTAGGACTTTCACAATCTACATCTACATGCACTTCACCATGTTAAAGGTTATCATCCATCTAATCTTCATCATCAATGTTTAGTGGATCTTGAGTTGAGGAATAATTGAGCACACCAATTGCTGTAGAAGGGTTAAAAATGAGTCCTAGCAACTTATAGTGTGGACATCCCAAATAATAAAAAATCCCAAATGTAACAAATAATAATAAAAACAAATCCCATGCTTAGCATTGTTTTAATGGAAAATAATTGAACCAAAGAATGATTACTTTGGAAGTCATTTTACCCTAATATAATTTTGTCATGTTTCCTCTAAATCATGCACTGTGTTACTTTCAACATCCCAACCAAATCCAGTGTGCTTTAAAAGGTATGAGAATTCACAATGCTTGGCATGTAGTCTATGAAACTTTTGTTTCAATTGTTTTAAATTGAGATTTCGTTTTGCTCTAACATTCATTTCATTCAACATCTTCTTCCAAGTTTGGCTATTAAATGTCTCATTTTCCATGTTACCTCTATTCACTTCTATTGCCATTATATCAATGAATATTTTCTTTATATAACCACTCCACATTCCCCTTTCCTCAAAATTTGTTACCAGAGTGGCCATTTGTACATATACAACTTCTTTTAGCATAGGTAATAAAAAAAAAAATATATGTAAGGTTGAATTATCCCACTATTCCCACCACAACTGTATAACAAATGTTTTATATATTCTTCTATTAATAAAAGTTGTTTATTGTATTTATTATAAAAATCTATAGTCAGGTTTTTTGATGAGAATGGAATTATTATAACTATCTATCTAATACTAACAACATTAATTCTTTGTTTTGTGTTAGTTTCAGTTAATGTACAATTAAACTAGTATTCTATTCACAATAGACATTATAAATTATAAAATTTTACCTTGCTTTGACTTCTGAGCTTTAGAAAGAGTTGTCAAACATTTAATGTAGATAAACAATGCATTAAAAAGTAAATAATATAATATCATTTTCTCAAAAAAGTTGTCAAACATTTATAAGAACTAATTACACATTCACATCTTTCACTTTATTTATTTTTTCACAAATATGATATTCACATCTTTCTCTTTGTTTATTTTATCACAAATATGATTAAACTTGTTAGAAAAATAGTCTAATTCAACCTAAGGTAATCACCCTATAAGAAGGGTGACTGTTAGACCTTGACCGCCCCTCGACCAGTTGAGGTCCTGATTACTACCGAAAAGTGCTATTTTGTAGACCTAATTATAAGGGTTTTAAGCACCTTTGAGTAGTAATCATATTCATTTAACCTAATTAATTCATTAAGCTCCTTAGTAATTAGTTCTAACCATTTTTAGTGGCAAGTTTACATGTTTTTCATCAGCTTATGAACCAATTCAAGCATGTCAATTGATGGAGGAGCTACTTGGGCGAGTTAAGCAAGGATTTTGGACGTTTACAGGCTTGAATTTCAAGTGGAAACGCGAGCACAAGCAATGGGAACACCATTTCGCAAGGGGAGGCAATTCACTTGCCAAATGACCAATTTCGCAAGGTGAATTTCACCTTGCCAAAATTTCGCAAGGGGATTTTCCTCATGGTGCGAAATTTGGCCATTTCGCACCATGAAGAACCCACCTTGCGAAATTTCGCAAGGTGGCTTTTCACCTTGCGAAATTTGGACCTTTCATCTTCCCCCTTTGCGAAATACCTTTGAAATCCCCTGTTTTGAGACGTTGTTGATGATATTCCACTGCCGGTTCTCCAAGATATTTTGCTTGACTTTTAGCTTTGTAAATACCTATTTTACCCTTGTAATCAACCAATGAAAAGGTTGCTTTTGTAATAGCTCTTGTAATTTAGCTTTTTATTGTCTTTAAATAGAGGTGATGAGCCTCAGACACGATAATCTTGTAACCTGTAACTTTATAAGTTATAAGAGCACTTTTGTTCATACGCTTTTTTTCTCTTTTCTTTCTCATTTTCTTAGTAGCCAAACATCCTTGGAAGATGAAATCCCCAAGGATGAGAGGCTAAAACCTTTTAGTTTCTTGAAGTAATGGATGCCATGTGAAGCTCCCGTGTCAGGATGGAGATTTCCAAGCCATAAATGTAAGTAGCTGAGCGTCATAAATGTTTTCATTCAAAGTAAAGCTTTTAATCCCTCTGATTTGCTTTGAATGGCCAATACTTGATAACCTTTTGGTCTCAATGGATTCTTATTGTTAGATCCACTAACGTTCATTAGTTATCTCCTACGAGCCATTGTATTGCAAGTCGAGGAGATGACCTCTACCAATAAAAGAACAGTTATGAGGTTCAGCTACCCTTTTTGTAAGTTTTCAAGGACTAAAACTCGGTTGTTAAACTCATACCGGTTCGGGAAGTAAGCATCACCTTAGTTGCTTCCCCAACTCGAGGTGAAAAGTCCCAAAATCTCCATTTTTACACAATGAGTTAAGCATGGCTATCCAAAGCTTTGAGAAACTTCTTTTTCCATCTTTTAACCTATTTTCATGTTAGTTTAGTTTACAACACCTTCATCTTTTTATGTTTTCATCTTAACCTAATTTTTATTAAGAAAAGTTCACTCCATCCTCCAAACTTCACCAGTTAAAGTAAAAACCCTTCCCAGTGTTCGATCCTAGAGCCACTATGCTATAGTAGCTTTGCTACTTTAGTGTAAGTGATTCATGCCTAATTGGTGTCTTAGCTGATTCGTGTCCAGCTGGTGCTCCTTGATGGCGGGAGTAATCAACAAAATTTATACCTATTACACCATGAACTAGGGTAGTAAAGAAAAAGCTACTATAGCATAGTGGCTCTAGGATCGTTCACTGGGAAGGGTACTCAATTGAAAATGATACCAATTCAAAGTGAATTGGTGCTGTTTCATTTCAAGATTAGCTTAAGAAATAAAACACAAACTTTGGTTGAAAAAAGGTTAAGCTTAGGTTAACAACACAGCAAGTGATGAAAATTACTTAAGAAGAAAAGCATTCCTTGGAGATTCAGGTTTACAGGGGAGGTTCCTCATGCAAAAGCATAGCTCCGGTCAGTTGGTTCATTTCCTCACATTAGAGAATTAACATAAAGTCAATTCTCTAACAGGTGCTGCACAAATGCATCCCTCAATTGAATTTCAGCTCTAATTCTCTCACTGATGCAACTTGCAATGGTTTGAGCCTCTCACTTAGCCTTTACCATTCAAGGTGATCTTTAACCTTGGATTACCCGTCAAAAGCTCGCAAGTGATAACTAATGGATGTCTCCTTAGAGTCCAAAAGCTTATCAAGTGTTGGCTATTCTAGAAAATCCTACCTTCAAGTCACCTACCAGAGGCTCGCAAGGGGTAAACTAGTGCATCTCCATGGTTAGAGATCACTTGCCTTACCAAGTGTTGGCCCAGGTGACTCCAAGGCGTTTTAAGTTAACTAAAAGCATTAGAAACCATTCACGGGACACACTTTCTCTTCATTCTTAGCTGAAACCACAAAGCTTCTAATTCTTGCACTTGGAACCTTTCCCGGCAACCTTAACTCCAAGGAACTAAAAGGTTTAGTTACTCATTCTCTGGGGAAAGCTCCTCAGAGAGTGCATAACTTAGTAAATAAAATAAAACACACAATCAAAGTGAGAAGGTAAAGCAGAGCTCAACCTCTGTATATTTCTTCCTTTGAAACTTTTACAAAAGGTTCATCACCCTCAGAACAGGCTCCTCGGGCTATATTTATACCAAAAATTACATAATCAGCTATTACATGGATATTTTAGCCAAATTCCTAACTTAAAAGCTAAGGAATCCTATAATTGGTGGCTTACAAGGAGAATTTGGGGAATTAGACAACAAAAATCTAATGAAAAATATCTCCATGTGTCGGTTACAAATATCGGGAAGCACTAAGGACCACTTCGCAGGTGAAAAGTGAGGTCTGCGAAATTTCGCAGGTGCATAAGAAGGGCTGCGAAATTTCTTTGCTGCAAAAGGCTGATTCAACACCTTTGCGAAGTTGACTTCCATCTTGTGGTGTTTGGCTTCCATCGCGGCGTGAAGCTTCAGGGGAAATCCATAGCACTGTGCAAAAGTGTTGCGAAATGATTCCGCAACAAAAGGCTGATTTCGCAACACTTTGCTGAATCCTTCCTTCAGTTTGGAGCAGTCATCTTCCAAAGGCTGTAACTTCCTCATTTCAACTTCGAATTGCACACGGTTTGAAGCATTGGATTTTTGACTTCCTAAGCTTTCAAATGACATATAGCATGCATAATTTGGACTTCAGGAAGTGCTCCAAAAGTGGCTGCAGTGACTGTCATCAAGAATGCTTCATGGCTGGATTCTCTTTGCTTTCCCTTGCATTCCAGACTTGTTTATGGCAAAAGTGCTTCAAAGCTTTGATTCTTCATGCCTCTAAGCTTCCCATTCTTTTCCAAGGATTCCATAAAACTCTCCTCAATCTCATAATGCTTTGGTGATCAAAATACTAACAAAAACACCAAAACTTACACAATTTGATTAGAATTGATTGAAAGGGGCCTTAACATGCTAATTGGGTTAAAAGGCACTAACTACTACTCAAAAGTGTTTAAAAGGATTAATTAAAAGCTATCAAATAGCACTTTTTGAGTAGTAATCAGTAAGGACCTTAGGTATAAATTTTGTTGATACCCTTACATGCTAAGCTACCAAGAGTCGGGTTATCAGGTCCAACCTTGATCGGTCGAGCAAGCCTTCTGGAAGAGAAAAAAAAAAGGTTTAGCATTCCCTCATCCAATTGAGCTGAAGAGGTTGATCGATTCCTTATTCAGTTCAACTAGTTGAGCTATTTTTGGCTCAACAACCATCTTTTTCAATTAAAAACCTTTTAAACAAATTTTGAAAACATTTGATACAAGATTTTAGTTGAAAACATGAAATCATTCAATTTTAAAAAAATTTAAACAAATGACCAAACCGTAATCCTATTTTGAAAGACAATATAAAGTGATAGTTAGTAATAAATGAAGCATGACCAAGGCCTCAATACATGTTCCTTCTCCTTCCCATTTGCCCCACTACTACTTACTCAAGAAGAATGTTTCTCTTTCACATTTAGCATGCTACATTTCCTAGATAACTTCATGGAATGGCTTCAAGTCTACCCAACCATCTTGGTTTTTTTTTTTTTTTTCAATTTTTCACTCACATTAATTTTTTTTAATTGAAAAACTTGTGTAGAAGAACAAAGCACAAGTAGTAACTTCAAATGGGTACTGAGCACAAGCAATACCCATCAAGTAAAAACAAAAGCCCATCTAAAATAACCAACTTTGTTTTGGAGATGTCAATGTGGAATAAAAACTATTTCCTTCTCATACACATTGATTTTCACATGTGTAGTTGTTGCTAACAACTAAGATACCCAAAAATACAGTCAACCTTGAAGACTTTTTTTTTTAACTCAAGAAGAACCAAATTAAAAATTAGTAAATTACTTTATCATTCCTCGCTCCATCCAAACAACCTCTTTATTTAGAAAATATATACTCTCCAAAATCAATCCGTTTCAAGAAAAAGTCACCAAATTTCAAAATTAAAACAAAAACACAAATAATAATAATAATAATAATTGAATCAATACAGAACATCATGAGTGCCTATGTGGTATAAATATTGAATTATAAAGGGAAAAATGTATAGATATGATGGATAATTCAAATAAATCTTGCAAAAAAGAGGAGTAGAAAAAGAAAAAAAATGATAAAAACATAAAACCATAGAAAGTTGGAATTCACAAAAAATAAATAAATAAATAAAATTAAGTGTTCGATGGGAGTGTCTAAAAATTGCAACATAGAGGGAAAATAAAGCACAAAACCACTCACTGATTCCATTTCTATGTTTTTGTTTTTTTTCTTGTTTTAGCAGGTTTGAGAGTTGGAACTCTATAAAAAAAGGAAAAAAAAACTAAAGATGATAAACTAATGAAGATCTTCATGTGAAGTTGAAGAAATTGGAGTTAAGCAGATCTGTAAGTTGGAACTTAGAGAAAAAATCATAAATAATAATAATAATACCTAAAGATGAAGAACTAGTAGGTGAATATCTTTAGATGAAACAATGGTTTCAGTTTGGGAGAGGATGGCTGAAAGATGATGATGAGTCGTTGAAGTACAAAAGGGTTTTTCATAGAACTATTTTTTTGTTCTCTGTTTTTATGTTATGTGCACAGTAGCAAAAACAAGAGAAAACTTCTTTTTAGTGTTATATGAAAACAAAACTTCTTTTTAGTGTTATATGAAAACACTGTGTTTTGGGAAGAATTTCCTGAAAATAGTTTTTTGAAAAATTTGGAGCCAAACGTGTTTTTTACCCAAAAAAGTTGTTTTTGTTTTAAAAAACTGAAAATTGTTTTTGAGAATAGTTACCAAACACGCCCTTAACCACCAGCCTTGAGATCTCCACTATCTCAATCCCTAAACTCAAGGAGAAGTCATCGAGTAGATGATTACGGGTTTACAAGATCTTCTTTAAATTTTGAGCTTTTTATGCCAACAAAAATTGATTCACAAATATCTAGATTGCAGGTATGACACTTTTTCTGTATCTTTGGTTTGTTTTTTATTATTGATTTTTGAATACTTATTGAGAAAATAAAGGTTATGCTTAATTAAGAAAAACACCCAAATGGAGGAGGGGGGGAAGGGGTGAATTGGGTTTTTTAAAATCTTTTCAAGCACAACAAGTTCAAGCACAATATAAACAAAAATAAAGAGATAGAGTTAGAGAATTCAAACTCGGGTTTTATAGTGGTTCGGCACTTCCTTGCCTACGTCCACTTTCATCAATCTCCTAACCGAGTGAAGGTTTCACTAACTTGAAGCTTCAACCAAGCTTCCAATCTTCTTACACTTGGATTCCGACTCCAATGGGCTCTTACAAAATATCTTCAAGATTCAAACCTATTGAAGGCTTTAACACTTAGTTTTTACAAGAATGAATCCCTCAACCTAGCTTAAGGATAGCTCAAATACAAGACAAAGCTAGGATGACACACAAGAGTACACTAAAGAATATGCAAGTGATGATTTAATGCACTAAGAAAGAAATGAGAGCTTTTTGGTCAAGAACAGGCAGGTAAACAATTGATTGCAAGTGTTATCTTGTTCATAAATGAAGTAGAGCTCTCAATTTATAGGTTTATAAGCTCGGAGCCAAAAACAGCAAAAAGTAACCTTGATCGGTCAAGCTAGGGGTTGACCGAATCACTAGCCGTTGGAGCATTTAATGCTTTGACAGGTTACCATTGCCTCGATCGGACCTCGACCAGGAAAAGATGAACCTCGACAGGGAAGATAAGGCTACTGGGAGAAAGAGAAGATTTTGGGCATCCCTCGACCGGACAAGGGCAACCGGTCGACCGATTCCCTAACCGGTTGAGTTGATTGGTCATAGCCTCGATCGGTTGAGCCTTTTAGCCCCAAAAACCTATCTTTTTCAATTCCTTTCTTTTCTAACACTTAGGAAATGTCTTTAGGTGAATTATTATGCCAATTTTAAAACATTTTGCCGAAGGTATATTTGATAAAACTCGAGTTTTAATGAAATTGAAAGTTTAAAGGATAAACTGAGTTTTCAAAGATGCATGAAATGGTATGAAAAACTTAAATGAACCCATGCATTCATCTTACATTCGTTTCCTATGATCACAAGTCTTCCAAAAGTCTCGATCTTGTATCCATTTGGTCATTTGATGAATTTTCGAGTTTATGCCTGAGATTCTTAACCGTTAAACCAATTAGTCACTTAACCATGGTTTGTTATCATCAAAACCCGATTAGGAGAACCCTTGGGCTAACAATCTCCTTCTTTTTTATGATGACAAACCTTGGTTATCTAGGAGAAAAAAAATCTCATCCTCAAACCAATCATGGATCAATCAATCAATTTTCAATAGGAAACAATGTAAAGCATGAAAATTTGAATTGGAAACAATGGATCATGAAAATAGCATATCATATATATATGGTAACATCACATGTACACGAAAACATAACATATATGTTAATCCAGATAGATATGACAATGATATGCATGAGGGTTTCCTAGATCCTAGATATTTCTCCCCCTTTGGCAACATAAAAAAGAGACTAAGGGAGAACTCTAAATAAACTTAAGGCTAAGGGCGTGGAGGTGGAAACACAGAGCGAAGGTAAGCCATCATCTCCTCATGCTGACTTCCCTGGCGACTCTCAATGCGCTCAATACTCTATTGGAGATGCTCGAATGTAGCCTGCTGTTGATCCATATGCTCAAATCTCTGCTCGAAGTGCTCAAACTGAGAAGTGAAGCCAGTCTGATACTGATCTATGTGATCCTCCATATAGTAGAATCGAGTATCATTGACTAAGGCAAGCTCCTCCATACGAGTCCCAAGTGATTACTACCCAAAAAGTGCTATTTTACACCTTTAAGTCATTATGTTTTAAGCACTTTTGTGTAGTAATTCTTCACCTTTATTCCAATTGGCATGTTAAGGACCTAGCAATGACTTCTAATCATATTTGTGGCTAGTTTTAGTGTTTTGACATCTTTTTGGATCATTAAGACAAGCCAACCAAAGAAGAAAAGCAAAGAAAAGCAAAGAAAAGCAAAGAAAAGCAAAGAAAAGCAAAGAGAAGCAAGGAGGAAATCAGAGGACAGCAGCTGCAGTCTTCTTTGGCATTTTTGGAGCACTTTCCGAAGTCCATTTTCTACATGCTATATATCGTTTCAAAGCTCAAGAAGTCAAGAATCCAACGCTTCAAACCGTGTACGATTTAGAGCTGAAACGAGGAAGTTATGGCCTTCGGAAGACAACTGCTCTAGGTGTGCGAAAGGTGTGCGAATGGTGTGCGAAAGGTGTGCGAATGGTGTGCGAAAGGTGTGCGAATGGTGTGCGAGTTTCGCACACCCCTTTCAGGTGTGCGAAAATTTCGCGCACCCCATGCGTTGTGCGAATTCTCCTTTGTTTTTGCCGACTCCACTTTAGATATTTTCTTAAGTAATTTTTGATGTAATTTCCTTTCTTCTCCTTGTAACAAGCCAATCACAAGCTTTGCTTTTGTAAAAACTATATAAGGGGTGGAAATCACCTCTTGAAGTATGTATCACGCGCATTATGCTTAACACTTAGAAATATACAGAGCTCTCTCGTTTTCTATTTTCTCTTTACTATTTTCTTTTTCTTGGAAGCCAAACAACCTCTGAGGATGTTTTCTCAGAGGATGAGAGGCTAAACTCTTGGTTTCTTGGAGTGAAGGAAGCTAGGTGAAAAGTCCAGATGCAAAGGTGGAAAACGCTCGTGCATTAAATACAGGTAGTAGAAGTTCATAAATGGCTTTTAAATCCAAAGTTTTGCTTTAAATCCCTTAGAATCACTTTGAATGGCCAATACATGGTAAGCTTCAGGTCTCTATGGATGCTTATTGCTAGATCCATATCAGTCCATTAGTTATCATGTACGAGCCATTGGAAAGTGGTTCAAGGTGAAGACCTATAGTGTCTAAAGCCATTAATGGACCTTGACTACCATTTCTATTGATTTTTATGGATTAAATCTTCATTGTTAAACCTATATCGGTTCGGGAAATAACTATAGGTTAAATCCCCAATGCGAGGAGAAAAATCCGGAATTTTCCACTTTGCATGCTAAACTTGATCCTAGCAATCCTTAGCTCCGAGAAACTTTCTTTCTTCCATTTTTAATTAGTTTATGTTAATTTAGTTTCAAACACTTTCAAAACAAATTTTATTTTCTTTTAAACTTTAAGTTTTTGATAAAGGAAATCATTGAATCCAATTTCTAATCTCGAGTATATCACTGGTAGAATGAAAACCCATCCCAGAGTTCGACCCTAGAGCCACTATATTATAGTAGCTTTGCTACACTAGTATGAGGTCATAGGTTTTATAAATGTATTTTTGATTAAATGACCCGACTGGATTTTCCGCGAATCAAAATGGCACCGTTGCCGGGGATGGTGCCACGATACAGTGATACAACCTTTTAGAGGCTACTTGTGATTTTCATCACAAGTTTGGTGAATTCCTTTTTCACTAACTTTATTTTCTTTCTTTTAATTGTAGAATTTCTTTTGTTTCTTTCTAACCTTAACTTTCTTCTAGTTTTCTTTTGTTTTTGTTGTCTTTGTTTTGTTTTCAGGTAAGTAGTGATTTGTGCATGCCCTTTTGGATTCGGGACCAAGAGGGAAGATTAGTAAGGATTGAGAATCCTCAAGACACAGAGTTGAATATCTGTGTAAACATCATGGACCCTCCACAAGAGGATCAGAATTCTCAACAAGGTCAAGGGGGTAATCCAAATGCATATCTATCCATGAGGGATAGAATGCACCCACCAAGGATGAGTGCACCCTCATGCATAATACCTCTTCTTGAGCAGCTGATTATAAGGCCCCATATTGTGCCCCTTCTACCAAATTTCCATGGAATGGAGAGTGAGAATCCATATGCCCACATCAAGGAGTTTGAGGAGGTGTGCAATACCTTTAGAGAGGGAGGAGCTTCAATAGACTTGATGAGACTCAAGCTATTCCCTTTCACTTTGAAGGACAAGGCGAAAATATGGCTTAATTCTTTAAGGCCAAGGAGCATAAGGAATTGGGTTGATCTTCAGGCCGAATTTTTGAAGAAATTTTTCCCCACCCATAGGACCAATGGATTGAAGAGGCAAATCTCAAACTTTTCTGCAAAAGAAAATGAGAAGTTTCATGAATGTTGGGAAAGGTATATGGAAGCCATCAATGCTTGTCCTCATCATGGCTTTGATACATGGCTCTTGGTGAGCTATTTCTATGATGGAATGTCTTCCTCCATGAAGCAAATTCTTGAAACCATGTGTGGGGGAGATTTTATGAGTAAGAATCCGGAAGAAGCCATGGATATTTTAAGTTATGTATCTGAGGTAACAAGAGGATGGGATGAGCCCAACTCAAAGGAATTGGGAAGGATGAAAGCTCCTGTAAATCCAAAGGGTGGAATGTACATGTTAAGTGAAGACATGGACATGAAAGCTAAGGTGGCAACAATAGCAAGGAGGTTGGAAGAACTTGAGTTGAAAAAGATGCATGAAGTCCAAGCCATTTCTGAGACTCAAGCCCATGCCATGCCATGCACCATTTGCCAATCATGTGACCATGTGGTAGATGAGTGCCCAACCATGCCAGCTGTGAGGGAGATGTTAGGTGATCAAGCCAATGTTGTGGGGTAATTTAGGCCTAACAACAATGCACCTTTTGGAAACACCTATAATTCAAGCTGGAGAAACCATCCAAATTTTTCTTGGAAACCAAGACCACCTCCATACCAACCACAAGCCCAAACTCAAGCACCTCAACAAACCTCTTCAGTGGAGCAAGCCATTGCGAACCTAAGTAAAGTCATGAATGACTTTGTGGGTGAACAAAGGGCAATCAACTCCCAATTGCACCAAAAGATTGAGAATGTTGAGAGTTCTCTAAATAAGAGAATGGATGGGATGCAAAATGATCTATATCAGAAGATAGATAATATTCAATACTCCATCTCTAGGCTTACCAACCTCAACACAGTGAATGAGAAAGGAAAGTTCCCCTCTCAACCAAGCCAAAATCCAAAGGGTGTTCATGAAGTTGAAACCCAAGAGGGGGATTCTTCAAAGTTGAGGGAGGTCAAAGTTGTGATCACCTTGAGGAGTGGAAAGGAGGTTGATCAACCCTTGCCTAAGGTGAGGCAAGATGAAGAACTCTTGTCAAAGAAAACTTTGGTTAAAGAGAGCAATAACCAAGAAGAGGAGAGTGGGAAGAAAAGTGCATCCAAATCAAGCATTGAAGAAGAGCCGAGGATAGTGATTAAAGAAGATATGATGAAGAAACATATGCCTCCCCCTTTTCCTCAAGCTTTACATGGAAAGAAGGAAGTCAAGAATTCATCAGAAATTCTTGAAGTCTTGAGACAAGTGAAGGTGAATATACCCTTACTTGATATGATCAAGCAAGTCCCCACATATGCAAAGTTTCTAAAGGACTCGTGCACGGTCAAGAGAAGGCTACATGTGACAAAGAATGCATTCCTCACTGAGCAAGTAAGTGCTATCATTCAGAGTAAGTCTCCAGTCAAGTATAAAGATCCGGGTTGCCCCACCATTGCAGTCAACATTGGAGGGACACTTGTGGAGAAAGCTTTACTAGACTTGGGGGCAAGTGTGAATTTGCTCCCATACTCTGTGTACAAGCAACTGGGACTTGGAGGATTGAAGCCCACAGCCATCACTCTCTCTTTAGCTGATAGGTCTGTAAAAATCCCAAGGGGGGTGATAGAGGATGTTCTAGTGCAAGTAGACAAATTCTACTATCCCGTGGATTTTGTTGTGCTTGATACTGATCCCACTGTTATGGAAGCCAATTACATGCCAATCATCCTTGGGAGACCTTTCCTGGCTACCTCCAATGCCGTCATCAACTGTAGAAATGGGGTGATGCAGCTCACATTTGGAAACATGACCTTGGAATTAAACATATTCCATCTTTGCAAGAGGCATCTTCACCCAGAAGAGGATGAAGGATTGGAGGAGGTGTGCCTGATCAACACCTTGGTAGAAGAGCATTGTGACAAGAGCTTAGAAGAGAGCTTGAATGAAAGCCTTGAAGTGCTTAAAGAAGGGTTACCTGAACCCTCTGATGTGCTAGCTACCATGTCTCCTTAGAGGAGACGGGAAGAGATCTTACCACTGTTCAATAAGGAGGACTCACAAGGAGCAGCTATGGAGGACCCTCCAAAGCTTGTTTTGAAGCCACTTCCTGTTAATTTGAAGTATGCATATTTGGAGGAAGATGAGAAATGTCCAGTGGTGGTCTCTTCAAATCTCACAAGTGATCAAGAGGATAGTCTTTTGGGAGTCCTCAGAAAATGCAAGAAAGCCATTGGATGGCAAATTTCTGATCTGAAAGGGATTAGTCCTCTGGTGTGCACCCACCATATCTATATGGAGGAAGATGCAAAACCAGTGAGACAGCCCCAGAAAAGGTTGAATCCTCACATGCAAGAGGTGGTGAGGGGTGAAGTTCTGAAGCTACTACAAGCAGGGATCATATATCCCATTTCAGATAGCTTGTGGGTGAGCCCCACCCAAGTAGTTCCAAAGAAATCTGGTATCACTGTGATCCAGAATGAGAAAGGGGAGGAAGTCTCTACACGTCCTACCTCAGGATGGAGGGTGTGTATAGACTACAGGAGGTTGAATTCAGTGACTAGGAAGGACCATTTTCCATTGCCTTTCATGGACCAAGTCCTTGAGAGAGTCTCAGGACATCCTTTCTACTGCTTTCTAGATGGTTACTCGGGGTACTTCCAAATAGAGATTGATTTGGAAGATCAAGAAAAGACAACCTTCACATGCCCCTTTGGTACTTTTGCGTATAGGATAATGCCCTTTGGTTTATGTAATGCTCCTGCAACCTTCCAAAGATGTATGCTAAGCATCTTCAGTGATATGGTAGAACGCATCATGGAAGTCTTCATGGATGACATCACTGTTTATGGAAGTTCTTTTGAGGAGTGTTTGTTGCACTTAGAAGCAGTTCTCCACAGATGTATTGAGAAAGACCTAGTGCTAAATTGGGAGAAGTGCCATTTTATGGTACAACAAGGCATTGTCTTAGGACATGTAATCTCCAAAAATGGCATTGAGGTAGATAAGGCAAAGGTGGAGCTAATTGTTAAGTTGCCACCTCCCACAAATGTTAAAGGAATTAGGCAATTCCTAGGACATGCCGGGTTCTATAGGAGGTTCATTAAGGATTTCTCAAAAATCTCAAAGCCTCTTTGTGAACTCTTGGTAAAGGATGCCAAGTTTGTGTGGGATGAGAAGTGTCAGAAGAGTTTTGAGGAACTGAAGCAATTCCTCACAACTGCACCAATAGTGAGAGCCCCAAATTGGAAATTACCTTTTGAGGTAATGTGTGATGCAAGTGATCTTGCTATGGGGGCTGTTTTGGGGCAAAGAGAGGATGGAAAGCCCTATGTGATTTATTACGCGAGCAAGACTTTGAACGAGGCTCAAAGGAACTACACAACTACTGAGAAGGAGTTGTTGGCAGTAGTTTTTGCCTTGGATAAGTTTCGTGCCTATTTAGTAGGGTCATCTATAGTGGTGTTCACTGACCATTCCACTTTGAAGTACTTGCTAACCAAGCAAGATGCCAAGGCAAGATTGATAAGATGGATCCTTTTGCTCCAAGAATTCAATCTCCAAATCCGGGATAAAAAGGGAGTAGAAAATGTGGTAGCTGACCACTTGTCAAGACTTGTGATAGCACATGACTCACATGGTCTGCCTATCAATGATGACTTCCCTAAGGAGTCTCTCATGTCAATAGATGTAGCCCCATGGTATTCTCACATTGCAAATTACTTAGTTACTGGAGAAGTTCCAAGCGAGTGGAGTGCCCAAGACAAGAGGCATTTCTTTGCTAAGATCCATGCTTACTATTGGGAGGAGCCTTTTCTCTTCAAATATTGTGCGGATCAAATCATAAGGAAATGTGTTCCTGAACAAGAGCAATCCGGAATTCTTTCCCATTGCCATGATAGTGCATGTGGAGGTCATTTTGCCTCCCAGAAAACAGCTATGAAAGTGATCCAATTAGGGTTTTGGTGGCCCTCTCTTTTCAAGGATGCCCACTCTATGTGCAAGGGATGTGATCGGTGTCAAAGGCTTGGTAAGCTTACACGCCGAAATATGATGCCCTTGAATCCCATCTTGATAGTGGATGTCTTTGATGTTTGGGGGATAGACTTCATGGGACCATTTCCAATGTCATTTGGACATTCCTACATTTTGGTGGGAGTGGATTATGTCTCTAAGTGGGTGGAAGCAATCCCATGTAGGAGCAATGATCACAAGGTGGTTCTTAAATTCCTCAAGGACAACATCTTTGCAAGATTTGGAGTGCCTAAGGCCATTATAAGTGATGGAGGAACCCACTTTTGTAATAAACCTTTTGAGACTCTTCTAGCCAAATATGGGGTTAAGCACAAGGTAGCTACACCTTATCACCCTCAAACAAGTGGCCAAGTTGAGTTAGCCAACCGGGAGATCAAGAATATATTGATGAAGGTGGTGAATGTTAATAGGAAGGATTGGTCTCTTAAGCTCCTAGATTCCTTATGGGCGTATAGGACCGCTTACAAGACCATCCTTGGAATGTCTCCTTATCGCCTTGTTTATGGCAAAGCGTGCCATCTTCCAGTGGAGATTGAATATAAAGCATGGTGGGCAATCAAGAAGCTCAACATGGATTTGACAAGAGCCGGGTTGAAAAGATGTTTGGATTTGAATGAATTGGAGGAAATGAGGAATGATGCTTACCTCAATTCAAAAATTGCAAAGGAGAGGTTGAAGAAATGGCATGATCAATTCGTAAATCTAAAGAATTTTGCCAAGGGGCAATGCTTTATGACTCTAAGCTTCATCTTTTTCCAGGAAAATTGAAATCAAGATGGACGGGTCCTTTCATAATTCATGAAGTGCAACCAAATGGAGTAGTGGAACTACTCAACTTCAATAGCACTCAAACTTTCAAAGTGAATGGGCATCGTCTCAAGCCCTATATCGAATCTTTTTCCCGAGACAAGGAGGAATTCATCCTCCTTGAACCACCTCCAACATGAAAACACTTGGTTCATGGTTGAACTTAGTCTCTCCAAAGACTAAAAAGTTCATCCTCTTTTTGTTTTCTTTTTAAGTTGATTTTAGTTAATCTAGTGTTTTCTTGTATTTATGCATGTTTCGATTTTTATTTTTGACTTTAATTTCATTCTAATGTGGTTTGAATTGGTTTTTTGTGTGAACATGTAGGTAGGAAGGCTTGAAGAATGAAGTCTTGGTGAAAACAAGGGAAAACAGGGGAGAAAAGACAAGATTCAGCAAAATTCGCACACCCCCTTGAGGTGTGCGAAAATTTCGCACACCCCCTACCCTGTGCGAATTTGCTTTTGCACCACTTTTCAAAAATTGCATGCTCTCTGTCCCTTGTGCGAATTTCACAGGTATGCGAACCTAGTGCGAACCCGGTGCGAATTTGTTTTTGCGCCAATTTTCAAAACCATGCTCTCTGTCTTGGAGAATCACAGGTATGCGAAAATTTCGCACACCATAGTACCCTGTGCGAAACTCATTTTTCTCTTTAAAAGCTATGTTCTTCACTTCAAAGCCTAAGCTTCTTCTTCAATTCTCTCATCACCTCTCTTCTGATCACCCACTGCCATCCACAAAACTCCTTTCCTTCATCATCCATCATCATCAACACCACCATGGCAGCCCATCTCCAATATTCCACTCCATAGCCGCGGCATCCACTATTCATCACCTTCCATTTTCGGCAATTCCACCTCCTTCCACCATCAAAATCCTTTCAAATCTTCACCCAACACTCTAAAGCCCTCCATAATCCCATCCAAACCTTGTTCTTACCCAACCAAAGCCGAAACCATAAGCATTCAAGCCATGGTTTCTTCATAAGAAACCCATTACCGCCAGCCATGGGAGCTTCAATTCTTCAATTTGCCACTTGAAAAGCTCCAATTTCCAAGCCCATTCACCATGGAAAACCTTTGTCCTACCTAAGCTAGCAACTCCCATCCTCAAAAGCCACAAATTTTCACCATTTCAAAAAAGCCATAATCCTTCAACCTCGCGGGTGAATAGTACCCTGTGCGAAAATTTCGCACACCCCCTTAAGGTGTGCGAAACTCGCACACCCCCCCCCCCCCCCTTCTTGTGCGAAAATCTCAGCTTCTCCATCCCTACCTTCCATAATTCCGAGCCTCTGAGCCTCATTTCATCACTTCATCATGCCTAAGACCCGATGAGGATCTACTTCAGCTCCCCAGAGCAGTCAGAGAGCCGCCCCTGTGTGGGCCCCACTTGATGCACCCTCACATTTAACTGATTCAGCACCTCAGAGCAGATACCATACGAGGAGAGCATCCGCCACGTCTGTGGCCCCTACACAAATTCCACCTCGGAGTCCTCCTTCAAAGAAAGCCAAGACTACAGAGCCAGGAGAGTCCTCCAGAGCACCTCGGGATTCACAGTCTCAGCCTTCTTTCGCCAGGCGCCCTAGACCCAGCTTGCCCATTGAGGGCAACTCCGATTGCCGATCGAGTGACTTTCATGTCGAGACATATTTCGATCACTCTCTGATGCGACAGCAGCCTGAGTTGCGGGATTCATACCGCCTACTTGAGAGGTACCATCTTGTACCTTTTATGACTCCGCCCCAGTTCTTTTATCCTCGAGTAGCTTTAGACTTTTACCAGTCTATGACTACTCGTGGCGTCCCGATACTAGCCTCGATCCTTTTTACCATTGATGGACGCCAGGGTATTTTGGGGGCTGCACAGATTGCCGATGCCTTCCATATCCCTTTTGCACCAGCAGATCCCGCTACATTTAGACGTTGGGCCCCACTTTCTGAGTGGGACATGGTTCGTATCCTATCTCGAGGGACATCTTCTCAGAGGACCATTTTGAGGAGAGAGCTTCCCCCAGAGATGCTCCTAGTTGATGTGGTGCTTCGCGCCAATCTTTTTCCTCTTCAGCATAAAGTGCAGAGGCGAGGGGCCATTATGGAGGCATTATTCCGTATCTCTGAGGGCTATTACTTTGGCCCTCATCATTTGATTATGGTCGCTCTCCTCCATTTTGAGGAGAAGGTGCATACGCGGCGTCTTGCGAGGGCAGACTCCATTCCTTTACTTTTCCCTCGGCTGCTATGCCATGTTTTGGCGCATATGGGTTTTCCTGCAGACCCTCATTCTGAGACCCTCCGCCAGTGTCGAGAGAGCTTCTCTCTTGACCAATGGACTCAAATATGGCTTCATCGCCAATCCCCAGAACTTCCCGAGCCAAGGGAAGTCCCTCCTGCTCCGTCCACTTCAGAGCCTCCACAGCCAGTACCAGAGGCCGCATCATCTGATGCCCCACCTGCTGTTCCTCCTACATCAGAGCCGCCCATTACTATCCCTGGTGCCGAGTATCGTGCCTTGCTCGCTTATTTCCAGACTTTGACCACTACTCAGACAGCCATTATGGAGCGGATGGACCACTTCCAGCTTCAGCAGGACCAGCAGACTCTCATTCTCCGAGAGATTCAGCAGCACCTCGGTCTTTCATCACCAGTTCCACCTGTAGCGGTTCCTTCCACAGTTGCAGCGGAGGACCCCTCCTATCCACCAGAGGAGCCTACTACTTGATCATACGATCACTCCTCTTTTTTTTTTTGTATCTATATGCTATGTTCTTAGATGTCTTATATATTTTGGACCACTTTTATACTGGGATTGGATGTATTCCATGTTTATTTTGTATATTGTACTCTCTCAGTTTATATAGACATCTTCTCTTTTTGTGTATTTTAGCTTCCATTTTATTTCCTCTATTCAGCACACTTATGATTTTTCTTTTCTTATGCAACATGTGGTTTCTCCTGTTCATTCAGAGTCCCTTACTATCAGGAGGTATCACTTCCTCCCTTATATTATCGCTTGTTTTTGGAATATTGGGGACAATGTTCATCCTAGTTGGGGGGAGAATTGAGGAAGTAAGTTGTTGAATTTTTGGTTAAATTATTTTGCTAACAAAATTTTTTGCAAACTCTCTTTGTTTTCTCAAAAATAAATTCTCAAAAGTAAATGGGAGAAATTAAATTCTTATCTTATTGCCATAGTCTCAGAGTTTGTATTATGCTTATTAAAGTTGATAAATTGTTGAAGCTCCTTTTGTTTTCAATCTTAACTCTTCCACTCTAATCTTTTCACACACTGAACACATTAGATTCCAGTTATAAGATGGAAAACTTTCTCACCCCCTAAACTTAGGAAATTTTTGTCTTGGTGCCATTGACTTCATTCTATTAGTGTTGGGACACCTTATAAAAGGCCAATGTGTCTTATGAAAATAATTTTTGCTTCACTTGCTTTGAAACCCGAGCAAGGTCCGAGGGGGTATATGGTGAAAATCTTTAAAGCCTGGTGCCCTAAGCCTTTACTGGTTGGGAGTTCACCGACCTCAATGCTCGTTACATGGGTGGATGGGTGGAGTATATTATAAAAAAAAAAAAAAAAGAAAAGGGGTGCGTTCTTAGCCTTTTATATATGAGTAGTGTTGCTAAAGTTAGAGAAAAACCTTAGTTGGGGAGAGAATATAGTTTGACATACTATAACTGGAAACTAAGCACTTTAACACTTAGATTTTTGTGGAAGATTAAGAATTGATCCTTTGGGAGTGGAAATTATTTTGATACTCAAATTTGCATAATGCCCACTCTTTGCAAGTTGTGATTGGTAAGTTATTTGATAACTCTTGTTGATGATTGAGTTTTATATCCTTGACTTGCCATGTGAGAGTTTGATCCAATCATGCCACTTGATTATTTTTTGGAGTGATTAGCATGATTTTGTGAATTATTATTATCTATTTTTCTTTCTTTTTCTCTCTTTCATTGCTCAGGGACTAGCAATGTGTCAGTTGGGGGGAGTGATTACTACCCAAAAAGTGCTATTTTACACCTTTAAGTCATTATGTTTTAAGCACTTTTGTGTAGTAATTCTTCACCTTTATTCCAATTGGCATGTTAAGGACCTAGCAATGACTTCTAATCATATTTGTGGCTAGTTTTAGTGTTTTGACATCTTTTTGGATCATTAAGACAAGCCAACCAAAGAAGAAAAGCAAAGAAAAGCAAAGAAAAGCAAAGAGAAGCAAGGAGGAAATCAAAGGATAGCAGCTGCAGTCTTCTTTGGCATTTTTGGAGCACTTCCCGAAGTCCATTTTCTACATGCTATATACTGTTTCAAAGCTCAAGAAGTCAAGAATCCAACGCTTCAAACCGTGTACGATTTGGAGCTGAAACGAGGAAGTTATGGCCTTCGGAAGACAACTGCTCCAGGTGTGCGAAAGGTGTGCGAATGGTGTGCGAAATTCGCACACCCCCTCAGCCGTGCGAAAGGTGTGCGAATGGTGTGCGAGTTTCGCACACCCCCTTCAGGTGTGCGAAAATTTCGCACACCCCCTTCAGGTGTGCGAAAATTTCGCACACCCCATGCGTGGTGCGAATTCTCCTCTGTTTTTGCCGACTCCACTTTAGATATTTTCTTAAGTAATTTTTGATGTAATTTCCTTTCTTCTCCTTGTAACAAGCCAATCACAAGCTTTGCTTTTGTAAAAACTATATAAGGGGTGGAAATCACCTCTTGAAGTATGTATCACGCGCGTTATGCTTAACACTTAGAAATATACAGAGCTCTCTCGTTTTCTATTTTCTCTTTACTATTTTCTTTTTCTTGGAAGCCAAACAACCTCTGAGGATGTTTTCTCAAAGGATGAGAGGCTAAACTCTTGGTTTCTTGGAGTGGAGGAAGCTAGGTGAAAAGTCCAGATGCAAAGGTGGAAAACGCTCGTGCATTAAATACAGGTAGTTGAAGTTCATAAATGGCTTTTAAATCCAAAGTTTTGCTTTAAATCCCTTAGAATCACTTTGAATGGCCAATACATGGTAAGCTTCAGGTCTCTGTGGATGCTTATTGCTAGATCCATATCAGTCCATTAGTTATCATGTACGAGCCATTGGAAAGTGGTTCAAGGTGAAGACCTATAGTGTCTAAAGCCATTAATGGACCTTGACTACCATTTCTATTGATTTTTATGGATTAAATCTTCATTGTTAAACCTATACCGGTTCGGGAAATAACTATAGGTTAAATCCCCAATGCGAGGAGAAAAATCCGAAATTTTCCACTTTGCATGCTAAACTTGATCCTAGCAATCTTTAGCTCCGAGAAACTTTCTTTCTTCCATTTTTAATTAGTTTATGTTAATTTAGTTTCAAACACTTTCAAAACAAATTTTATTTTCTTTTAAACTTTAAGTTTTTGATAAAGGAAATCATTGAATCCAATTTCTAATCTCGAGTATATCACTGGTAGAATGAAAACCCATCCCAGAGTTCGACCCTAGAGCCACTATACTATAGTAGCTTTGCTACACTAGTATGAGGTCATAGGTTTTATAAATGTTTTTTTTTTATTAAATGACCCGACTGGATTTTCCGCTAATCACCAAGTGAGCTAATCTGAGCTGATAAATCCATCTAAGGCGCATGATCAAGAACGTGAGGTGCCTGAGATGGTATCTCTGTGTGAGGAAGCTCGGTGAATGATGGCTAAGAGGATGGTCCCGCTGTGTAAGACGACTCAGTCATCATAGGCTCTGAGAAAATGGCCTCAAAATGAATACCCTCTGACTGAAGTGGAGGAGGAATGTCAAGCTCGAGCACTCTTTGCTCAAAATCCCTTTGAGGGTCTAACCCACCCTCCATCTCTCTGATCTCAGCCTCCTCCTCTACTCCTGGATGCATCTGTCCCTATCTCCGGGCCTGTGCTGGAGGTCGCTCAGCTCTCCTAATCCAAGAGTCATCGGGGGCCTTCTCGAACTTCATTCTCCCCAAGGACTGCTCATCGTAAGTATCATAACTAGTAGGGGCCTCAAAGTTCGTCTCTCTGCTCAAATCAACCCCGGCATCCTTGAATACTCGAGTAAGGAAATGGTCGTAGAGGAGTACTTGGGTCGTACTCTTATAGTAGGATGTCATATGCATCATCATCAGATATCCCACATGAATTCGTCTCCCCGTCATAATCAAGTCCAAAATGAATGCCTCAAGGTAGGAGACCTCGTCTCGATGTCCACCTCGTGGCAATAGGATGGAGTAGATCATGTGATGAAGGACTCGACTGGTCACAGTCAGGCTGTGTGCCGATGGTCTGCCCATCCCCTAGGCGTTTGCAAGTTCGCATAACCTCTTAATAACCTCTCTAGGCTTAAAACCCGGCACAGTGGGCCAAACCCTGGACTCATACACCTAGAGTCCAACTGAAGGAATGTCGAAAATGCGACAAATGCTCTCCAGGCTCAGTCTGATCTCAACACCTCTAATAGTGGACATGATTGGTCCTCCAAGTCCATAAGTCACCCGTGAATAAAATGCACGCACCAGAGTTGGAAAGATCGGCTTGAAAATCATCACAACTAGCAGTCATCCCATCCAATTGAAGAATCCCTCAAACCCGAAGTACTGAAGTTAGGAGAAATTGATACTTCTCCCTGGAATGACTTTCCTCTGGGCAAATTTTTGCTTGTATCTATAATACTCTTCAACGGAACTGAAGAGGGTCGTGTCATACCTCCCATTTCGGCGAGCCTCCGTCTGATCAGGCTGAGATGGCTCACAGAGCGCTTGCCCTAAGCCCTAGAGACAGTCATCTCTTTCCAAGGCGCCATCAGAAAAGTAGAAAATGAAGAAATGAAGTCGAAAGAGAGAATGAACCCAAACAAGAGAGAATGAAACCCAACTAGAAGCCCTAAGCGGACAGAAATGGAGTTAAACCTGGCTGAGGCACGCAGTTAGAGAAGAATCAATCCAAAAATGGAAACTCTAGGTCCAGATTCGAAACCTTGGCCTAAAAAATGTCTCAAAATCAACTCAAAGGCCTGAAATTGGTCCAAAATCTTACCCAAACTGGTCTCTGGAAGTGGGAATGTGAAGAGTCTTCAAGGAATGGAGGAAAACAGTGGAAAAAATGAAGCACGGGAGCCTCTTTAAATCCCTAGCCCAAACAAACCGCTTGGTCAACGGTCAACAGTCAACGCTCCAATTTTTTATGCTTTTTCTTGTCTTATGATCCTTCCCCTGTCCTTTTCAGTTGAAATTCCCAATTTTTTATGTCCAATTCCAAGGGAATTTTGATTTTTGGTCAAAATTTGACCTTTTTCCTAAGAGTATTTCTATATGATGCATATGATATGAAATTCATGCAATCATAAGGTATATTCAACAAGAATTCATCAAGAAACCATTTGATCATAAAGAAATCACCCCTAATTGTCTTCTAATATCAACAAATTGCTCTTTACTTAGAGGTTTTGTAAAAATATAGGCAAGTTGATATTTTGTGCTTACAAATTCAAGTGTAATGTCACCTTTTTGTGCATGGTCTCTAAGAAAATGGTGTCTAATTTCTATATGCTTTGTCCTAGAGTGTTGCATGGGATTTTTTGAAATGTTTATGGTACTAGTGTTATCACATTTAATAGGAACATGCTCAAAAAACAAATTGAAATCACTAAGTGTTTGTTTCATCCAAAGGATTTGTGCACAACACAAACCGGCTGCTATGTATTTGGCTTCCGCCGTTGACAAGGCTACCGAATTTTACTTCTTACTATGCCATGAAACAAGTGAGTGTCCTAGGAAATGACAAGTGTCACTAGTGATTTTCCTTTCAACCCTACAACCGGCGAAATCGGCATCAGAGAATCCAATTAATTCAAAGTTATCACTCTTGGGATACCATAAGCCTATGTCCATTGTCCCTTTCAAGTATCTAAGGATTCGTTTTACTACACTTACGTGAGATTCTTAGGACAAGATTAAAATCTAGCACATAAGCATACACTATACATGATGTCGGGTCTACTAGCGGTCAAATATAGCAAAGAACCTAACATGCCTCTATACATAGTTGAGTCAATGGATTTACCTTTCTCATCCTTATCAAGCTTGATAGATGAGCTCATTGGAGTCTTCATTGTTTTGGCTTCCTCCATGTTGAACCTTTTGAGAAGATCTTTTATATATTTTGCTTGATTGATGAAGGTTCCTTCCTTTAGTTGCTTGATTTGAAGTCCAAGGAAGAAGTTGAGTTCTCCCATCATGCTCATTTCGAACTCACTATGCATGCATTTAGAAAATTCTTCACAAAGAGAGACATTAGTAGCTCCAAAAATGATATCATCAACATATATTTGCACCAAGAGCATGTCATTTTCTTTGGTTTTTATGAAAAGAGTTGTGTCAATTTTTCCCATTTTAAAACCCTTTTTCAAAAGAAATTTACTCAATCTTTCATACCATGCTCTAGGAGCTTGTTTCAAACCATAAAGTGTCTTTTTAAGTTTGAAAACATGATTAAGAAAGTTAAAACTTTGAAAATCGGGTGGTTGTTCTACATATACTTCTTCATTTATAAAGCCATTTAAAAAAGCATTTTTCACATCCATTTGATATAAAACAAAGTCTTTAAAACATGCAAAAGCAAGTAGCATCCTAATGGCTTCCAATCTAGCTACGGGAGCAAAGGTTTCTTCATAATCTATCATTTCTTCTTGATTAAAACCTTGGACTACCAATCTTGCTTTATTCCTAACAATTATGCCATTTTCATCCATTTTATTTCTAAAGACCCATCTAGTTCCAATAACACTTTGATTTTGAGGTCTTGGCACTAATTCTCATACTTCACTTCTTTCAAATTAGTTTAACTCTTCTTGCATAGCAATCATCCAATTTTCATCAACTAGAGCATCATTTATATTTTTAGGTTCAATTTGAGAGATAAAAGCAAGATTATTGCAAATATTTCTAAGAGATGATCTAGTTCTTACCCCACTAGATGGATTACCTATAATTTGATCTTATGGGTGGTTGATGACAAACTTCCAATCTTTAGGAAGGTCTTGACTTGATTCACCTTGCACTTGTTGAGGATGAGGTAGTGCTAAAGGTGATTTTTCTTTCTTGGGATCCTCTCCAATTTCTTCTTGTTGCCTTCATCTTCAATTTGTAATTTTCCCATAAAGGTCTCCAAGCCTAAATCATCATCAAAACTCTCTCTTTTTTGGAGAGAATTGTTAGATTGATAAAAAATAACATGGATGGACTCCTCTACAACCATGGTTCTTTTGTTCAAAACTCTAAAGGCTTTACTTGAAGTTGAGTAACCAAGAAAAATTCCAACATCCGATTTTGCATCAAATTTTCCAAGATTGTCTTTGGTGTTTAATATAAAGCATTTGCACCCAAAGACTTTGAAATATCTAATGTTGGGTTTCTTGTTTTTCCAAAGCTCATATGGAGTTTTCTTAAGAATAGGCCTCAATAAAATTCTATTTAAAACATAACAAGAAATGTTAACTGCTTCGGCCCAAAAATATTTTGGTAAATTGTTTTCATTTAGCATGGTTATAGCCATTTCTTGAAGAGTTCTATTTTTCCTTTCAACTACCCCATTTTGTTGAAGAGTTCTAGGAGCTGAAAAATTGTGGATACCATGCTCATTGCAATAGTCTTCAAAATCAATATTTTCAAACTCTCTCCCATGATCACTTCTTATACAAGTAATTGTAAAACCTTTTATATTTTGAATCTTATTGTAAAACTTTGAAAACTCATAAAAAGCTTCATTCTTTTTACTTAAAAATAAGACCCAAGTGTATCTAGAGAAGTCATCTACAATAACAAATGCATAAGATTTTCCTCCAAGACTTGGTGTCCTAGAGGGACCAAATAAATCCATATGCAACAATTCAAAAGGCCTAGTTGTTGAAATGAAATTTTTGTTTTTAAAAGAGTTTTTTATTTGCTTTCCTATTTGACAAGCTTCACAAACTTTGTCTTTTTGAAAATTTATTTTGGGAAGGCCTCTAACAAGTTCATCTTTGTTGAGTTGGGAAATGAGGTCCATGTTAGCATGTCCTAACCTCTTATGCCACAACCAACTTTGATCATGAATGCTTGAAAAGCATCTATCATGGCCATCATATTTTGAAATAGTTATAGCATAAACATTATCACATCTATGGCCCATGAAGATGGTTTTATCATTTTGAATATCTTTGATGATGCAATGAGATGCTTCAAAAATCACTTTAAAACCTTTGTCACAAAGTTGACTTATGCTCAAAAGATTATGTTTTAAACCATCCACTAATAAAACACTTTCAATAAGAGAGCATGTGCCATTACCAATGTTGCCTTGATCAATGATCCTTCCTTTTGCATTGTCTCCAAAGGTAACGTATCCTCCATTTCTCTTTGTAAGGAAAGCAAACTTGGATTCATCCCCGGTCATGTGTCTTGAGCATCCACTATCCAAGAACCACTTATCCTTCTTTGAACCCTACAAAATAAAATTTAAGTTGATTTAGGTACCCATATCTTTTTAGGTCCTTGAGGGTTAGTGACCTTGGATTTCTCAACCCAAACCTTTTTAGCTTTAGCATTTGAATTCTTTTGAAACCATTTCTTAAGGGACATGTACTACTAATGTGCCCTCCTCTTCCACAAAAGTTCCAAGTGGTAGAAGGACTTGCACTTGAGGATTCTCTTACAAAGTAGTTTTTAAAATACTTTTGATTTTTTGAAGATTTGAATCCTAGCCCTTGTTTATCAAAATCACATTTTTGGCTAGCTAAGATCATTTCAAAAGATTTTTGTCCACAAGAGAAAATTGAAAGAGAGGAAGTTAACCATTCATTTTTCTTTTTCAAAATCTTATTTTCATTTCTCAAAATCTCATTTTCTTTTTCAAGATGAGTTTTAGATATTTCAACAATCGAAAATTTTTCTTTCACTTCTTCAAGTTCTTGAATTTTCTTTTTAAGAAAATTACTTTTCAAACTAAGTTTTTCAAAACCCTCATATAATTCTTCAAAAAGATCATGCATATCTTCATCACTAAAGTTAGAGTTTACCTCATCAAGCTCATCTATTGCCATGAAGCACATATTTGCCACTTCCTTCTCCTTTTCTTCTTCGAAGGATTATTCACTTTCACTCCAAGTGGCCATCATTGCCTTCTTCATTCTTCTCTTGGCTTCACTCTTGTAGAGAGGACAATCATATTTAATGTGTCCCAATTTTTTGCATTTGAAGCATATCAAATCTCTTTTCTCTTCCCATTTCTCCTTGTCACCATGAGATGAAGATTCCTTTTTAGAAGGATCTCTTCTAAAAGTGAACTTTCTTCCTCTAAACCTTTCACCTCTCATGTATTTGTTGAGCTTTCTTGTGATGAGGGTTAAATCATCATCTTCATCACTTGGTTTTTCTTCTTCAACATCTTCTTCTTCCTTGGTTGTAGCTTTGAGGGCGATGCTCTTCTTCTTTTTATCTTCACCCTCTTGTAGCTTCTTTGCCTAATTGATCTCATATGTCATTAATGACCCTATGAGCTTTTCCATAGGTAGCTTGGTCAAGTCCTTTGCTTCTTGAATTGCGATGACCTTTGGATGCCACTTTGATGGGAGAGACCTTAATATCTTCATCACCTTCTCGGATTCCTTGTATGTCTTTCCCAATGCTTCTAGACCATTGACAATATCGGTGAACCTAGTGATCATCTCAACAATAGTCTTATTTTCTTTCATTGAAAACAATTCATAGTTATGAACAAGTAAATTTATTTTTGACTCTTTTACTTGATTTGTTCCTTCATGAGTTATTTCAAGCAACCTCCAAATTTCTTTAGCCAATTTGCATTAACATATTCTATTATATTCATTTCTATCCATAGAACATTGCAAAGTAAAAACGACTTTAGCATTTAATTGAAAGTTTCTTCTATCAAGCTCATTCTATTCTTGCTTAGGTTTTGGAACCAAAACTCCATCAACTAGTTTAGTGGGAAAAGTTAGGTCATCTTCAATGATGTCCCATACATCTAAATCAGTTGATTGTAGGTACCAAGTCATTCCAGTTTTCCAATAGGGATAGTCGGTTCCCGTAAACAATGGAGCTCTATGTTTTGAAAAATTTTCAGTTTGAGATGAGCTTGATGGAATAGTCATTTCCTCTTAGATGATTAAGTCTTTAAAACAAGTAGTCTACCTCTGATACCAATTGAGAAAATAAAGGTTGTGCTTAATTAAGAAAAACACCCAAAGGGGGGGAGGGGTTGTGAATTGGGTTTTTTAAAATCTTTTCAAACACAACAAGTTTAAGCACAATATAAACAAAAATAAAGAAATAGAGTTAGAGAATTCAAACTTGGGTTTTATAGTGATTTGGCACTTCCTTGCCTACATCCACTCTCCTCAATCTCCTAACCAAGTGAGGGTTCCACTAACTTGAAGCTTCAACCAAGCTTCCAATCTTCTTACACTTGGATTCCGGCTCCAATGGGCTCTTACACAATCTCTTCAAGATTCAAACCTCTTGAAGGCTTTAACACTCAGTTTTTACAAGAATGAATCCCTTAACCTAGCTTAAGGATAGCTCAAATACAAGACAAAGCTAGGATGACACACAAGAGTGCACTAAAGGATATGCAAGTGATGATTTAATGCACTAAGAAAGAAATGAGATCTTTTTGGTCAAGAATAGGTAGGTAGACAATTGATTGCAAGTGTTCTCTTGTTCATAAATGAAGTGAAGCTCTCAATTTATAGGTTTATAAGCTCGGGAGCCAAAAACAGCAAAAGGTAACCTCGACCGATCGAGCTAGAGGTCGACCAGATCACTAGCCGTTGGAGCATTTAATGCTTTGAAAGGTTACCGTTGCCTCGACCGGACCTCGACCAGACCTCGACCGAACCTCGACCAAGAAGAGAAGGCTATTGGGAGAAAGAGAAGATTTTAGGCATCCCTCGACCGAACCTCAACCGAACAAGGGCAACCGGTCGATCGGTTGGCCATAGCCTCGACCGATTGAGTCTTTTGGCCCCGAAAACCTATCTTTTTCAATTCCTTTCTTTTCTAACACTTAGGCAAGATCTTTAGGTGAATTATTATGCCAATTTTAAAACATTTTGTTTAAGGTATATTAAATAAAACTCGGGTTTTAATGAAATTGAAAGTTTAAAGGATAGACCGAGTTTTCAAAGATGCATGAAATGGTATGAAAAACTTAAGAGCACACATGCATTCATTTTACATTCATTTCCTATGATCACAAGTCTTCCAAAAGTCTCGATCTTGTATCCATTTGGTCCTTTGATGAATTTTCAAGTTTATGCCTAAGATTCTTAACCATTAAACCAATTAATCACTTAACCATGGTTTGTTATCATCAAAACCCGATTAGGAGAACCCTTGGGCTAACACTTATGATTTCCATTGTGCTTAGTTCTAGAAAGCTTAGGATAAGATTGAATGCACGTTAATGATCTAGGGGCTAGAAATGTAGTAATCTGAGATTTCCCAACACTCTTGTTCATAAGAACATATGTCCAATTCCACTTAAAAAAAATCACTTTGGTTGTAAATTTTATGATAATGAACTCTTAGGATCACGTAAGGGAACATACAAGATATTAAGGTATATCTAGTTCTATCTATATTTTCTTTATTTTTATAATAAAAAATTCTATTTTTAGAGGGAAAAAACAAAAAAGAAGTCATAACAAATCGACAAATTTGAATAAATGGAGAGTCACTATGTGGAAGTTAATATAAAGTTGCATTTAAGATTTTTTATTTTTCTCTTTTTCATAGGAGGAAATTTTTGAAAGTGGGTCAAAAGGTATTTAATGGACTAAGGTGGTATTTCTTTTATATATACTTAATTCTAAATAGAAATTAAAACCAAATAATGTTTAATAGCGTTAAGTATTAAGGTGTTTTTTTTTAATATTTTATTTTTATTAATTAAGAAGTCAAGAAAAACCAACATATTATTTTTAGCATTCACAAAAACTAAATATTTTGACTTTTTCTATTCGATAAAAAAAATTTTAAAAATAAGTAATAAGTTAACAAAAAGTTAAAATACAAACAACACCAAATCCTTGTTTGAAAAAAAAAAAATTAGGCTGCACACTTCTCTACATGAAATATTCATCTTTTAAAGAATTAAAGCGATTCATAATTCTTCAAACGACATGGAGAAAGTAAAATTCTATTCAATTAAAATTTTAAAAAATCATATAATTACATTTATATTAAAAAAAAAAAAAAAGTATTTTAAAATACACTCTAATTTCAAACTTAAAATTCAATAGCACCACAACTCTGTTTCAGCTTCTACTGAATGCAAAAGTTAAAACACTATCATTAACACAAGCATAAATTCAAGAGCATTTGTTGAATTTTTTTTTTCCTCTTTTTTTTCAAACAACAAAAGATGAAACGTGTTGCTTTTATTTTTACCAAACTTGAAAAATTAGTGATCAAAACCGAGGTGTCAAGGGATGCGCCAAAAAGATGATAAGAAAAGTCCTGCTTTACTCACAAGGGATACAGGTCGAAGTCCCACTCAGCAGGAGTATTTTAGTCCCAAAAATCAAAGCTGCTACAAGAGTAGTCATTGTATATATTACATCAGATTTTGTTTATGCATGACATGAGCAAATTCTTTATATATGTTCTATTTTTTTCCTTCTTGGTGGGTAGCAAATTTTCTGTATTAGATGTGGTAATAATCCACTACCTGGGTCTGCCATAAAATCAAATGCGCCTAGGCACATATTATATTAATGGGCCTTTTGTTAATATATTAGCAAATTGTTTAATATGTGTGATGGGCTTCATAGAGGAGTCAAAAGCTGCGGAACCTAAACATTGAAGCCTTTTATATTTGCATGTTATAATAATTACTCAACAAGTGCTATTGAAGCAGAACCACAACCACAGCTGACATTTTTGAAAGAAGAAAAAGAACAAGGGACGAAACTTGAGTTGAAAGTGAATAGGACGTATAGGTAGATTATGTGGTAGTAGTCTTAATCAACAAGTCCCTGAGAATCTCTCATTAAACTAGGTTTTTTCAACGCTGTGGTGTGAGTGAGCTTTTGCGCTGAGGTGGAAAGGTGCTTTACATTTATTTATTTTTTCGGAACTTTCGCGTGGTTTGATTCACTGTTCTGCAATCCCAACTTGGTGAATTTTTCCACAATTGATCCCATAGAATGGCATTGATGCTTTTATTTATATATTTGGTTAATGTGATACAAATATTTGAATGAGAAGTATATAAGTGAAGCCATGCACTCATTGCTAAATTCAAATGCTGCATTTCACAAGGATAACGTCCTATTTAGCATCCCATTCAAGATGCTTTAACCATTTAAATCATGATCCATCATAGCCTAGCTGCCTTATTATCACATTTTGTTAGTATATATTAATCATACTTTATTGAAGTATTAGTCTAAAGTGTCCAGGGGGAGAACCGTAAGTGAAAGAATAAAACCCATTACTTAAGAAGTACGCCTTTCTTAATGGGGAGTTGCCCATTATGGGTTGTCTCCTAAATGCTTTATATTTCGTTTTGGACCTCATGATCCTACACTTTGAAAGTCATATAAAAGGAAGAAAAAAGTGTTCTTAAAAAGCCAACGTGTTTACATTTTCTTGATAAGTATAAGAGGTCAAAACCTAGAAGAGTTGGATATGTAGGTAGAATTGCTCTGATAAGTGTAATAGATGGGAATGTGTTAAAGTGATATATGCTCTCACAAATCATAGAAAAGTTGCTGCAAATTTCTCCACCGTTAGTAGTAAACAATACAAAAAATCTTTTCTTTGGCCAGTTGGATCAGATTCTAGTGGGATACAACTCAAACCCCACCTTTGCCTTTTTCTATTCTTTTTCTGTTCACCACTCAAACTGATCATTGTTAAGAAACTCATTGTCCCCAGCTCCTCTTGGGGGTAGGTTAGTGCTCTCTGGTTTGTCCAGTGAGTAGTATCACATGGTATATATGCTGTGGTTTGTGGTTGGACAAATTTGGATAGGCATTAGCAGGACTAGAACAGCAAATTGGGCTGGCCCAACATGAAAACCAATCCTCCACTGGTTCAGTTGTGTCAAGGTTAAGAGACTGGTAAGCCCTAATTTACATTTGCTAAAAGAAATGACTTCTGGATTGATAAATTAGTAAACCCTAAATTTCATTCGGTCTGTTCTAGGCATAGGGTTAATAAATTGTCCTAATTTAAATTGGTTCCCATCTTCTTTTTCAGTTCAATCATTATACTAACATAACACTGCCATGGATATAAGCTCAATACACAATTTTTTGGTTGGCGCTTAAAACCTCCAAATTAAAACCAGCAAGACCTCCATCAACCTAGCTTGGTTTGACTCTTCAGAATTCAGTTTTTGTCAGACAGTAAAATTTAGTGCTAATTATTATTTCTTCCACGCCATCATTTCTTATCTTTGAAAATAAGATAATTTATTGGAAAGAAATCATATTATTTATTAAGAACAAGAAGGATGTAGTGCACTTACTGGGTCGTACCTCGATTAGTAGAAAAGTGGCTCAAAAGTAATATTAAGAATTTGAGCTTTGTTAACGTAGTACTAAACGTGATGAATCCATTCACCAAAAGTTGAATTAGTTGCCAACAATTGAGAAATTTCATGAACTAATAATCATTTGCACGAGACCATTTGGTACACACGCCTGGTGCAACTTGATATAAAGTTGGAAGGGGGTGTACAAGAGGAAAAGAAATGTAAACTAATGTAGTGTGGCAGCCGCAAGACGATAATAATTACGTAAGTAAACTCAGAATCATTGAATAGTGAAATGAATCTACTAAGTGCAGTTGACTGTAAGTGGTGGAAACAAGTCTTATGAGTTGTGGAAATGGTTTACAAGGAAGTGATTTCCCAAAAATGTGCGGCCGCCAGTTTTTGAAAGCTGAAGGCCAAGTTGACCATCCCTCAGTGTATTAGGAGGGCTAAATCAGAGCTATGAAAAATAACCCAAGAAATAAATATGTTCAAACATTAAGCATCTGTCTTTTCAATGGATCTAGAAGCCCATTATTTACACATAATGAATTGCAAAGATAGTGGTAATGCTTTGTTCTTAAAAAGGTTACATTCAGAAAGCACTCGGCCTAGTAATGTTCACATTGTTCTGCGTTCTTCATAAATCAAGATGCACATCATAGCATCAGTGGTTTTGAACTTTTCCTACCCACCTCAGTGCCTTTACTTTTTTCTATATTATATAAAAAGTATAGGGGCACAACATCTCATTTAAGTTAACTTGAACGTTATCAACTCTTAAGTCATTACCATTCCATTTGTGGCAGTGTGTGAGAGGAATTAATTTCTTCTCCTATTCCTGTTTCAGGTTCACTTATGATTCTGACTGATAGCTAGAATCTGAAGAATTTCGCAAGAAAATCTTCTTTTTCCTGGATCCAACATTGTTATTGGACCCCCAAATTCAAGACCAACTAATCATACTAACCAGAACTAGAAGTTTGATTCCTTGGGGTAAAAATATATTGTTGAATTTTCTGTATAATACATCCAGTGCTTTGGTAAATTAAGAGAACATGACTCTTTCAAGTGTCAATTTTACATGTTAAACACTACTTCAATTAGGGTGCTTGTCTAAATGTTTACATTCTCAATATGAATTCAGCATAGAATTTTGAAACATGCATTACAAGAATTCATGAATGGTTGGAGGACCTAATTTTCTAACAGAAATTATTCCTTAAGCCTGTGATCGTAAGGATGTTTGCTAACTCAAAGCTCAGTTAGATTTGAAAACAAAAGGGAAGGGAAAAAAGCAACAAGGAAGAAGCGGGTCCATGTCAAATATTACTGCCCATACCACAAAATCCAGCACAGACGTCTCACTAGAAATAGACAAATTGGATATATGACCAGCTATGCTGTAAATAAATAGAAGTATTAAAGGTCATCACTGCCTATTATTAGTTAGTGCTTTTTGAGATGAATATACATGCGCAATATCAATTTTGTGAAGATCTCCTATACGCTATGCCAGAGCAATGTTATTTTACTGAATTAGCCAGATTTCTTTTTCATTAAATGCCAGCTATTCCATTCTAGGCACAAAGTAATTTTAGGTGCCAGTTCTTGAGCGAGTGAACAGGAACTTAATGCCAGGTATCTTCGGACTTAAGTTGCTTTAGCCCAGACCTATAGAACGCAAAACTGCTAAGCAATAATTTGGAGGCTAAGGAATTAAATCCTGGAATCCTATTTCAAAGGGGAAAAAATATTGATAGAAGGGAATATATGGCTGACAGAAGAACATTTATTTAGTACAACATAGAGGAAAAGAAATTTGCATGTTAGAGGATTTCCCTGTCGAAGTCCTCATTAATTGTTATAATACTTTTACTCACATGCCTAAACTTGAATAATTCAGTTTCAGTATTATGTATTGGTTACATGTCAGTAAAACGTATTTACAACACCACACGTGGAACGGTTGTTGGTGCCAGTGAATTCCCACTTTCTTTTGAACTTGGACTCGATTCACGAACTGTTATACTAACTTGGGGGCAATCTAACTTGGCAGCCAATTTTACCTGACTTAACTGTGATTTTTCTGGCGATACAGTTGGATCTACACTCTTGAAGTGCGCAATGGAGGCAAGTTCATGAACAGACTCAGCAATTTTTTGGGTGCAGTTTGTGACATCAATTAGTAGTGAAGCTACTGTTGCAACCTTTATTACTTCTAAGAAGTCAGTGTCTTCCCAGATGCCTGATTTGAGTAAGGTTTTTAGAGTTTTAGCAGCCGTTTCCGATTTCTCAATGTGGGGGTCAGCAGAGGTTGGCCTGGTCATTTTTTTGACTGCCAGTGCTAATTCGTTTAACGCCATGCCAGATTCCAAGCTCATCATTGTGCATATGTCCTTGATTTTGCTTCGAATTTCAGTTGGTGCCTGCAACAAATATTGCACAAGATATTTGGTTCAGTTGAGGAGGCAATTCTATGTGTACATGTTGGCAAAATTTGATTGTTCTATTATTTTACCCATACAGGCATAAAGATGCCCAGTTTTATTTAGGTTATTGTCTACATATGGGTTCAACTGCAATATAACAAACATTTTGGTTATTGCTTTTGAATCTTTCATCTTGTTAAATGGTATTTCTGCAGGTTCTTGAAGAAGAAGGGAAGAACAGGTGATATGTATTTGTATTAGAATACCTGAAACCCAGAGTTAAGGTAGCCATTAAGTGCTTCGATGCGGTAGGCACATTGGCGAGTTAAGGTTCCAATTTTCAGGTACTGTTTCCATGGATGACGAAATCGGAATCGACCATGACCTGGTTCCCATCTTGCAAAATTTTCCTGATAATTGAGAAGATTGAAATCAGAGATATTCAGGCAGGAATTTTTCAGAGAGGGAGAGAGACCTTTTTACTCACCAAGCTTTCTTCACTGCCTTTTGAATTGAGAACACTTATATATCCTTGCAGAAATGACTTATCATCTTTACACTCTTCATCTTCTGATGTTCTAAAATATTCACCTCCAAATCCTGTAAATTCGTTTTATTTCTTGTAAGTTTCGAAGTTCACATTAAAAGGCAAAAAAAAGAAAGGAAAAAAAAAAGGCAATAATTAAAACTTTAATTTTAGAGAGTTAATTTGAGCAATTTCTATATTATCATATGTGAATATAGGTTTCTTTTTCTTTTCTTCTCTCAACTAAGAGTCATCTCTTCATTTATCTTGTACCTCAATTTGAATATTGACCTACCTTCTAAATAGTTGCCAATCTTTTCCAAGTTGAGGGCAACTAAATTCTGAAGATCTTCACCAGCCCATACAGGGCAAACGACAATGGTTATAATCACACATGTAGCACCACCTATGAGAATGGTAGAGATCCTTTTGTGAGCCAGCTCTAATATCTCACGGTCTCGGTAACCCGCAACTGATACCAAGCAGAATGTTAAAATAAATATCAAACACCCATAATCGTATCTGGCCTTTATTCCAGGAGAGAATCGTGCAAAAGTTGAGGCTGCAGCTGTAAATTAAATGGCCAAGAATTTTGAATCAATAAGCTGGTTGACACAAATGAAAGAATTGAGAAATTTGGAAGAGGGGCTCAGTCTTGTTTCGTGTGGGAAAGTAGAATTACCTTGGAGGAAGACAAAGAACCCAAGAAGCATGGGCTCACCTATCCCACCAGATAGGCTTGCTAAGTGATGAACTCCAACACCTAGAGCACCGGCTAGTAATGTTGCCAATCCCCTATTTAAACCTTTTCCAAGTGTTGCTCCTGAAAAGTAGGTTAAAAGCATACATAAATATTGCCTTCAGTATACAATTCTTTTGCTTTACTGATTTATTGGTGAACAAAGGTGCCCCACGCAATGCGAATTTGTCTTTTTGTATTTGCCATGAAATTCAAGAGATTGTGAACTTACCCACGGAGAATTCAAGGACTACAACCACAGTCATCACAGCCCACATTGCAGAGTCACCAAAACCTTTGTAGAGAGCCCGAGAGTAGTAGAATAATGAAATCAAAGTGAGTGCAAGTCCCACTTTTAGCGAATGAATGACTCTTCTTGGGTCATCTTGTCCGAGCTTCTTGATCTTCCTAGCAACCCCAGCCACCTTGGAGACTAACTTCCCAGGCAAGGGCTTGAGGCACGTCCACAACCGAGTGAGAAGTCCCGCTTTTTCATGGCTTGCAGATTCCATCTCCATAGCTAAATTGTTGATGGAAGGCAAGTTTGCACGAACTGAAGGATGAGAAAGAGGGAGAGAGAAGAAAGGAAAGATATGTTTGGGGCCTTGGGCAGAAGATGCTTTTGGATGGTGTCTCCATGCCTCTAATTTATAGAAAAAAAGCATTAGATGGGGCTTAAAAAAACATTATTTCATTTCAAGAGCACGTTTTCTGGTGTCAATTTGTACGAAGCAGGTACGAAGAAATTTCAAAGGTCCCAATGCAAACCATGACTGATTGGATACAACTTTGGATGGATGTATATCTGTTTCCCACAAACAAAAAGCCCACAATTCCTAGAAGTAAAGTTCCATCACAACGCCTTTTACAGCAGTAGTTCCCCCTGGCCATTTCACATACTTTCCTGTGTCTTCTCTAGTACTAGATCGATCCATGGCTTGGATAGCCTTTGTGATGTTGATACCTAGGATCAAGTAAACATGTAAACAGTAAAGTCATAAACTATAAACTGTATCCCACTGTTCAAACACTCTCGTTCAGGGTACTGTTCAAATCCGATTATTAGCATGATTCATGCAAAAGCATTATTAATGTGTGATCAAAATTAATGCTCATCGAGTAGGACAAGTCTCTTTAATTCGAATGGCATATAAATTTTATCCACTTAAACTTGATTCCTGAATTTTGGTACGACAAATCACTTTCCTTGATAATCATTTGTTGCCTAATTATATATATATTTGTCCCTTCTGCTGTCGATCTGATTATGGATCTCAGATGTCTTGCATCTGTTGATTCCCTAAATTAATCACCTTTTTCAAACATGAGATAGCTCTCCAGATTATTTATATGAAGTGTCATGGTGGTGTACAATATTTGGCAATAATCGTTCTATTACACTTGGGAAAGTGAATGCTGCGTGTAGAGATGGGAAGGAGCATAGCATTCTCTACTGTTTTGAATGCCAATCTAAGGATTTGCTAATTAAGACAGCATTCATCCAAAAAAGGAAAGACTTGGAAACGTTCGAGAAATTTTGAAGAAAATGTTATTATTCTAATGTGTTTTACTTTTCGAAACAAACACAAGATAGAATGAACTGCATGTCTCGGGCTCACAATCAACCCTGCTAATAGGAGATTTGGGAATTTAGACGATTGACTGAAATGATTGATTCCCGACCTAACGAGGATGCTTCACATGCAAAGCTACTACTTAGCAACATCAGATTTTCTTTAAGCCCGGTTCCTTATTACCTCCAGGCTCCCTCCTTTTTTTCATTTTCCTTTCCTAACCAGGGGCAAGGGTTCTAACAGGAACATCAATCCTGTGTTAGAGACTCTCCTAGATTTCTTATTTATGTTATATTTGGCTTTTGGGAAAATACTAGGAAGAGAAAAAAAAATTACAAAGAATTTAATTATCTCATGGTTGATTTATTATAAAAATAAAAGAAAATATGATTAAAATTAGTTAGAAACTCAAATTATTTATTTTTTATATAAAAATTTTAAAAATAAGTTAAATGAGTTAAAAAAAAAAAAAAAGTACCTAAAAATAATTTATTAAGATTAAAAATATTTTTATATGTAAGAATAGTTTATTAATATTTTATGTATTTTTAATTTTCTTTAATTTTTTAAAAGAAAATAAAGAATACGGTTTGTTAAAATATAAGTTTGTAGGATGGTGATCCTGTGTTTTCATTCTTTATTTTTAAAAACAAAAACAAAAAAATTATCCAAACACATCTTAATTTTATTTTTTCAATTTTTATTTTCTCCTTATTATCATTTCTCCCTTCTTTGGTTCAAATTTTTCACCATGAAAGTGAAAGGTTAGAGTGTTAGTCCTCTTTCAAATCAGGAATATTCTTTCTTGTGTTCTCTTAATCCTTTGGACTTTATGGCCTTACAGAAATGGGAGCAGCTGGCTTTCCATTATTCCCTGTCCCCAAAAACCTACATTAAATTATTGGATTTGAGCGATCCGATTATAATAAGTCTGTACTGTACTCATATAGGGTTGAAGTTGGTTTGATAAAACAAAAGGTGACGTGCCATGAAATTAAATATTGAATATATCAATAGTGAATGTTATAAATACTCAATCTCTAAAAGTAACATATTTTTATTGCAAAGAATAATAATAATTTAATCAAAAGTAATGAAATTAAAATAACAAAAAAAGTTGATTAGGAATGTCATTGATAATGATTTTAACAAGTGTTTCTATTATTTCTAACGGTTAAAAGTTTTTACCTTTCAAGTATTAAATAAAAATGTTTCTTAAAATTACTATTAAATATATTCTAAGAGTACATTCGACAATATTTTTATTTAAAATGTTTTTAATAGAAGTGTTTTTTTTTAATATGTTTAGAAAAATTACTTTATCAAATATCTTTTTTTTTTTTTTGAAATAATTTTTAAATTAAAAAGTTTTTCAAAAATACCATCGAGTGGATTCTAAATTCTTGAAAAAATTACAATAAAAATATCAAAGCCCTTTAATCAAACCATAATACAACTGAGCTTCTTCCGGAAAAATATAATCAGTTGTGCTATACTCAATAGTATAATACGATTCAATTCTTCCACTGGAAAGACACGGCAACCTTTACTCTGACTACTACGGCATTGATAGGGTTTTGACGTGAATGATGGGATGAAATTCACTTTTGATTAATGTGTTACTGCAACATTTGCTGGAGCAAATATGCTAACGTGGCCGTGGACCCTACCACGAGATCTGGCACTGCCACGCTCTTTTGGTTTTCTTTTGGTCAATTTGATTTTGATTTGAAAATAATTTTTTATTAATTTATAAAATTGATTTTTATTTGACAATAAATCACCATCTATTTTAGTATTTTTAAATAAAGATAAAATAAGAAATAAAGTCTTAAAAGGAAGAGAAACTATGTAAAATATCATATTACTCTCAAAAGTCAGCAGATTATACGTGAATTGGTCATTCTGCTTAAAACATATCACTCCTCACCAAGTAAATGAATGCAATTTGGGAAATTATTTAATGGGTTATTTGGTTAAAGGGGTTAAAATGACCCTCATATTTGCAAGAATAACTCACCTATTAAAAAGTAGAAAAAAATTATTTATTGAGATAAAAATACCTTTCCTTTTATTTCCCTCCAACACTTGGAACTTTTCTTCTTTTGCTTCTTTCTCTTCCTTTAGGTGTGGTGTACAGAATGGGCTCCTCATCTTTTCTTCAGAAAATGAAGAAAATTTATCATCTTCTTCTACTTGATTATCTTATTTTAGGTGCACAGAGCAGAAAACTCATCTTTCATTTAGAAACCCTAGAAAATTTCTTATCTATCATTCCTAAACTTTAGAAAATTTTCACCTCTCATCCTCTGTTTCATTCCTAATCCCTAGAAAAATTCTTATTATATTTTTGTCAAGTTATCTCATATTATATCTTCAAGCACAAAAGAAAAAATGAGTTCATTGAAGAGTGATAAGAGAAAGAGGTTTAAAATTATGGCAAAAAAACAAAAATCCCAATTGCAAACAGAGAAGGAAAGTGAAGCTATTGAGCAAAAATCTCGATTACCCACAGAAGAGAGAAGTGAATCTACTAAACTGGTGAATGCAGGCTTCACATTTTATAAATTTTTTGAATTTTTAAAGAGGATATACAAAAATTTAGGAACTTTTAAGTGTATTCAAAATATAAAATTGTATATTCATAATTTTTTTTTTTTAGTTCTCCATTGTTATCAGTTATGTATTTGGAGTGAATAAATTTAGTATTGTTGGTTGACGTTTGAAAATATTTGGAAACTATTAAAGTGTGTTGAAAAATAATAAATTGCATATTAATATTGTTTTAGTTTTTTGTATTTTTATCAATCACGTGTTTAGAGTGAATTATATATATTCAATGTAACAACATCTAATTAGGGATAAGTTTGTAGAGAATTTATGAAATTTTAGGGATTTTTAGAAATTTTAAGGGTACTAAACAATGGTGTTTGAGTAGGTTTATGTTTGTTACTTGAAGCTTTTAAAATTTTGGGAACTATTGAAATGTATTCAAAATAATAAATTGTATATTTATAATTTTTGTAGTTCTATATTATTGTCAATTATGCATGTAGAGTTAATAAAAAATATATAATGATTTCATGCAATGACATGTGATTAAGGATAAGCTTTAGAGGATTTATGAAATTTTAGGATTTTTGAACTTTTTAAGGATGTTATGCAATGGTGTTTAGTAAGGTTAGATTTGTTAGTTAATGTTTTTAAAATTTTGGGAACTATTGGAGTGTGTCCAAAATAATAATTGTTATTAGGTTAATAAGTTATTATATAATATTTAAAATTTTGTATTAAGTCTTTACTAACTTGATTTTATCTAATTTGCAAACTACTACTCCCTCGACATGTTTTACAGTTAAAATACCTATAGAAGAGCACTTCCCATCAAAGGTTGCATGTCTATCACATCTTACTATAATAGAGAATATTAAATAGAAGTTCAATAAAAAAACAATTAGAGATGTTCAAGAATTCTTGCTTTGAACATTTTTTGTTTATGCCAGAACTTAAATTTTAAGCTCAAATTGTGTACCACATATTATTACATCAACGTCTTATAAAGAAGGATAATGAAATGTGGTTTTTAGTAATCTCGAAGGGATTAAGATTTGGTCAAGATGAGTTTGGATTGATCACTAGTCAAGTTTTGGTCTCATCTCTCAGCATAATCAAACACCATTGAGAATAAAGGATGTTTAATTTAATGATGAAAACAAAGTGCATAATGATCATTTGTAGAAAGTTTTTCTTTCTTTTGGTGAAGTGAAAAAAAAAAAGTAAAAGAAAAAGTTTGATAATCTTAAAGATGAATACATGGTGAAGTTAGCCTTATTATACTTTCTCAAGCATGTTCTACTTGGGAAAGAAGGGAAAAATTTAATAAAACATGCAATGGGTTGGTCTTATTGATTGTTCGGAAGTTTTTAATAAGTATTCATGGGGTAGAATTTGTTATGAAATACCGTTTTTTGGGCTACAACAAGCCTTAAGATAATCAAGTGTTAAAATACCAAGATAAGAAGCAACAAAAGGGTAATATAGCACAAGAGGCATATAGTCTAAGGGGATTTCCATGTCTTCCAAGTTTGGGTATATGAGGCTATTTCGATTATCGGAATAAAATATGTTAATCATGTTAGTAAAAGTTGCCCATGGATATTAAATTGGAGTGCTACTTCCACACCGAGGTTCATTGAGCTCCAACAAATTTTTTTTTGACTCCAATGTGAGTACTTTTTATACCTTATATTTTGATAGTGTTGTCACTTATATACTTATATATGTTTATATTTGTTGATTAAATTATTTAACTTGAATTTGATAGTTATCATTGTGTTCGCTACTTAAACCTACTCCAGAAATATGTCAACAAGATTATTACAAGTATTTGAATAAGTTAGAGTCACTAGATGGTGTTCCTTCAAAAGTTTTAAGCTAACCAACAACCCTAGAACATGATACTATGGGTAGCTTAAAAGATGAAGATGACCCGATTGAAGCCAATGCGTATGCTACTGTTGTTGTCGTTGCTGCTGCTACTATTGTAATGGAAAATAAGAAGAAAGAGGATCATTCTATCCCAACTTCAACTAAGGTAACTTCACTATCATACATTTATTTATAAGAAAAGAATGAAAAAGACCATTTAACTTTAATCGTTTGCAATCTATTTTCAGAGAAAGTAAGAGAAGCCTTTCATAAGTGGTTAAGTCTTTAACAAGGGTAATTTATCTTTAATTCAAACTTGTAATAGTTCCTTTTTGGCCAGTTCTTTACTTGACCATGGTTTTTTGCTATATTAATACACTAAGGTCTATGGTTGATATTGATTACTTGTATGCAGACCAAGAATGGTTTCAGTCACTAGTTCAACATGGTTCATGGCTTAAAGACACGATTTGTAAATGTTCTTATTGTGTTTGATTTTACTTATTAGTATATTGATATTTTAATGGAATAGTATAACTAATGTTTTTTTTTTCTGTATATGTTGACTAGCATATTGATATCGCTTTCTACTTTTTTCGTAATTGGAGAATAGAAAAGCCCCATTCATTTTCTCAAAATTTAACCACCACAGACACAATGTTTTAGGTATGTATAGTTTCTTGTTACTGTTGGCCCTCATATTACTAGATGAATTATGTTAGTTTAACTATTCTTTTTTACATTTTCTTGTATAGAAAAATGTTAAATCAAGGTGGGAGAAACATGCAAAAAAATGGAATCAATTCCAAATGCAAGCAAACGATATTCTTGTTGGCTATGCAAATAGGCTTTATCTAGTTCCTTCCATGAAATGGTCTGAGGTGGACATCGTCTATATCCCTATTAATGTTTGAAGTATACATTGGGTATTGGGAGTAGTTCACCTTGCTCAAATGAGAATATTTGTGTATGACTCATTGGTAGGCATTAACATTAATAATTGATTGAAAGGCACCTTCATACCTTTAACAAAATTGTTACCATGTATTTTGCTTGTTGCATCATATTATGGGGAGACCGATGATCCTAAGAGCTAACAATAGTGGGACATTGAACAGTTGCATGATGTTCCTTAACAAGAATATAAGTAAGTAAACAAATATCTAAACTTTCATCATATCACTTCACCTTTATGTCTTATACAATATTTTTTTTAACAATATTAATTTTGATTACTTATGTTTCATGCAATGGTGATTATGGAATGTTTAATTAAATATGCAAAATACTTAATGCATGATCATTCATTCAACTCACTGACCGATGCTTATATGGATTGATTTTGAGAAAAAATGGTAACTGAATTAGTCTACTTCAAAAAATTTGCCTATGTAATGGGTTTGTATTTGACTATATAATGGGTTTATATGTTGTTGAGGGTTGATTGTTATTTTGGATGAATTTTACTTTATGCTCAAAGTTATAATTTTTGTAATGTAACTATGACTGTAAACTTAACCATAGTTAAATTCTTTATTAATGCAATTCAACAATTATTAAGTTCAAGTTACTGCAATGACTGTCAACTTAACTATAATTAAGTTATTTGTTAATGCAACTTAACAACTATTAAGTTCAGGTGAAAATTATGATTATGAACTTAATCATAGTTAAGTTCTTTGTTAATGCAACTCAAATATAGTTAAGTTCATGTTAATGCAATGACTATGAATTTAACCATAGTTAAGTTATTTGTTAATGCAACTCAACTACTGTTCAGCTTAGGTTAATACAATGATTGTCAACTTAACCATAGTTAAACTTAAACAATTAATTCATATGATAAAACTTAAAATTTCAATCCATCATTCAAAAAAATAATTGTAAGCATATGCAAAAAAAAAAAAAAAATAGACCCACAAGTTCTTTAATGCCCTTATATATATATATATATATATATATATAATGTGTAGATACATAGCTAAATCATCCAAAAATAAATAAAAAATCTATGGTAACACTATTAAAGTGTAATATGTAGTAATAATGAATTAAATAAACAATAATGATTATTTTAATACTTAACCTTAAACTTGCTTAATTAAAGGCTAAAACTAGTTTAACGTTAATCTTATTTAATTGTGAATTAAACTTTGACTTAAGGTAAAGTGTGGTTAGTTAACGACTTAAGAATGTCTATTAGGTTTTTAGGGGTTAATTAGAATTATTAAAACCTAAGAGACTAATGGCCAGTTGCAGGCATGAAAACTCATAACTAGAGGAACTAAACCGTAACCATGGAAAACTTGAGGTTAGTGGTAGCCTTAAGGCCTACCACCTCATGAATGTCAGCTTAGTGTCACAAACTGTTTGTTTGGTGTCTATGATCGTAGCAAAAGTGTTGATTCAAATTAGTATGTTGACTAGTTTGAGTTGAGTGTAATGGGAATTACACTAAGGAAAAGGCACGTAAGTGATATTGGAATGTTTCTTCAAAATTCAAGCAGGCTAACTTGGTTAAGTTTGGGGTGTTTGTCATTAGTCAGGGACTTGACAATGAAGAAGAGTTTGGCCATCTCCTACATAAATTGGTTGGGAGCTGAAGTTGTTCCCCTAATGAGTTCATGGTAGGACGAAACCAATCAGTATAATGGCATTGAAATGCATGGCGTGCATGATAAACCTCTTTGATTCTTGCCCATAGGGTTGCCGTACGGGCCATGCTGCTACGCTGGAACTCTAGGCTAATAACAAGTGGTATCAGAGTAGGCAGGAGGTCCAGCATGGTGGTTTTCCTTTTTGATAGTCTATGACTAATGAGTTATCTCTCCCAATGGCAATACAAGTAGCCTATGAAGTCTAATGTTGCAACGATGCAAAGGTAGGCATTGTGGCATGAATCGAAGTTGCACTTATGAAGACCCGTGAGAGAATATGGGTGTCTCTATATCACAATGTGTTGCTAGTTGTTCTAGTTGTGTGTGGGGGTGTTGCCTACTATGGGTGGAAGTTGGTGTTTAGGTGCACACTTCTGGGGTGTTATTAGGTTAACACGATGAGTAGATGTCGAGTTTGAGGTGTGGACGTCCTCTTTGGGCCAATGGGTTTCAGCAATGGACCTTTGGTGATTAATGGCTTGTGGGGAGTAGCAACATTCGAGGGCATCACTTGGTGAAGACATGAAGCCTTACACGAGGGCGTGCAAAAGATTGGGTAGGGGAGAGTATCACGGACTGTTTGTTTAGTGTCTGTGACCGTAATGAAAGTGTTGATCCAGATTAGTATGATGACTGGCTTAAGGTTAATGTAATGGGAATTGTTATAGGGAAAGGGCGTGTAAGTGATGTTGGAATGCTTCTTCAGAGTTCAGGCAAGCCAACCTAGTTAAGTTTGGGAAGCTTGTCGCTTATTGGGGACTTGACAATGAAAAGGAGCTTGGTCAACTCCTACACAAACTAGTTGGGAACTAGAGCCATTCCCTTAAAGAGTTCATGGCATGATGAAACCTATCAGCATAATGACATTGAAATGTATGGCATGTAGGTTGAGTCCCTTTGATTTTTACCCATGGGGTTGCTGCACAGGTCGTGTCGCTGCGTCCCCATGACATTAGGGACCCCTTTATAAGGGCTGCCAGCCCTCATTTCCAACCCTATTTCTATAGCAAGCTAGAGAGTTTAGAAAGAGAAGCTAGAGAGAGAAAGTGAAGAATCAAGGTAAGACAAAAAATAAATTTAGTGATTTTGGTATATTTTGGTTCCAAATGATCTTTTGAAGCAAATTAGCAATAAAGTTTGTTTTAAAGGTGAGTTTCATTAGGTATAAACATGTTTTAATTATAAATCAAGGTTAATTAAGGTTTTAAGTATTTTGATTTAAATATCTCTTGATGAGATATTCAACATGCTTGTTTGTTTAGTTTGCTTTGAATAAAAAAAAAAATAGCTTAATGAATCCTATGATTAATTAGGTTTATTTGAATACTTGGAACTGCTAATCGAATAGGTTTAAGGAAAATTAGAATAATTAGTGTATGCTAATTAATTGGAAAACATCAGTATGCATAGTAAAGATTGTTCAATGCACCTTAATTAGATTAGTGAACTTGCAAGCATGATGATTAGGGAATATGAAAATTTAAGTCATCAACGTCAAATTGTTAAAATTAACAATAAGGGAAGAATGTCAAGCTTTAATTATGAAATTTTTATGACCGGAAAACCTAAACTATATTGTTTCATTTCAATTCTTTGTAATAGCTAAGAGTGTCCACATAGAAGGATTGCAAAAGAGAAATTGGTGTAAAGTAGGGAATTTTATACCATTCCATTGTGAATCTTAGTTTCATTTCTTGAAGCAATTATTGAAATTTTCATGTCATTACTATGATTTCATGAAGTGTTTTAATGTGCATTGGTTTCTTAGTTTATTATATTAAAATATTGCAATGATATTTGGATATGTATTGGTATGAGGATTCATGGGTTCAATATTGAGGAAATGGTTCATGGTATGGTTGCATTGCAAGAAATATATGGAATAATGATAGATAATATCCAGATAATAGATTGATATGTGGGAAGTGTTTCTGTGAAGCTACAGACAATATCTTTCGATATATTGTTTATATAGGATTGTGGGTCCTTAGATGAAAGTCTCTAAAGCCCTCGAGGTACACACTCCGATGCGGGCGTATGGGGTTGGTCCTGTCCTTGGGTTTTAGTCCCTAAAGACACAGGGTTAGTCTTACCCTTGGGTTGTAGTCCTAAATGACACATGGTTGGTCCTACCCTTGAGTATGAGTCCTAGAAGACACAGGGTATGACTTACCCTTGGGTGATAGTCCTAAAATAGTCATTATTATGACCGAGTATCTTTTGGATCATTAATGTTTGATATGTACATTGGTAGGAGGTTAACAACTTATCACGTGTGAGATGATGGATGAGACAAAACAGAGATGAAACCATCAACAACATGCATACATGTTTGACATTATTGCATATTTTCTAATGCCTATAAATTGTTTATCATGCATGTTATTATATGTTTAATTCAAGGTTGTTAAGAATATGAATAGGATGGTTATAAACTTTCCTACTGAGTTGTGAACTCACCCTATCCCTTCCACCTTTAGATACAGGTCAGAAGACATTAGTTGGAGTTAATGCTTGAGCATTGCTTTTGTATTGATTGGATGTTGTTTTGTTCATGTTGAAAGTGGTTTGAGGCTTCTACCTTTGTATCATACAAAGACTAAATCATTTTTTAAGGAATGATGTAATGTATATTTTTTTTTTGTACACTTGTAGTATGGGCTACCCTTAGTGAACCATGGGGTTTTGGTATGTAAACAGTAATGTGGTACAAGTTTTCTTTTGTGAAACAAATCATATTTTGTTAATTAATGGCTACAAAGTTTATCACAGGATATATACTTCTTTATAACAGGTTTCCACATCCTCATTTTGCACAAAATCAACCAAAAACTTAACATTAAAATTTTTTATCTCCTCGATTTTAAGAGCATTGATTTTGTATTTAAGTATTAATTAGTTAGTCTGAAATACAGGGTTTAACATAAAGTGAGTAATGAACTGGTTGTAAGAAGAATTCTAGGATGTTGATATTGCTCTCAACAATATTGACACAACTATGTTCATCTCTAGGATGTATTGTTTGCATGTATTTTTAAAGCAAAATAAACATGAATAGTCCAAAAGCAAAATTATTTATCTCAATTGCATCCATGTATTGGTTTTTTTTTCTTTATGTGTTTGTTCTTATCTAGTATTATTAATTCATCTACAAAGTAAAATTAGGGTTCCACGCTCTTGTTTGGTTGTTAAGAAAGTTGTAAGAAACGGAAATGAAATTTTAAAATGCCTTGTCAGGGTTTGTGCAGCTAGAGTTGCAATCAAGGAGTGCTTATACCATGAGAGCTAAAGGAATAGGAATTGGAGGAGGTTAGTTTCATGATTGATGTGAATGTGATACGAACATTTCATTTCATTAAGGTTTCTTTGCCGAGGATAAAGAATCGGAAGAACCGTGGACCGACGTCGATCTCCATCATATCGTCGCAAGTCGATCAAGTACCATGTACTTGAATAAGTGTGATGTGTTTTGAGATAATGTGTTTACTTGAAAGTTTTCTAACTGTTAGGAACTCTTGTGTTTTTAGAAAAAATGTTTCCTACTTTTTATTCTTCAAAAAAGCAAGAAAGTTCAATATATTGTCTTTCGGTTTGAACTTTTGTTCTATTATTTTATGAATTTTTTCAACACTAGAAATGAAAATTACCGCCTAAATTTAAAATGGAACAATTGGAAATTAACTTATTTGATTTTCAAAGCACAATAATTTTTTGCTTTTAAATGTTAAATTTAAGTGAATGTTATAATTCCAAAACAAGTCTGTATCTATTGGTTTTTCATTTATAGTCATGATTTTTTTGTAGGTGGGAATTTATGGTTACGCAGCTTGCTCGACTAGCAAGTTTGGCCTCCGAGGATTGGCAGAAGCATTGCAATAGGAGGTCATCACAAATAGCATTTATGTCTCACTTATATTTCCTCTAGAAACAAAAACTCTAGTGCTGGAGCAAGGTTTTTAAATCTTTACTTACTACTTTACTATGAATTTTATAATCTCAATTTCTGAGCCTGCTATTGACTTCTCCTAGTGATGGTGGAAAAACTAGGGAGTTATTATGCTAAAACACTAATATTATTACCCAATTTCCTTTTATTTTGAAGATTGAATGTTCTGTGTTTATCTAAACAAAACTCTCATACTAGTGTCTAATGGACTAATAAAATTTTGCAAGAAAATATGTAATTTCTATGAATGTGTGACATTGTAAAACCATTTTACTCTAAATATTTGTTTAGTTGGTAGTAGATGAATTATTGGTGTTACATGTTTTTCCATTATTTAGAATGGGATGAAATTGCTTTTTTATTCCCCTTATTAGTTGCTATTGAGGAAAAGAAAATAAACAATATTGGAGCTATGTAGTATAGTGTTGTGATGGAGAAAAAAATTAAAAATCTCAAGTATGTTTCACCAAATGACCTTAATAAAACTCAATATATTTTATTTTTTCTTTGCTTGGGACCGAACCTATGGACATATAAAGTTTCAATTTTCCTGTTACATTTTTATTATTCCTTTGGTTTCCCTACCACAGATGAATATGAATTCCAGTTTTAGCTAATTTGTATACAGTATTTTGTTGGCTTTTGTGATTAACTTTGGTAAATAATTTGTTCTAAACTCAAACTGTTTTAGGAAATTTAAATATTATCATTGCAAATTTAACTTTATGGGAAATGAAATTTGGTTGGCAAATTATTGTTGGCAGCATAATTAGATTTTTTCGAGCATCAGTTAGGAGTACAGGTGGTATTAGTGGTGATGCCAATTTTGTTACTATGCTTAGCCTAGTTATTGGGTTCAATCTAAAATCAACAACAATTATATCAAAATGTAAGAAACAGACATATCCATGTGGTAGGAGTTTTGTAGAAGATCTATAATTCAATCTAACCAAATTCATAAACCCCATTGGGATAAGGATAAGGGAATGGTAAAAGGAAGGGAAATGATAAAAATAAATATTTTAAAAATAGCACCAATCCAATCTGCTTCTTAAGTTGACTCAGTACTTGATTTTTCATATTTCAAGTAGTGAGATTTTAGATCATTGTCATAGATTTTCTAGTATCTACCAACTTTTTTAGAATAAAAAGTGAATTGGTTTACTACACTGACATGTTAGTAGCTTTGTGAGCTAAGTTCATGGCTTTTCAAGGACCTCAATTCTTTGAACCTTGAACATGAAGCTTAGTAACCATTAGTTCTCTAAGACAATCGTGTCCTTGATTTAGCTCTGAGAACTATTTTATTTAATTAACAAATAGCTAGTGGAAGACAAGGGATATCCCTTTGCAAATCTCATTTACATGGTTACATAAAACTGCTCTCTCATAATTAAGGAAGTTATAAATTCTATTTGTTGATCAAGTAAGATTATGGGTGCAGCAGGCTTAACTGTTTACTATAATCTTAAGCTAAGGCATCCTACACTTGATAAGCATATCATTGACTATGATTTGGCGCTACTCTTACAATCAATGCTCATGATGGGCATTAGCATCGGGTTTGCTTTCAATTTTGTATTTGTTGGCTCGATGGTTCCAATTCTATCTATTGTTTACTTCTTAGGTAATTAGTTGAATTTCAATTCTTCTATATACATCTTAGACTCTAAGAGTGCCCTTGACTCATAATGACTCATTATGACAGTCATTTCACACCTCAAAATAACATATAAAAAGAATTTTACAAAATTTGTATTAACTTACCTTAAAAGCACTAAAAAAAACTTGAAGAAATTAATCCTAAAGAATTAACTCCTCACCTAACAAAAAAAAGAACAAATATTACTGATGACTAATTATCTAAAATTATAGATTTGAGAATCCTAATAATTTTTTATGTTAATATTATTAACACCAATATTATTTTTACCTTCTTAACCAATAATAACTTAATTAATGAGTTTCCAAATTTGTATTTTTTTTTTATAAAAAGTTGGGTTCATTCCAAAATCTATTTTCAAGAATTTATTTCTCTTTCCTAAGTTATCTAAATTAAATATCTTAAGAATATTTATTTGCATTAAACTCTTTTATCATTTTAATCAAGAATAATTTTTTTTTTTCATTACCTCGTCTTCAACATTCTCTTGCCTTATTGCTATTATTATTATTATTAACTAAATCTCTCAAAATATGTTCTTTCTATTTATTACATTAAACTGTTATTATTATTATTATTCAATTTTAATTTGATTAATTAGTTTTTCTAAATTTTTAATTTATTTAAGATTCTTATTTCAAAAATTTTCCATATTTACTTATTTGTTTAATGTAAATTTCTCCAAAACTTACTCCTTTTAGTTAAACAAATATCTTTTCCCATTATTATTACTATCCCTAATGTTATATTCAACTTCACAATAATAATTTAAATCAATGAGTTTCGAATTTTTTATAAAATTCATATTCCTCCTAAAAGGTTTTTAGTTTTTGACATAAAGAAATCACACGAATATCTCTTATTGATCCCACTGTTCTGGAGTCTTATATATACATATTAACCTAACTATAGTGTTACTCTAACAATCATTAATTCTTGATAACAAACTAACTAATCATTAACAATAGTTTGTTCATTTTGTTGCAAGTCTTGAGGTGCAGTTGCTAATTCTGGTAATCCGCAGTTCTTGGTCAATTATTGATGCTAGTAATGTCAATTCTTGAGTTGTTGGTTGTGAGGTTTATCATCCCCCTGCACTTTTATAGGTCGTGCAATAATAGAGAGTTTGGTACAAAAGGTGGATAACTGTAAGCTTAGAAGATGTTTGGTGAAGATATTGGCGACCTAATCAAAGAAAAGAATGTATTGAATATTTAGGGTTTTATTAAGAACTTTGTTGTGAATAAAATGAAGATCTATCTCAATCTGCTTGGAGCAAGCATGGAAGATCAGCTTGGTAGCTAGAGCAGCTACACTTTTGTTGTCACACCAAATTTGGGGAGGAAATTCTAGAGGAATGTAATGTTCCTTTAAGAGATATTAAACCCATGTGATTTCAACTTGAAATAGGTAAGGGCTTAGTAATCAAATTCGATACTACTGCAGGTAACTACCTTCTGCTTTGTAAAGGACCATGAAATTAGATTGGGTCTTAGAAACAAATAGTATCCATTGATGCTATGTCTTTCATCTAGACAAGAAGCCTAGTTTGGATCTGAATAACCATGGAGATTAAGAAAAGTAGTCACAAGGATGAAGAGACCATAAGTAGAGGTGTCATTGAGGTAGCGTAAAATGATTTTAACTGCCAACAAATGAGTAGTGGTATGATTGGCCATGAATTAGTAGGCTTTATTAATGACAAATGAGATATCAGAACGTGTGAGTCACATATTGGATGACACCAATTGTGCTACGGTAGAGATGGGTATCAGGAAAGAGGTCTTCATCCGTAATGGATAGGGTCTTGCCTAAAGTTCTTAGAGTGCATGTTGGTATAGTATCAAACATGCCAATTCTATAGAGGAGGTTTTGGATGTATCGGTGCCGATTGAGATGCATGGTTTTAGGAAGATAGGTGACTTCATGATGGAATTGCTACTTGGTTAGAGAGAATATAAGTATGTTTATGGATGTCACGAAGGAAAGGGTTATGCAACTCTAATACCATAAAAGGTTTTCAATTTTTGACAAAAAGCAAAAAAATTGTTGGGATTAAGCCCCTAAAAGCAAAACATGTTGTAACAAAGTTAGATTTAATTATGCCCTTGCTATCCCTTTGATGTATTGACATTGATTTGAGCATTCAACCCATGTCTCTTACATTGTACATGACTTGGGTGCATTAGAAATTACAAAGAAGATACAAGTCATGGGTTCCTTGTAAGTAGGTAAGTAGTCTATAGTTGGTTCATGGATTTGGACAATTTAGTAAAGACTGTAGGGCACCACCTCTTATAAATACCCCTTTAGAGGTTAGGGTTTCCATGTCTTGTCATTCTCCCATTCAGTCTAAAAAGGAAACCATAGCCTCCACCCTTGATATCTCTGCTATCTCAGTGCCCAAATATAAAGAAGAGTCATCAGGCGGAAGATCTTAGATGTACAAGAAGCATAATGGAATCACACAGATCACATGCTTTGGAATTACACACAATGTACACAAGCCACATGCAAGAAAATCGCACGGGATGCGCACATGGGTAGTAGCATGAGGAGAGATTCTACTATTTTTCTAGGCATGTTCTTCACCATAAGGAATTGATCTAGGAACATCCAGATCCAAGTATGAGTACTTTTTCTCTAGATCTTTATCCTAATATGGTTTTTGAAGCCATTATTTTTTGTTGCTTTAGATCTAGAGAACCCTAAGGATAGATGCATGCACCTTATGAGATCCATGACATAGGAATGGAGTAATCCAGGGTTCTTAACAACTAGTATCAGAGCCTTAGGGTAGGTTCTAGCATGTTAGATCTATTCTAAGATGTGCTAACTCTATTTTGCAGGGTTGTTTTATTCATCCCATGGCCCTAAGGGCTGAATAAATGAGATGTTTTTATTAATTCAATTAAATATATCAATAGATTTGGATTGATTGATTATAATTATGATATGATCTTTGATTATTGTTCTCTAGATTAGGATGTACACCCCATAAGGGGTATAGGAATTTTATTTGGTTGTAAAAATATTTTATTTTTAATAGATAGGTTATAAGCAAATTTATAAGCGCATAGGAATTTTATTATTATAAAAATTTCAGTTTTTTACATCCATCTATTGTGACCCAAGAGAAAATATAGAATCTTGAAAGTTATTTTGGAGATTCTATGGTCATTAAAAAAGAAATAAGGATTCTTAGAAGTTCTTGTTTTGAGATCCATGGCAACATAGTGACGTTAACTTGAACTTAAAATCGGGACTACCTCCCAGTAGTTTCTTCAGGCAAGACACATATGGTTTTGAAGCTTAGGAAGTCTAGAATCTAATGTCTCTGTCAAATGGATCGTAATTCAGAGTTCAAACGAGGAAGATATGGTCAATTGAAGCAAGGTTGCGCAAAGTGCATGGCAACATAGTGACATCAACTTCGAGCCAAAATCGTGGCTACTTCTAGTAAGTTTCTTAGGGTAAATCACATATGTTTTTTAATCTTAGGAAGTCAAGAATCTAGTGCTTTAAAATGATTCACGATTTGGAGTTGAACCGATGAATATATGGTCAATCGAAGCAATGTTGCGCAAAGAGCATGCTCCTATGGGATTGCATACATGTCCAATTCTTTTTTGTTGTTCGGGCTGAATTTTGGGCCTCTCTTTTTTGGCTCATTTTAGTGGCAATTTAGCCTTTTAGGTTTTTAATTTTCACTAACCCTAGTTTTGGTTGTAAGACTATTTTTGGTAATTAGAATTTTATCCAAATTTTAATTAACAAATATGCAATAGGATCTCTAAAGGCCATGAGAAAAGTTTTTATTTATTTATTCTATTGTTTTTATTATATGCTCTTGATTAATTGCATGTGGCCTCAAGATATTTTGGTATTCTTAATTAGAAATAAATTTTCATGTGTTTTTCAAAATTGGAAAACTTATTTAAATTGGAATGTGCATGGTTAGGAAATTTTATTTTAAAGAAAAGATAAGTTGGAAAAAGGTTTAAGAGCTTTCTTACCTTTTTAAAAGCTAACTCTTACTGATTTTAATTTTATTTAAAATCTTCTCAAAATTTTAAGATCTTTAAGAATAAAATCTTTCTTTTTAAGGAAAAGCTCTTATTTTTCCAAATGTTTATAAAATAGTATTTTTCCTATTTTGCACTAGATTCCAATTTAAAGAAATTAAGTTAATTTTGGAAATTCACGGTAGATAATTTATAATTAAGAATGGTTTCCAAAATTAGTATTAGAACTGAAAGAAAAGTTTTTTGGTATTCTTAGTAAATTTTCATGATAAGATATTTTTCAATATTATTTATTTAAATTGCTTGTTGCTAAGAAGATTGTTATTTCTTTAGAAGTATCTATTTCTTAAACTTTAGGAGGTTTTTTTTTTTTTTTTTTTTCTCAGTGACAGAAAGAAAACTATACCTGTAGTTGGTCTTCTAGGCTTTCCCCCCAGAGAAAAAAGAGAAAACCATTCTGTTTGGGTAGTTCAATGATAAGAAATAAGAAAGCAATTCTTTTAGCACAGGAATCCCAATTTAAAAGATAAATAATAGATTTGGAAAATCTCATGATAAAGAATTTATGATAAGAAGAGTTACCAAAATAACTTTGAAAAGTTTTAGTAATTTAATGGAAATATAAAATATTTTGAAAATACTTTCCAAAATAGATTGTTTAATTTCTTTTTGGAAATAAACATTTTTTGGAGTATTTTATAGAGAATGTTTTATCTATTAAGGAATTACTAAAAGGTTCTATTTTTGTAGTATTTAATGGAATGAATTATTATGAAATTTCCATGGAAATGTTTATTAAGTTGGAAAAGTGTAAGGAATAAAGAAAGTAAATCTTATGAGGATTTTTGAATATGAGAGGCAAAAGTTCCTTTCTTAGATAAGGTGCTCTCAAGATTATTCAAAATGTCATAAATTAGTAATTTCCTTATTACACAAGAGTTTCCAATTTGGAATATAAATATTTTAAAATTTTTCATTAGAGGTAATTTATCATTAAAAGATTATTACCAAAAGGCTTAATAATTTTATGGAAATAAATTTATTTAAAACATTTTCTAGATAAAATATTTATTAATTGGAATTATGTATAAAATGAGAATTTTATGAAAATAGATTTTAAAATTTTGAGAGTGGATATTTTATCAAAATTCTTTTTGAAAATTACTCTCATGGAAATTTTAAAATTTTCATGTTGGTATTATCCTATTACCATAGGTTTCCAATTAGGAAATAAACATTTTTGGAAATTTTGAAAGTAGATAATTTATTCATCAAGGAAATTACTAATAGTTTTAAAATACTCTTATTTATCTCAAAAAATTAAGTAGGAGAGGGCCTTAGGCAAGCCCATGGCCTCCACTATCAAGCCCATCTTGATTTGGGTTCATCACTACCCCACCGGTAGGTTGGGCCCTACGAATCAAGGGATATGGACTCTCCATTAGGATGAAACTAAACATGTCTATAGTGGGAACAACCACCCCACTGGTGGAGTTCCTTACTTGGTGACATTGATAGTTCAACGATAAAGGTTACACACTTATCATTGGATTTGAAGTGGTCAAATTGCCCACTGTTGTCCTACTTACACAATCCATGGGCTAAATAAAAAGTACGTTGAACCTACCCTATGGCTCTGATACTAGTTTTTGGGAACCTTGAATTACTTTGTTCTCATGCCATAGATTTCATACGATGCATGCATTTATCCTTAGGGCTCTATAGATTTAACACAATGGAAAATAATGGCTTCAAAAACCATATTAGGATAAAGATGTAGAGAAAAAGTGTTCATACCTGGATCTAGATGTTCCCATATCAATTCCTTATAATGAAGAACATGCCTAGAAAAATTGGAGAATCTTTCCTCATGTTGTTACCACATGCGCATCTCGTGATATTCTCTTGCATGTGGTCTGTGCACATCATGTGCGATTCCAAAGCACGCGACCTGTGTGATTCCAGTGCGCTTTTCATATACCCAAGATCTTCCGCCTAATGATTCTTCCTTGTATATGGGTACTAAGATGGTGAAGATCTCAAGGGCAGAGGCTAGGATTTCCTTTTTAGACTAAATAGGAGATGGCAAGACATGGAAACCCTAACCCCTAAAGGGGTATTTATAGGCTTCCTACTGGGCTTAAGTGAATTAAGTCCACTATGGGCTTGGGTCACTTAATCTAGCCCAAAAAGGTTGTTGATTGATTAATTAACCATATAAGGCCCTAATTAATCAATTAGCCTAGTCCAGATATACCACTCACTTATCCTTGTGCAACCTTACATAATTACCAACACGCCCTTATGCATAAAAGTGAACTAAAAAACTATCAAACCCTCATAAACTATGCCATCAAGGAATATGATCTTAGAGCATAAACCATTGAGACCTATAAGAGTATTTGTCCCCTCATAATCAAATTCTGAAATAAACTCAACATCCTACTACAAGGAGTCAACTACACTCCAATACCTTATGTATATTACAACGAGACACCAAGTGTCCAGGTTCCTGACCTACTATCCACTACATATAGACTCCTCATGAACTAATGTTTGTAATATAACAAGGTAGTGTTATCACCTATCAAGATTACCTCTTAAATCATTGAGTTACAAATCCTACTTATTATGTGATCAAATGACATGTTCTATCTCTAAGGAGCATATGTCAATTTCCACTAACAAAATTACTATGACCATAGATTTCATGATCACATGTTCTTTAGATCACCCAAGGGGACATGTTATCTCAATCACATGAGATATCATGGTACCTCTATTGAGAATACCTATTGCCACCATCCTCCATCAATAGTAACCCAATCCATGGGGATATATAACCACTTTAGGGTCTCACTCATAGGTCAAAGCCTCCTATTGATTTTGAAATAGGCTCAATATCCTCTCAAGGTTGAGAGTCCATGTATTATAGTAGCTTGGTCAATCATGACAATTGATAGTTTTGTGTTATGATTCACCGTAGGTCCTGTTTAGTGTGCATCACATACACTAGTGCACTCACCATAGGAAACCTATCCCGATGGTCAAGACAAGCCATCCTTCCAATTAGGAGGTGGTATACTATAGTTTCTACTAAATTGTCCAAATCCATGAACCAACTATGGGTAACTTATCTACTTACAAGGAACACATGACTTGTATCTTCTTTGCAAATTCTAATGCACCTAAGTCATGTACAATGTAAGAGACATGGGTTGAAGCTCAAATCAATGTCAATACACCAAAGAGATAGCAAGGGCATAGTTAAGTTTAACTTTGTTACATCATTCTTGGTTTTAGGAGCTCAATCCCAACATTTTGGCCTAACATCTCTTACATTGTACATGACTTGGGTGCATTAGGAGTTGCATAAAAAATACAAGTCATGGGTTCCTAGAAAGTAGATAAGTTGTCCAGAGTTGATTCATGGATTTGGGAAATCTAGTAGAAATTGTAGTGCATTATCCCCTAATTAGATGGATGGCTTGTCTTGGCTGTTGGAATGGATTTCTTATGGTGAGTGCACTAGTATCTATGATGCACACTAGACAAGACTTATAGTGCATCATTATGCAAGGCTATCAATTATCATGATTCACCAAGCTACTATACTACATGGACTCTCAACCTTGAGAGGATATTGAGTCTATGCCAAAATTAATAGAAGGTTTTAACCTATGAGCAAGATCCTAAAGTAGTCATATATCCCTATAGATTGGGTCACTATTGATGGAGACTAGCAGCAATAGGTATTCTCAATATAGGCACTATGATATCTCATAGGATTGAGACAATGTGTCCACTTAGGTGATCCAAAAAACATGTGATCATGAAATTTTTGGCATCCCAATGATTCCTTAAGTGGAATTTGACATATGTTCTTTATGAGTTAGAGTATGTCATTGATTATATAATAAGTGGGATTTGTAACTTAAGGATTGGAGAGGTAATCTTGATAAGTAAGCACTACCTTGTTAGACTATGGATACTAGTTCATGGGGAGTCTAAATGCAGTGGATAGTAGGTCACAAACCTCAAGCTTCATCTCATTACTATTTACATAGGGTATTGAAGTGCAGTTGATTCTCTTTAGTAGAATTTTGAATCAAGTTCAAAATTGAATTCTGAGAGAGCCAATACTCCTATGGGTCCCAGTGGTCCCTGCTACCATGATGACATAGTTTATGAGGGTTGGATTGGCTCTAGGTTCACTCATATACAGACGTTTTGGTAATTATGCAAGGTTGCACAAGGGATAGTGAACAAGGCCTCTAGATTGGGCTAATTGATTCATTAGATGGCCTTGTGTGGTTAACTAAACAATAATGACTCATTTTGGGCTAGATTAAGCTACTCAAGCCCATGTGAGTCAAATCACTTAAGCTTAGTAAAGGAACCCTTTAAATACCATTTTAGGGGTTAGAGTTTCCATTACTTTGATGAAAACCGTCCTCTACCTCCAAAGAGAGAGAGAACCATAGCTTTCTTCCTTCTAAAGCCTACACTTTGGAGTGCCAAGATCATGGTTCACGCCATCAAGTAGAAGATTTTGGGTGTTTGAAACCTTGATACATGTTCTTCACTGCTAGGAATTGATTTAGGAACATCCAAATCCAAGTATGGGTACTATATCTCTAGATCTTTATTCTAATATGGTTTTTATAATCATATATTTCTGTTGCGATAGATTTAGAGAAACCTAAGATATTTTACATACACCCTAAAAGATCCAGGGACAAGGAATGGAGAAATCTGATATTCACAGCAACATCATTCATAGATATGGTAGCTTCCACTACAACCAAGGTAAGTTTGTCGATGGAGAAAATGATAGGAATCTACAGACGGAATAGCCTTGAGGGCATAGTTTTTTGCAGCAACACTTGAGCGGCTTATTAGCACTCTAGCATTGGTGTCAAGTACTCAAGCGGTTAAATAAGCACTTAAGTGACTCAAGCACTTAAGCAGTGCTCTAAGCAATTCAAGTTGCTTCCAACGGTTGTTCAAGATTTTTAGGCGCTTAAGTTGTGCCCTTTCGAGAGCTTGAGCACTTCTTGCAACATGCAGACAGTAAGGAAGAGGCGTATGGCAATTTGGGAACTTTTGTAATAGAATAAGAAGTCTTTATAATTTTGGTAATTTTGGATTATTATCAAATGGATTACCAAATTTATGCAACATAATCTCTAAGGCTATGAAAGCAACTCATTTATTTTATTACTTATTTTTATGTTATATTTGTTTTTTAGCATGTGTTAAATGAATAATAAAATATTGAAAAAACAATCTTGGATTTTCTTTAAAAAATTAAATTTTCATGAGAAGTTTTTTCCATTTTTATTTCTCTTGAACTGGTTGTTGTTAACATTCATATTGTTATTCCTTTTGGACTATCCAATTGGTTATTAGATAGGTGGTTCTCTAGGTTCTTCCACCCTAAGAGAAGTAAAACAACACCTATGATGGTCCTCCAAGCTCTTCTCCCCTAAGAGAATGAGGAAACCATCAAGTCCTTTAGGTTCTCCACCCCCCCCCCCCCCCCCCCCCCTCGCCCCTCCCCCAAGAGAAAAAGAACTTCTGTAGATATGGATAGTCCAAGTATAAAGGAATACGAATGCAATTCTTTTAGCACATAAGTCCTAATTTAAGAAATAAATAATAGAATTGGAAAATCTCATCATTAAAAGTTTATTTTAAGAAAGGTTACCAAAATCACTCAAAGTCTCTCTTTTTTCAACTGATTAAGTAAGAATGGGCTTTAACAAGCTCATGGCCTTTATTATCGAGCTCATCTTGATTTGGGTTCATCACCACCCCATCAGTGGGTTAGGCCTTAGAAATCAAGGGATATGGACTCTCTTTTAAATAAAATTAGGCATGTATGTAGTAGAAGCAACCATCTTACTAGTGGGGTTCCTTACTTTGTGACAATGATAGTTTAAGGACAATGGTTATATACTTATCATTGGATATGTTGATTACATAAGCCAGAAAGGCCTACTATTAATCAATTCACCCAATCCAAAGACTTTTCACTTATCCCTATGCAAGCTTGCATAATTACTAAAATATCTTTATGCATGAAAGTGAACCTAAACCTAATCTAACTCTCATAAACTATGCCAACGAGGTACATGAGCTTGAGCGGGGACCATTAAGACCCATAGGACAGTGCTAGCTCCCTCAAACTTCAATTCTAAAGTAGGTTCAACATCCCACTATAGAGAATCAATTGTAATCTAGTACCCTATGTAGATAACAACAAGATACTAACTACTCAAGTTCCTAACCTACTATCCATTGTGTTCAGTCTCTCTATGAACTAGTGTTTTTAGTCTAACGAGATGAAAGCTATCAACCTTTCAAGATTATCTCTACTATCCTTAAGTTACAGATCCTCTTGTTGTGTGTTCAGTTGACATGTCTTAGCTCTCAAAAAACCTAAGTCAAGTTTCACTTAAGGAATTACTATGGCTATGTTGGGATTGAGCATATAAAAGCAAGACATGATGTAACAAAATTAAACGTAATTGTCCATTTGCTATCCTTTTGGTGTATTGATTTGAGCATTCGGCCCATGTCTCTTACATTGTACATGACTTTGGTGCATTAAGAGTTACATAAAAGATACTAGTAATGGGTTCCTTGAAAGTAGATAAGTTGTCCATAATCGGTACATGGATTTGGGCAATCCAATAGAGACTATAATGCATCACCTCATAATTTGAGGGATGGCTTGTCTTGGCTATCAAGATGGGTTTCTCATGATCAATACAGTAGTGTATGTGATGCATACTAAACAAAACCTAAAGTAAATCATAATGCAAGACTATAAATTATCATGATTCACCAAGCTACTATGCTACATGGACTCTCAACCTAGGATATTGAGTTTGTGTCAAAATCAACAAGAGGCTTTGACTTATGGGTGAGATCCTAAAGTGGTCATATATCCATATAGATTATATCATTGTTGATGGCAACTGGTGGCAATAGGTATTCCCAATAGAGGCACCATGATATCTCAAGAGACTAAGACAGTGCATTCCCTTAGGTGATTCAAAGGACATTTGATCATGAAATATGTGATCATAGCAATTCCTTTAGTGAAATTTGACATAAACTCCTTAGAGTTAGTGTATGTTAGTTGATCACATAATAATTAGGATCTATAACTCAAGGATTTGAGAGATAATCTTGATAAGTGATAACACTACCTTGTTAGATTATGGTCATCAATTCATGGGGAGTCTGCATGCAATGGATGGTAGGTCATAGACTTAAACTTCATTTCGTTGTTATTTACATATGGTACTGAGTACAATTGATTCTCTCTAGTGGAATGTTGAATCAACTTCAAAATTTTGATTAGGAGGGAGCCATTACTCCTATGGGTCCCAGTGATCCCCATTCTGAACTCATATACCATGATGCCACGGTGTATATGTGTTAAATTGGCTTTAGGTTTATTCTTGTGTATAAGGGCATCTTGGTAATTATGTAAGATTGCATAAGGGACAAAGAACATATAGATTATTCATTGGTAGAATGGAAAAAATTAGGGAAAGAAGGGCCCACAGATAATGAATGGGAAAATCGAAAAATTGGAAGAATAAAGGATTTTTTTTGTTAAACGTAGGGAATTAGCTAAGCATTTTATTAGAACAAATGTAGAACCAGAATGGATGGTTTTGTGTCTATTACTGGTTCTTCCTCTCGAGTTGAGATCGATCATTCAGATAGATGGGGGTAAACTAATGAGCTCGGATATTAATGAACTCTATAGAAGAGTTATCTATCGGAGCAATACTCTTACCGATCTATTAACAACAAGTAGATCTACACCAGGGGAATTAGTAATGTGTCAAGAGAAATTGGTACAAGAAGTCGTGGATACACTTCTTGACAATGGAATCCGCGAACAACCAATGAGGGACGGTCATAATAAGGTTTACAAGTCATTTTCAGATGTAATTGAAGGCAAAGCAGGAAGATTTTGTGAGACGCTGCTTGGCAAACGGGTCGATTATTCGGGGCGTTCCGTCATTATCGTAGGCCCTTCACTTTCATTACATCAATGTAGATTGCCTCGCGAAATAGAAATATAACTTTTCCAGACATTTTTAATTCATGGTATAATTAGACAACGTCTTGCTTCAAACATAGGAGTTGCTAAGAGTCAAATTCGAGAAAAAAAATCGATTGTATGGGAAATACTTCAGGAAGTTATGCGGGGAAAATTGGTCAAGACTCTCCAACTTATGGCCACTTCTCTATGGTACCAGTTGTTGCTTCATTGAATTTGCTTCATTAATAGGATGGCGATTTGACTTTGATTGTTATGGACTAGTACCAAGGTCGAGTCCTAAACAAGCGGACCTAATTTTAATAGCTGGTACAGTAACAATGAAAATGGCTCCTTCTTTAGTGAGATTATATGAGCAAATGCCTGAACCAAAATATGTTATTGCTATGGGAGCATGCACAATTACAAGGGGGATGTTCAATACAAATTCTTATAGTACTGTTCGGGGAGTTGATAAGCTTATTCCTGTGGATGTCTTTGTCGGGTTGTCCACTTAAACCAAAAGCTGTTATATATGCCATAACAAAACTTCATAAGAAAATATCTCGAGAAATCTACAACGATAGAATCAGGTCTCAACAGGAGAATTGGTGTTTTACTATCAATTACAAGTTTCATGTTGGACGCAGTACTCATACTGGAAATTATGATCAAAGGTTAATACTGTTTGTTGTAATGAATTAATTGATCTTTTTGAGATAAATCCCATTTGCTTAAATCTTTATTTTGGTTTTGAGCCACACAATGTTGATTTACTCTATTTCGCCACTTTTGTGGTACTAATCTAGACCATATAATCGGAGATAAATATTTATATTGATAATGACCTCTTAACCAGTTTTTCCATTGATTCATTCCAGAATTACTAAGTTTCTTATGTCTTAATTCGTAATGAAATATTTCGTGTCCTCCAAAACCAAAATAATCTTTTCTTTCGTTCTTAAGAAAAAGAGATGTTCCATTATATTGAAGGACAAATCTTAACTTATACAAGTTAATAACTTCGGTTTGTGATAATTTGTAAAATACATATGCTTGTGACAAGGAGGATAAGTCACAAAAAATCTGTGAACTCTTATTACTAATATTAGAAATGGACCTTTTTATAATCTAAATAAAGTGAATTTTCTTTTGATTTGGTTTACCAATTCTTTTTTTATTTCTTTCATTATTGTAAATGTATTTATCAATATTTTTTTTTTTTGTTGATTCAATAAAAAATTGTCCATTGGGTCTGGGAATATTAATGAGACATAGAAGAATATCTATGTATATCCTTTCAATGAAAAAATTTATAAAATAATGTAATTTGCTAATTAATTGAGAATTCCTAAATATTTGCCAAATACTTTTTTGTGATTCTAATATTTTAGCATTATAACTAGCTTTGTTAGGGCTAATATTTATCTCTTCAATTTGCTCTCCATTTCAAAGTTCATAGCCTTCGCGGTAGCTTCATCGATGTTACCTACCAAATAAAAGACCTGTTCGGGAATACCATCTAATCCTCCAGAAATGATCAATTGAAACCCTTTAATTGTTTTTGCTAGACCAACATATTTCCCTAGAGAACCGATAAATACTTCTACTACGAAAAAGGGTTGTGATAAGAAACACTCAATTTTTCGTGCTCTTGCTATGGTTAAACGATCCTCTTCAAATAATTCATCCAACCCAAGGATAGTTATAATGTCTTAAAGTTCTTT